>FR990047.1:14770362-15283488 GCA_905404095.1 Glaucopsyche alexis
TTGAATTTGGAAATTATTAATTTTTATTCGGAGTGCCACCTCTTAATACATAGTATAGCTTTACATTCTCTTTGATAAGTTAAATCAAAAATAGGAGAACGTAAACCGTGTTATTATCTACTATAATAAATAATATTAATATAATTATATTATTTTATTCGTGTTTATAAAAACTAGAGGTCGGCTAGTGATCAAGTCTTTAATTCACATTTTAATTTTTAAATTTCAACTTTTTAGGGTTATTTTGCTTCTGAGATATTCAATATAGGGTGACACACCAAATTATCACGACTCGAACAAATATTAGAATTATAAGCTTCTCACTAATTAACTTTTGTTTCCACTTAATAAAAACAACAATTTAACGTTTCTGGAATCTACTGCCGGTGACACCATACTTTAAACTATAAAGTATTTTCCTCTGTAATAATCGAGGTTAAATTTGGACCACCTCTTAAAGTGCTGATAATTAGTGCTCTCACTTTAAATATTATTATTTAATGTTTTCTATGGAGTGTGGAAGAAATATTGTGAATCGTGTAAAACAACACCTATAATATTATTATACAAACTCTTGGTAGTGTGAGTGAGATAATGTGTGTAATTTTATCTTTATTAATTTTAATATTTCTGAACTACTTAAAAAAAAGCCTTATGCACACCTTTTTCTTCGCAAACTTTAACATTGCCAATTTTCATGCTCCTACGTTTGCACAATTCTCGTAAAACTATATTAAAAGTTTTCACTTCACGTATTAAATATATGATGACTACAAGAAAGGCTTAGGGCATGAATATTTTTTATTACATTCGATAATTGCTTGATGAGCCGCCATATATTCACAAATTACAAATAGTATTTTTGTAAATATATAAGTGAATGAATCAAACCAAAACAATACAACCAAACCAAACTAATTGCGTCCGTAATGAAACAGAACGGTGAAAAGGGTAACGTTATTTCGCTAGTTTTTGTCTCTGTAAATGTAATTATTCTAAATTAAATTCTTTCCCAACACAGGCGCGTCCGGAAAATTTAAGCAATGCAAATCCCAGCCCACTCTTTGTGACCAATAAACAAATTCCACAACGTCACGAATGTTAACACTGAAAATTACACTTTGTATCTAGCCCTTAAGGGTTACAATAATATAAAAAGTATAATTTTAGTGTACAGTATGTGTATCACATGTGGTGCATTATTGCTGAACGTAGTTATTCTTCACATTTTAATTAATAACTTAATATTATGTATTCCAAATAAAAAAAAGACACAAATTAAAGTTCTGTTACTTTTTAAAGACGTTCTAATTCATAAATTCTTTAAGTATCTAAAGAACGTAATACTTCTTAAATTTCTTAAACAAAACTCATAAATAAAGAAACCCTTATCCATTTTGATCAGCTTGTCTATTTTTATAAATCTCACTTAATGATCCAAGAAAGTTAATAAAAAGAAAAATATTTTAATTTATTGAAATTTTATAGGAATACATAACAATAAGAAAATTACCTAGTTATGTAAAGTCAAATGGAAAATACTTGCTACAATTCTTCTTCTTAGTCGTTCACTCTTGGCAGAGTGGTCGACTATGTCCCTCCACTTTCCCTTGCACCACCAATCGTTTCATTGAGTCCTCGTTACGCGTAATATGGCCAATAACTTGAGGATTCGCGATTGCACGGAGGATGATAACCTTTCTTGGATGTAAAGTTCTTTCAGGATGGAAACGGTTCGGTGCGCGGTCCATGGGATTCGGAGCATGCGTCTTCAACACCACATTTCCAGAGCTTCAATCTTGCGACGGTCTTGCATCCTCAGCGTCCACGACTCAGCTCCATATAAAAAGATAAGAAAGACCAGACACCGCATCAGTCGAACCTTTGTGTTTGCTACAATAATATTATGTACCTAAAGGGCATTCACACTTTAAATTGTATTGAAAATTTAAAATGTGACAGTCAGTGGCGATGAATCGTTATTCTTTAACACAGTTAAAGTCAGGTGTTACGAACAATTGGCACGTGGCTTTCAGCATCCTATACTAGTAACATTATAAATATAAAAGTTTGTGAGGATGTATGGATGGATGGATGTTTGTTACTGTTTTATGCAAAAACTACTGAACAGATTTTGATGAAATTTGGTATGTTAGTAGTTTGGGTTTTGGATTAAAACATAGGCTTTTCACTTTCAACTTTCAATCCCGAAAACACTTCTACAACACTTTCTATCCCGAAAAAATACTGAGTTCCCGAGGGATATTGTATTTACGCGGGCGGAGCCGTGGGCAACACCTAGTATTGCATATTTATATTTTACCTGAGACAGATACTACAGAGAACAAGTGTTTTTTTTTTTTTTTTAATCTTGAATATTTGAAGGAGATCATAGAAATATAGGTCAAATTGCAATGGCCATTTACGACGAACATCGATTGGGAGCTATGGACGACGAGACTTTTATTTTCAGCGATTTTTTAATGGCTTGTAAGTATTTTTACAAGGTAAGTAGTACTTTCACATTTCTAAGAATAATATAGACATATAGCAAATACGGAGATAGAAGTTCAAAGCCAGATCCAATAAAAATGATGATCTGTACATCTTCTAGTCCATATAATCCAAAAGAATGTTTCTCAACCCTGTGATGAGATTGACATAAATGCAAAGTTATGGTGTTGGCTTGAAACGTAATAAGGCCATTATTGTTTATATAAACTGGTGCTACGGTTTCGGCTCTGTAAATTGGAAGAGATAAAACAGTATGATGTTATTTTATGGCCTGACGACTTCGTTAACTCTGCGAGGAGTATTTAAGGCCTCGTTCGCACTTTGCGGTCGCCCGTATTAGGACTGCGGTTGTCTCGATCCTAAGTGACCAGATCGTCTGAAGTATGGTAAGCCGCATAGGGGTAGATTACGTGTAAATTCTGCTAACCCTTAAAAAACTGAAACATTAAATTCTTAGTAGTTTTTTATATATTACGCATCATAAAGTTGACAGTTACTTGAAAAATCGTCTCTTAGATTAATGTTTATGTTAATGTGCAATAAAGTTTTATTCCATTTGCCAAATTAAAGCTACAGCGACGGAAATAAAAGCACTTAATTCCAAAGAGAACAGTTAAATAGTAGGTAGTTTCGGTAAAAATTAGTTTCACTCCTGTGGTTAATTTATCGCACGCCTACAGAATTAACTGCGAAATCTCTATTTCTACAGTAATGAGATTTTCTAACCTAAATCCTGCAGAAATGAAAAAACTTTCTGTTATATTTTCGTTGTAAGTAAAGTAGTCGTAATTTTCGTTCTGCTTTGGAATATAGTCCAACGAATCGATAGGATTTGCCGCCTTGTAATAATAATAATAGATTAGTATTATAAAAATGTAATACAGAATCGATAAAATATTTTCACAACTCAATAAAATTAATCATAATTCTTCATTCATATCCTATTCACTATTAATACTTTAACTCTTTAAGCATAGAAATAATATTTAGGTTTATTTTAAGAACTAACATTTCGTCACAAGTCGAATAATAAACCAACATTTATAAATGGTAGTCCATAAAACTCATCAGTCTGAGAAAAGACAAATCGCCAAGCTGGGTAAATAGCTCTGGAACTTTTTAGTTGACACTAATTGATTTTGACTAATGAAGTGAGAAGCTAATAGCTGAAAAATATCACGTTACACGAAGTGTTATCCTGATGAAAATTGTATAGAAAAATAATTAAAATTCCCCACTACCCCTTCATTTGTCTTCGTGTATTTTTGTTCTTCCTGCAATCACCATAAGTAATTTATATCGTGTTATTAAATAGAGTCGTCGTTATGAGCTCATAAGAGAAAATTGTGCAACCTTTTGTGACTTATTACTCCCATTACCTTTGTTCATATTCCATTAGTTTTCGCACTCTTATTATGACAAATATTCTTCCTTCCAGTGTTATACTCGTTTATCTCGTGATGTAATCGCAATATCGTAGAAATATGGTAGGAAGATAGGAACCAATCCAAAGATTTGGAATGCGAAATAAAATGTATTTTATTTTAGCCCTCTCACTAATAAACGCTGTATAAGCTTTGAATAGTTATACAGTGTTTTGTTCAAATCACACAAGTGCCATGTTTAATTCGATAGAAAGAGACAAAACACTGTATAACTATTCAAAGCTTATACAGCGTTTATTAGTAAGGGGGTAAATGTTTACAGAAAACTCGTAGTTTTATCTCGTATTTCATTCATAAAATCTAATTAAATATCGTGCATATTCGCCGTAATGATTCCCGTCGCGTTTCGCCTGTTAGATGCAGGTGACGCTGTGTGCAGAAAAAAGCCGCCATTTATAACGCCCGAGTAAAAGCTCCTTGTTATTTGAACGAACTTATTTGCATAAAAATATGCTTTGTTAACGCCGTCCAGCATTCGTTTGTGGATTATAACATGGTTATAACAACTGGCAACGATATTTCATATTATACTAGCTGACCCGGACAGACATTGTTATGTCTTAAATTTGAACTGGAATGAATAAATGACTACACTTAGGTGTAGTCCTACACCAAGTCATACACATACTCCTACACAGACTTCTACACCTACTCCTACTCCTATAACCTACACCTTTTCCAACATTAAAAAAAGGTCAAAAACCGATACTAACGTCACTCAATTGTTTTGCCTTCCCGGAACCTCTCCACTAACACTTGAACTTTATGATAATTATGGTATTAAAGTTCAAATTGGCTTTAAGTATTATTACGAATCGTTTGTATGGGAGTATAGAAAAGTGTTATTTTTAGAAGTTTTCAGCCAATTTTTTTCATTTTTCTCTTCGTAAGAACCATCCTCGTACTTCAAGGAATACTCTCAAAAAAGAATTAGCGAAATTCATTCAGCCGTTCTCTTTCAGATTTGCGCTTAGCAACACATTAACTGTTAACACATTCAGCGATTCATTTTTATATTATAAACTAGTGGTACTACTGGGTAGTAGTTGATATTCGACCTTAATTATATTATATTAATTAGTTCGAACTTTATCAGGGTTCCTTGGACAAAGTATTTACCTCTTAGTATTTCTAAGCATTATTAAAAAATATAAGCTTTCTGCATATATACCTTCCTCCACATAAACTTTAACTGTGCCAAATTTCATACTCCTCCCTTGGCACAATTCTCATGAAACTGTGATTGAAGTTTTTATTAACATAATGATGATATTACTATAAAATAACAGATGCTTCGTGACGCTAGTATAATAACCTAATATCTTCCGGATATTAGTTCTTTATTAGTGCAAACACATCACAATTAATTAAAGAATAATGGCTTAGTTTAGTGAAATATTACTAATGAATTAGCAATTAAAAGAGCTAATATTGTGAGTGAAATAATATACGGTGATATGACACACTTAGGGTCGATTCACACCGAAACGAAACGATACGTGACATGGCGCTGCATTTTTAAGATAGCTATTCAAAATTGAACTTTATTTATTGCATCAGAAGACACACATTTCATTGTAAGAGTTCGAATGTCATGTTGCTCCGCGCTGCACAGCTCATGTTCAGTGTATTACTGATGTCTCCGTGGTCTAGTGGTTAGAGCATTGGCTCTCGACTCGGAGGTCGTGGGTTCGATTACCGCATTGGAACAACAAAAAATGTTGTTTCCAAGTTTGGTTAGGACAATGCAAGCTAATCACCTGATTGTCTGACAAGAAAGATGATCCATGCGTCGGATGGGCATGTAAAAAGTCAGACCTGCGCCTGATCTCTCGTCAGTCGTGTCGGTTATCCGTTCCACTGGATTTCGAGAGTAAAGGAAGAGAGAGTGCTCTTGTGTACTGCGCACGCACTTGGGCACTATAAAATTACTCCT
Source organism: Glaucopsyche alexis (assembly GCA_905404095.1). Classification (NCBI taxonomy): domain Eukaryota; kingdom Metazoa; phylum Arthropoda; class Insecta; order Lepidoptera; family Lycaenidae; genus Glaucopsyche; species Glaucopsyche alexis. Next base: position 14,776,258 of record FR990047.1, read on the forward strand.
GCGTTACTGGCCTGGATTCAATGAAACCGGCCACCATTACCGATATCGGTGTAGGGAGTTATTATTACTGATGTCATATGAAACGTGTATGTACTTGTACTTTACATTAGTTGTGTAGTAAATAAAGTTTGATTTTCAATAGCTAACTTAAAAATTAAGCGCCGCGTATTCGTGGTGTGAAGTACCCTTAAGTATACACCGTAAACACGCCTTACAGACTGCAAATGCTATTAGCAAAGTTCTTTGCATCAAATCATCATCTAATCCTTTAATACTGTAAAATGATACCCAAGAGCATGTCAGGACTGTGGTCAGGACATGTCTAAGGGGGGTTCCGTAACTATACACGCGTGATATGTTTTTTTTTTTTTCAAATTATTTCAAATGTTACTGTCCGATTTGGTTCAAAATAATTTTCCTAAATAGTTTTTTGCATGATCTATTAGCGTAAAGTTTCTAAGTCTTATAGTTGAGAAATCCCAGGGGGGGGGGGGGGGGCAACTTATAAATCACTTTGGAGGTCGATTACTCGAAAATAATTGACTTTATAAAAAAGTTATGTATAAAACCTTGCCCTTATTTTAAAACACCTATTCATCGATACCCCACACGATAGGATAGAAGGAAAACATTTTATCATCCCCACTTCACATGTATGGATATAAAATTATTATTATTTCATGATGCCAAATCCGAGATCTATACACAATCTGTGACTGTACCAAATTTTATCCATTTATATTCATAATTACCGACGCTAGAAGTGCAGACAGATAGACAGACGGACGGACAGAGCGAAACTATAAGGGTTCCTCAAGTATAACGGAAACCTAAAAATTAATGACCTAATTATTAACCTTCTAATAACAAAAATTTCCACCGACAAACACAACAAAAAGAACTATTTTGATGAATGACCCATCATATAAAATCAATTTAATGTTTACGGAAATATGCAGCTTTTGATGAGCCCGCTGAAATGATAACACAATTTGTCATTGTCGCTAGGTGTTCATTGGAACGTCATTATTCACTTATTTCTCAAAGCGAAAGGTGGAGAATTGAAGTATAATGCGATCTGGATACTCATCATCATCAGCATTACCGGCGACGGTGACGACCTCTGCTCGCTCGCGACGCTCAATGGTTAGCGCATTGGCGTTCAAGCCGGAGGTCGCGGATTCGAATCCCATCGAAGTAACATAAATTTTTTTATGTTCCTTGGATGTGTACAATATAATAAATATAATAATATTCAATATTGTTTAAACACTTACACTGTCGCAATGCACTTTTCTTTTTCCCGACGTTTCGGCTACTTTTCAGCAGCCGTGGTAACGGAAGAAGGACTAAATCCGTAAAGGTCCGGACGCACTAGGCGGAACTGCACTTCGGCGGAACTGAGCGACACGCCGCGTCAAAATATTCTTTATATAAAATTATATGAGATAACACGCACTAAGCGGTAACGGAACTACTCTGCAGCGAACTGCAAGACAAACTTGATCAACTGACAAAAAGTGTCGCGAACTGCAGTTCGGTTTGGCCAACTTCATTTTCATAGTCAGTCAACCGAGATACTTGGGAGCGCGATAATCGTTCGTCAAAAGTATATTAATTGGTTTCATATTGAAAATTATAATAATAATAATAATATCTATAGACGCTTCACACCACGTCAGTCTGGCCCCGTGGTAATTATCCGAAGAACTTTTGTTATGGGTACCAGACAACGGAAATATATTTAATACTTTTTATACTTATATATAAGATTTTTACTATATTATACACACATTTAATACACATCCATGACCCAGGAACACGGAAAACTTTTTGTTTCCTGGCGGCATTCGAACCCGTGACCTCCGGTTAAAGCGCAACTGCGCTCACCACTGAGCCACGGAGGTCGTATGTAAATTATTTAGATTGTATGTATGTAGGTACATATTTATTAAAAAAAAACCTTTTAAATTTCAATCGTCCATTCTTCCATCTTGCTCGAAGGTTGCCTAGCTACTGAATATGTTTTTGTAGCGCCGCTGCAGTTCAAGTGCGACTTACCAAAACGTGTCGCTCAGTTCCGCCTAGTGCGTTCGGACCTTTAGTGTTTAAAACAATGAAGAATATTCGCGTAAACATAAGAAATCAATATATATTCTATTGAATAAACTTCATCGAAACCAAATTTCATCGAAATCCGTTTAGTAGTTTTTGCGTGAAAGAAGAACAAACATCCATCCTCACAAACTTTGGATGTTTGTTCTTCTTTCACGCAAAAACTACTGAACGGATTTCGATGAAATTTGGTATGACTACTAACTACTAATTTAAGGACCTGGATTAAACCATTGGCTACTTTTTATCCCGGAAAAGTAGTGTTCCCGAGGGATACTATATTCACGCGGGCGGAGCCGCAGGCAACAGCTAGTTAAAATATAAATATGTATGGATGAATGGATAGTAGTTTAGGCTCTGACTTAAAACATATACTACTTTTTATCCCGAAAAAGTAGGTACAGTGTTGCCGAAGGGATACAATATTTAGCGGGCGGAGCTGCGGGCAATAGCTAGTGTATAGTATAAAAACATTTAATATTATATTTCCGTTGTCTGGTACCCGTAACACAAGTTCTTCGAGAACTTACCACGGGGCCAAATTAATGTGGTGTGAAGGCGTCCATAGGCATTATAAGCAGCATCATCATTATTTGCATTATATAGATGGGCAGTACTTTCTACGACCTTTATGATCTTTTTTGATCAATTATAACACTTTCGATCAAAATAGATCATATTCATATTTTGGTCTTAACGTTTATAGATACGTCTTTATAAGTATTTAATCAGAGATCTAATTACGTTTTACCCTACCGAAGTAAATCAACTTTAAAAGTTTCCGAAACCGTGGTATTTAACATACTTCATTGGTTCCAGATCCCCTAGTGTTTCCTAAAGAGTAAAAAATATTAACACAGATCTGCACGAGTCGGCCTAAGGTAGAAAGTAAATTAATAAATAATATATTTTATTAATGTTTAGTTTATTATAATTAGTTTTATGTGACAAGTACTAGCTATAATTATTATGATTAGTAAATAATTTCATAAATACCTACCCCATGATGTCCACAAAATGACAAGCTTCAATATGGATGTACCGCTCGAGTAGGCAACCTATTCGCCTATGGTTTATTTCTTCATCTGTGTTATGTATGTTGTTTGATCCAAGAAAGCCTTTTATTCGCAAGAATAGTTTTATTTCTGTCATTGCAGATGTCTTGGAATAAACAAGTATTTCTAAATGTGAGTTTGTTTTTATTAGGGTTCCGTAATACTTAAGGAACCCTTATAGTTTCGCTCTGTCCGTCTGTCTGTCTCTCTGTCTGTCTGTCTGTCCGCGCCTCTAGCTTCTGTAATTATGAATATAAATTGATGAAATTTGGTGAAGTTATAGATTGTGTATAGATCACGGTTTCGAGGTCATAAAAAAATTATAATTTTATATTTTAGGGGTGGCTCTACATACATGTGAAGTGGGGATGAAAAATATTTTTTCACTCTACCCTATCGTGTGGGGTATTGTAGAATAGGTCTTTTAAAATAAAGGCAAGGTTTAATACGTTACTTTTTTATAAAGTTGACCATTTTCGAGTAATCGCATTCCAAAGTAGTTTGTAAGTTGGTCCCCCCACTAGCATTTTTAAACTATAGGAGATAGGAACTTGCAAATTTCCATGCTGATAGATCATGCTAAAAACTCTTTAGGAAAATTATTGTGAACCAAATCGGACAGTAACTTTTGGAGTAATTAAAAAAAAGCATATTACGCGTTTATAGTTACGGTACCCTCCTTAGACATGTCCTGACATGCTCTTGGTTAGTTTATTATTATACGGTTTGAAATAAAAATATGTCTTGTAATTTTATAAAATCTAAGTTCTGGTTGCGCTAATTATCACATACCTAGACACTTCTTAACAATTGAGTGCGAGGCCATTTTCAGAAATCTTGCAGACATTACAGAGCTTATGAGACTTAAACAACCTCTTAAAAAATATAGGCACGCAAATATGACAAATGGATTAGGAGAAAATACGAAAAAATAATCAGGTAGGTACCTATTAAATCGCGCATCACACGAAATAATCCTGTTTGAGTAGTGACTAGTGAAGACAAATTAAAATAAAATTAGTTATCGATATTTAAACTTTTATTGAAGTAGATACAATAGAACTGTTGATTTACGTCAAGTATTTACTATTATTTAAGAAACGAAAATCTCGTAACTACAACTTTAGAGCACTGAACGTGTTAATTTCACAATCGCTGAAACAATACTTGTTTGGCATTGAACTTATGCAGTGTTTATCAAATTTGTTTATATTCTAGGATTTTAATGACTACCAGGTACCTGCCCACCACACAACGTTACACAAGTTTTTTATTCAAAATAACACTTTCTACTGAGTTTTATTTTTAGAACCGCCCCATTTAAATGTAGGTATTTCGGCTGTGTGCCATTTCAGCGCTGAGGTCACAATTTTAATGAAAGTGTATTATGAGCGCTGACTGCCCGCGGATTGATATGTGAATACGTGGCCTAGAAATGCTTTTTTAGATTTAAAGCTTGACGATACTTTCTTTGGAGTATCCAGGGAATGTGTAAAATGTAATTAATGTATGTTTACGTTAGTACTTTTTTAAATTAATAAAATTATTGTTCTAAAAAATAACCAAAGTCGAAGAGAGAATACATACATACATACATATAATCACGCCTTTTTCCCTTAGGGGTAGGCAGGACCGCCTCTTTCCCGTAGGGGTAGGCAGAGACCACTTCTTTCCACTTGCTATGATCCTTACATACTTCTTTCGGTTCGTCCACTTTCATTCTTACCATCCATTCCTCCTCTTACATTCAACGTAGCCAAGCGTCTCTCCATGGTCCGCTTTTCGCCTCCGCGAGAAACGAGACGTGATGGGTGGCGAACCACATCGCCGCCATTTTGGATAATTAAATCATTTTTGATTATCCATTGCGTTTCCACGGATTGGTGGAGAGGGTAGGAATAGGGCAAAGGAAGGATAGGTGCTGTGGAAAGGAAGATTGGTAAGTTAGAATGGGAAATAGGGAATGTAGGATATTACCGCCCAGGAGGGCAAGGGATAGGACAGTAATAGCTAGGGAAGCTGGGGTCGCATACCCGTATACTACACCACAACTACCGGACAGGTAAGTTGGGAAGAGTATCCCATGACATTAATAAGAGAGAATAATACTCCAATAAAGGTTGGATAACGTTGTGAAACTACATTCATCAGGCAATGAATACAATTTTACTGAAACAAATTATAATTAAAGTTATTTTCATAAAATTGAGAGTAAAATATTGTTAAGAGCACGAAACATACTTAATGTCAGCAATCTTTGTGTCTGGATTTCCTACGACAGGACAGTCCGACACTTTCGTAATAACTTAATCATTCAAATGTCCCTTCGTCTACCTTTCTTGTGATATTTTATTAATGTTAATTCATTAACAAATTACGGATGGAAAAGGTCAGCCTTGCTGATTGTAATGTAAATAACATGCTTATTTTTTTTTTTTGAAAAATAAAACATATCATTAGTTTCCACAGTTACTTTACAAATAATGTTATGTATACTTTTTGGGCTGCAGTCTAGTCTAGCCACAAGTTTAACTTATCATGTTATGACTATAACCTTTTTATCCTGTTTAATATATTTAACTAGCTGTTTCCCGCTGCTCCGCCCACGTAAATATACTATCGAGTATTCCGCGAGAATACTGTATTTTTCCGGGATAAAAAGTATTTTAATCCAGAGCCAAAACTACTACCATACCAAATTTCATCGAAATCCGTTCAGTAGTTTTTGCGTGAAACAGGCACAATCATTCATCCATCCATACATCCATACATCCTCACAAACTTTCACATTTATAATATTAGTAGAATTCAGTCCACATAGATAAATTCCTTGGAGTTACAGGATTATTCAATCGATAGTATCAAAGTACAATAGGAATTTTCGTAACGAGTTGGTTAAGCAAACTCCTACCCAGATCAATGCATTACCTAACCGGGCTAGTTAGGTTCTATTCTCGAATGCAAGGAATCCATAGCAAATATCAAATCATAGTATTTAATGTGCATATTCGTATATATTATAAAAAAATGGATTGCAATTCAATTCCAAATCGGTCCAGACGCTCTATTTGAGAAGCTCAGGGAAGGTAGAATTTTCGACGACGAAGGAATTTCCCATAAAATTACGAGGAAAATATTTCATTTTACAAACATTTCATTGTGGCATTCCACAAAGGGTCTCTGGTATTCACATAAACGTATGAGAAGAATGCGATTGTTAAATTGCTATTAACGCGTTGTTCACACAAACTTTAATAGTTTTAAATTAAATTTATAATACGAGATAATTCAAACACTGCAAAATATTTTTTCATTGTCCTCAAAAATTGGCCTTTGACCTGTGCTACGTTGCTACGAGCTACGGTGCTACGAATTCTGAATTACTGATTGCTGGTACAAAAAACCGCACAAGTGCAAGTCGGACTCGCACACCTAGGGTTCCGTACAAACTTGTAGTGATTTTCTTACAGCTTAAAGGTGTTATAGACCTGAGTATTTGATATGAATTTCAATTTAATACCTCTACGCGTTCATAAGGAAAGGAGTAGTAAGTTTAAAATTATTAAAAATATGTTTATTATATTATAATGTAACTAAAAATTTACGGTTTTCGCAATTTTTACTTTTTTGTGCTATAAGACGTTGCTTTGTACCAAATTTCAAGATTCTGAGTTCACTGAAGTACCCTGTAGACTTTGAGTTTGCTAGTGTCGAAAATTTTCGGAAACTCGCGGCATACCTAAGTGGCTGTATCTTTTGATTGCGTTGGCTTAGAAGTTTGATTTTTTCATAGATTCAAGGGACAGTAGATTTGAGTATTTGATATAAATTCCAGCTTGATACCTCGACGCGTTCCTGAGAAAAAGGGTCTTGACAGACAGACGGACGGACGGACGTGTTTTTCCTTACGAGGTACGGAACCCTAAAAACAAAAAATATACCACCCTACTTTATTATACATACAAAGCAGTTGTACTATTACACATAATATATTTTTATAAGTATATCGAAAGACAAAGTATAAGGTTTAGGAAGTTTATAAAAGTTTGAAAAATTTAGACATTTGCAATTTATTCAGTATTCATGCAGTTACAGGAACATCGTAACTGTAAGAAATAGCTGGTCTATTAAGGCAGTGAAGTTCGACTTTAATAGGCTTAACTGGAGCCGTCTGCTACGGCAGACGCCACTGCTCAAGTTATCGTAACTTGCAGCGAATCCGTCTGTCTGTCATTTGCTCGTTCAGGACTACAACTACATTTATTTTCACATTTTCATGAAAATACTATACATCTACACTAATATAATAAAGAGGATAGATTTTTATTTTCGTGTGTGTACTGTGTATGTTTGTAATGAATAAACTCAAAAACTACTGTGCCGATTTCAAAAGTTCTTTCACCATTAGAAAGCTTCACTCTGAGTAGCCTATGTAGGCTATATTTATTGCTAGAAAAGATTAGGGATCCTTACTAAAACTTTAGTAACGTAACCTAAGGTTTAAAAAAATTCCACAAAACATATTTCGTCGCATGCGCTGTGGAAATATTGACGATAGAACAAAAGTATTAAAATTTAATTATTATATTAAAGAACATCCATTCATCCCTCCATCTATCCATCCATCCTCACAAACTTTCACATTTATAATATTAGTAGGATGGATATTTGTTACTCTTTCACGCAAAAATTACTGAACGGATTGTAATGAAATTTGGTACGGTAGTAGCTTGAGCTAAATTAAAGGCTACTTTTTTATCCCGAAAAATTTTTCAGGATAAAAAAGATTTACGCGGGCGGAGCCGCGGGCAACAGCTAGTTACTATATAACCAAGAGCATGTCATACGGACACTTCACACAACGTCAATCTGGTCCCGTGGTAAGCTCTCGAAGAACTTTTGTTATGGGTACCAGACAACGGAAATATATTTTATACTTTAATATTATACACATATTATAACATATTATATAACCCAGGAACACAGAAAAACTTTTTGTTACGTTGGCGGGATTCGAACCCGCGACCCCCGGCTTGAGCACCAACACCCTCAATAACTGAGCCACAGAGGTCGTCAATATTAACTATAATCAACACGCAAAAGATTTTCTTTAAATTAAGTAATTCTAAAGTCTTCGGAAGTCAGAAGTTTTTACGCACCCAGAAACTAAGAATGATAATATGAAACATTGCCTTCATTTAAAAAGTGTTATTAGTGGACACGATGAGGTAGAATGAAAATATATTAATTATACCCACTTGTGTATGAGAGTTACTCCCAAAATATACAATTATTATTATTCTATGATTCCAAAACCGAGATCTAGACACAATTTATAAATATACCAAATTTCATTCATTTATTTATTACGGAAGTTAGAAGGGCAGACAAACAGATGGATAGACAGACAAACGGACATATAAAGAAAAACTATAAGACATCCTTAAAGTTTCGCTTTGTTCGGAACCCTAAAACTTTAACATTTGTACAGAAACTTAAAGTTTATTAATTATTCGCAGCATTACCGTTAAGTTTCTGAAAATAACTTTAGATAGAATACAAAAACGTCTGAAAGAAGATTAACAAAGAATTACTTTACTCCTATAATATGCGACATAAGTAGGCAGTTATTTGGGTACAGAGTACACTGCCGGAGTGACGGCATCAAAATGACGAGGGTTCGAATAGAAGGAGCTCAATTCAGTCGTATTCTGCTTAGATAAAACATTTCGCTCGGTGTTCAAAGAGCTGAGTGATAATGGACAACATATTGACCGTATAATATAATACACGGAACACTATTAGATAAAAATACAGTTACGAGTAAAGGAAATAAATAATATTTTATTTGAAAACTCGACAGGCCTTTTACGCTTGGCATACTTAATAGACTGGGATCACAGCCCCGCCAGACTACCCTTATATTCTTACTGACAAAATGTATGTCATATTGAAGTATTAGTTGTGTACAATGAACGTTTGTATACCCGCCAGATTGTGCGGTGGGCCAATTCTTAGGTACAGGGCGCCAAAGGCAAAGAATATATTATATTACTAACGTACCAAAGGTACAAAAATTACTAACAGAGGAGTTAAAAGTGTAACTCGTCTGGTGTTGCGAATGTATATCTGTCTATAGTAGCCCGATAATATATTAGCTCAGTAGTAGCCCTATAGCAGCTCGGTGGTACCTCTGTATTAGCCCAATAGTAGCCCTATAGGTCTGTAATTGCTCGGTAGTTGCCCTATAATAGCTCCGAAGTAGCCCTATAGTAGTTTGGTAGATGTAGCCCTATAGTAGCTCGGTAGTAGCCTTATAACAGCTCGGTAGTACTTATGTAATAGCCCAATAGTAGCCCTATATTAGCTCCGTTGTAGCCCTATAGTAGCTCGGTAGTAGCCCTATAGTAGTGCTGTAGTAGCCCTATAGTAGCTCTATACAAGCCTTATAGTAGCTACTAAGCTACTACAGAGCTACTACATAGCTACTACAGGGCTACTACTAAGTAGCCCTGTAGTAGCTTGTAGTAGCTCTGTAGTAGCTTATATTAAGCTTGTACATAATATATCACTGAATATTATTAAAAGATACCTATCACTGAACAGCAAAAGAGGTAATATTCAAATAGATACCTACTTGGTTTCACTGGGAGCGTTTTTGATTTGTAATGGTTATTATTTAGGACCTTAAGGGAAACAAAAAATCAGTTGTTTTAAACATAATTCTTCTTCTTCTGTAGGTGTATAGTGTATACTACAATATTTTAATTTTAAGTCTTATTCGTTTCTATATTTGTTACGGTAAATTATAAATTATTATAAAAGTAACCTTAATTCACGCAGTAGTTAGAAACTTTCCGAAACAGACTGCTTTTAGGCATCTCTATCTATAGAAGTTCTATGGTAGTTTTGTAGTAGCCTAAAGGTGCTCCCTCACCTGGAGCATTTGCGTGTTATGTAACACATATTCGAGCATTACTCAGTGTAGGAGGATAACCGAGCATTACAATGCGCGCCTTGTAATGTAACAATGTGTAATATTTTGATACAACTTGTAACATCAGTGTATCTCCCGTCCGCTCGACGTTCAAAGTCGAATCGATAATGTTACATTACACGTGAATGATCCAGGTAGGTAAGCACCTTTATAGTAAGTAGCACTTTTGTAATCTTTGAGCGTTATTATAATAATTATTAACTACAATTTTTATAAAAAAAAAACCCGACTACGTAAATTATCTAGCCTATGTTACCTGAACTATTATAACGAATCTATTGATACCTAATTTCTGAAAATCAGATCAGTAGTTTAGGCGCTACGGTGGAACAAACATACAAACATACATAGACTGCCAAAATCATTACCTTCTTTTTGGCTTCGCCGTAGTCGGATAAAAAAACCGTTTATAGGATTTTTTATACGACTACGGATAAAAAAACCCTTCAGCATAATGACCAGAGACTCAAGAGGACAACACCAAAGGAGTTACAAGTGTAACTCCATAAGGTGTAAGGTGTTGCGAGTGTCCATGGGCAGTAAAATCTTACTAGTAGGCGATCCATCTGCTCGTTTAGTAGCCTAGTTTTTTTTTTCTTTTTTTTTTGTAATAACGCTTTTGTTTGGATAAAATATCAAAATTCCGAGTCTGGTTTGTATTTATATATTAAGACATAAATGCAATAGGTACCTACAGTTGTAAAATATATTATTAACATCGTATACCTACACAATACCTAGATCCGCTATCCCCAACCCGCGGCCCGCCGGGTCTTTATCTGCGGCCCGCGTGAAATCTGTAACTTAAAAATCAGCCAAGGAAAAGCCATTTTAGGAAAAAAAATAGCCAAAAATTGTATTTTTTATGAAAACCCCTTTTATATTAATTTTTATTTTGAATTATATATTGGAGTAGAAATCAATTTAGTATCTTGTAAATATTTAAAGTATTGCCATCGACTTCAGAAAGGACAAAAAATCGCATTTTGTTGTCATAAAAAGGGCTTCTCCTTATATTATTTGTTTTATCTTGTTTTTTTGGTAAGATATGATATTATGTTGTTATAGCGGCATCAGAATTAAGACTTATGAAAATAGCAGCTTTCTAGCTAAACTGGTTCTTGAAATACAGCCTACGATGAAAAGATAGCATGCAGCGACAAGCCAGCTCTAGGTAAAGTTGTGAAAAAGCGTTCACAATTCCAAAAATCTCACTGAGTGAACATAATTATTATAATACATATTTGTTATTTTATTTTAGTTTGTGTCGTTATCTCATCTTAAATGTTTAGTTTCACTCTTTTAACTACCTTGTGTTTTTCTATTATTAAATCGTTAAATTTAAACACCGTATTTTTTGTCCCTAAAAATTTTGGTTGCGGCCCGCGACACCAGGAGTACAACGGGTTTGTGGCCCGCGTAAAAAAAGGTTGGGGACCACTGACCTAGATAATATTATCTGCCACGGCCGGCGTTCAAAGCTTTAATGAAGAAACTAAGCAGAATAGGTAGCGTAGCCAACAGCGCATAAATATTAACTTTTTAAGTGGAGGTTCTGATAGATACGCCACTTTACTTATTCCGCCTAATCAAGTCTCAGCCGCTTTGCGGTTAATAGAATCGGAAAACCATCAGCGGCGTGCCGGGTCGGATTAAAGGTTAACATAACGAAGTTATTGTTCACTCATCGTTGAAATACCGTCAATATTTCACCATTTTTCTGCGCTTAATATGGGTGAAATGTCGGTGAAACATACATACTTAAGTACATCATATTTTGGTTTGGTAAGTTCTAGGCAAAATATTATGTGGAGTGTACTTTTTAATAGAAATATAGAAATATATTCAATGTTTTATTATAAAAAAGAAAATCATATATTTTTACCTCTTTTTAATATTATATATCTATGTATTTTTAATAAGTAATTATATACGTTACGTCACTTTTATGTCTCCTCTCTTCAGCCTTTTTATAAAGGACTAGCTGACCCGGCAAACTTTGTTCTACCTTAGAGGCAATAAATGAGCAGATTTTGGATTTCATTAAGTGCAAGGATAATAGATATAATTAAAAAGAAATCAATTATTTTAATGATTGTTAAAATGGGCCATGTATTTTAGTGCATGGGTTGCAATCTTCAGTAAAGCATCTTGTAATAGACGACACTTCGTTTTACTATCAGGCGCAAGAATAAATAACGCAGATGGTCTTCCGATCCGTGAATATGCTACATATAATTGACCAGGTGAAAAACATGGATTTTGTAGATTCAGACCACAAACTTTCAAGGGTTGGCCTTGTGACTTATTAATGGTCATGGCGAATGCAAGACGGATCGGAAATTGAAGTCGTTTGAACTCTAACGGCATATCGGTATTCGGTAGGGATCATCGGGATCTTCGGAATGAGAACTTCCTCATCACATCACATTATTTGTAAATCCCTAAATCCCCTATTTACTAAATCCCCAAACATATTTTTCTGCGATAAATAGTAGCCTATGCTCTTCCTCGTAGTCTACTCTATGTCTGTGCCAATTTTCATGATGATTGGTTAAGTAGTTTTACGTAAAAGCGTAAATACAGTTGTCCACAGGAGCCGTACATTTCCCGCGATAAAAAGTAGCCTATGTCTTTTCTCGTGCTCTACTTTATATCTGTGCAAAATTTCATGATGATCGGTTAAGTAGTTTTTACGTAAAAGCGTAAATACAGTATTCCACGGGAACCGTACATTTTCTGCAATAAAAATTAGCCTATGTCCTTTCCCGTGCTCTACCACTCTATATCTGTGCAAAATTTCATGATGATCGGTTAAGTAGTTTTTACGTAAAAGCGTAAATACAATATTCCACGGGAACCGTATATTTTCTTGCAATAAAAAGTAGCCTATGTCCTTCCTCGTGGTCTACTTTGTATCTATAGCAAATTTCATGATGATCGGGTAAGTAGTTACGTAAAAGCGTAAATACAGTATTCCACTGAAACCGTACATTTTTATGCAATAAAGAGTAACCTATGTTCTTCCTCGTTGTCTACTTTATATCTGTGCCAAATTTCATGATGATCGGTTAAGTAGTTTGTACGTAAAAGCGTAAATACAGTATTCCACGGGAACCGTACATTTTCCCGCGATAAATAGTATCCTATGTCCTTTTCCTGGTTCTAAGCTACCTCCCTACCAATTTTCAGCCAAATCGGTTCAGCCGTTCTTGAGTTATAAATGGTGTAACTAACACGACTTTCTTTTATATATATAGATACTAGCTGTTGCCCGCGACTTCGTCCGCGTCAACTGATGGCGCAATAATGCATCAATTTCGATCAAATTTGATTACCATAAAAAAGGTTACCAAGAACTTAAGTCAATCTTAAAAGATTTTTTTAGATCATAGAAAAAGAGGAATAATTATTTCATACATATTTTTTTGTAACTTGAGCCGTTTACGCAGCGCACGCAACGGAAGCCCTCAAATAAAGCTCAAATGTGAATAATTTTCCCCGTTTTTGCAACATTCTCACTGATGCTTCGCTCCTATTAGTCGCAGCGTATATAACGTATATAGCTGAAAGCCTTCCTCGACAAATGGACTATCCAACACAAAAATAATTTTTCAATTCGATTTAGCAGTTCCTGAGATCAGCTTGTTCAAACAAACAACGTAAGCCCTCAAAGATGAATAATTTTCCCCGTTTTTTCCACATTTTCCACTGATTCTTCGCTCCTATTGGTCGCAGCGTAATGTTATATATAGCTTAAAGCCTTTTTCAACAGAAGGACTGACTATTTAACACAAAAATAATTTTTCAATTCGATTAAGTAGTTCCTGAGATCAGCGCGTTCAATCAAACAACGTAAGCCCTCAAAGATGAATAATTTTCCCCGTTTTTCCCACATTTTCCACTGATTCTTCACTCCTATTGGTCGCAGCGTGATGCTATATAACCTAAATCCTTCCTCTATAAATAGATTTTTCAATTCAAACCAGTAGTTCCTGATAGCTACTATAGATTAGCGCGTTCAAACAAAAAAACTCTTCAGCTTTATAATATTAGTAAAGATAGCTGATGCCCGCGGCTCGTCCCGCGTATGTACAGTAACCCACGGGAACCGTATACGTACCGCGATAAAAAGTAGCCTATGTTCTTCATCGTGGTCTACTTTACATCTGTGGCAAATTTCATGATAATAGGTTTAGTAGTTTTTACGTAGAAGTGTAAATAAATTTTCCTACGGGAACCGTATATTTCTCCGAGATAAAAAGTAGCCGATGTCCTTCTCTCTTGGTCTCCTTTATATCTGTGCCAAATTTCATGATAATCGGTTTAGTAGTTTTACGTGAAACTGTAAATAAAGTATCCACAGGAACATTACGTGGAAGACAGACAAACAGACACACAGACTTTCCCATTTGTAATATAGCATTCGCAAATATTTAAGATTTTCATCCTTCTTTTTAATATTATATATCTATGTTTTCATCAAATTTAACTTGTAACGCATTCTTGTCAGATAATATCTATTTTTCAACATGATGACAATATATTATGTCAAAATAAAAATAAAGCTCCCCATTCACAGGCTATCGATTGCTTCGATCAAATTGGAAATTAATTCGTATTTGAAAGTGAATTGCTAACGACAAACTATTACATAAAATTATTAGTGTAAGACCTACCAGCTAGTTTTTGCGGTGGGGGTCAAGAGTTAGAACAAAATTTACGCGTATATATACGAATTTCATATAAAAAGTATAGTAAGGTGGTCCTAGGATCTCAGACTGTATTCAATTTTTATCTAAACCGATTTACTTGCAACTACGAATCCAGTAAATGTTTAAATTGTAAAGACTGAATCGATCGATCGCTTGTGAGTGGGAGCTTTAAATCAAAAGCACTAAGGAGTATTTATATCAATTTTAAAGCAAATCACTCCCAAACAACTTTCTTTCCCTTTTTATTCCCGTTAAGGGACGAATTTCAATAAACTATGATACACGAATTCCATCAATTCTGTTACATAATGTTTGTGCAAAATATGAAGTAGACTGGACCAAGGAATCACGTTGTCCCATACAAACTGTTTTCCCCCTTTTCACCCCCTTAGGAGTCGAATTTCGAAAAATCCCTTCTTATCGGATCCCTACGCATTACAAAGAGCAAGCCCTGCAAGTTTCAAGTCTCTACGATCAGCGGTTTAGGCTGTGCGTTGATCCGTCAGTCATTCAGGACAAAGGATTTTATATGTATAGATATAGATTATATATATAGATTATGACAGATTTTAATTCCCTTTGTAACAATACGAATTTCATTGAATCTCTGTCACATTCTAAGAATTGACTGCCTATAGAGTATAGAATATGAAGTGAAGCTAATATTAAATCTAGACAACGAGATAACTTAAATTAAAATCTCAAACTATTGGAAAACTAAGTTCCGCACAAAGAACAGGTGCCCAGAAGTATTTGTAAATTCTTAGATTATCTTAATTTTCGTAAAATAATGAAAATAATTATTAAAAATGATGAGATAACTGAATTTGACAGACTTTGGATATGAGTGAAATGATATTGGGCGTTTATGGCCCGCTATTTGAAAAAGTGGCGACCACAAACTAAATTACTATTAGATTGTAATCCAGATGCAATTACGCTTACATCTAAATTCTAACCTTATTTATCTTTGGTCACTGTGGCTAATTGTTCCATAGTCAAATTCCCCATGTCCTTTCAATTTACAAATAGGTATTATAATAGTAATTTGTGGTATGTATTTGGCTCTCAGAAAGAAAATCATTTTACAAGATTACTGGCTTCAACATCATTACATTACCTGTGTGGTCTCGGGCTAAAGAATAGGACCACCCCATCTCCTTCCTATGGGTGTCGTAGAAGGCGACTAAAGGATATCAGCCGGATAAGAGGACAAACATCTTCCTCGCCCGCTTGGGCTCCGGTAACCGTTTCATGGCGGTATAACCATGTCTATATTCTGGAATGCTCTAAATACCACAACTGATAGTGGGCAGCAGCGCTATTAGTGAAAAGCATTCCAGTCTGCGGTCACCAACCCGTTCGCCAAGCGTGGTGACTACGGCAAATCTCCCCTATGCAGCACAACCCAGATTTACGGCCCCCAGTTCCCGGTTGCTGCGCTATTCCTGGCCACGGTACCGGCCACGGTAACGGGGCGTGGCGGGGGGTGCTAAGAATCTCCGGGCGACGGCAGGGTACCACTGGCTTCAACGCTTTATAATAATAAGTTATAAATGTGTATAGAAGTAAAGGGCATCACAGACGACGAAAATTCCATAATATTTGAAGTTCAGATAAAATATCGCTCGCTATACAGTTTGCATGAACAGGCGACTGAGATACTACCTATACATTTCAATATTACGTACTGTAATATGAAATATATCCAGGCATCTTAAGAAAAAATATTATAGCATCTTCGCTGTCTGTGACGCCCGTAAAGTTCAATTACAAGACACGGTTAAAATAATAACGATGTACTAGCTTTTTCCCGCGACTTCGTCCGCGTGGAGTTCGGTTTCTATACAAAAATATAACCCCCTTTTCACACCCGAATTTTCAAAAATCCTTTCTTAGCTAATGCCTACGTCATTACAACTATCTGTATGCCAAATGTCAGCGAAATCGGTTCAGAGTTCCGGCTGTGCGGTGATAGATGAGTCAGTCAGGTTTGCTTTTGTATATCTATTTAGATTAGATTTCATTTACAATAATTAGTACATAACAATAAAATATAGGTTAAAATAATATTGCTAAACGTAATTTCACGTCCTAAATGAGGCTGTCAGAGATACTGCGTGGCTAGTACTACAAATCATGTATCTAAATATATAAGCAGTTTTCCTGTTGACAGTAATATGGCATTATCCAATATTCACGAACGCGCCGAAGCCGTGAACAGCGGCCAACAATGCCTGTACAAACTGCCTCGCGCCAGAATGTCAACAGCACCAGCATCCCATAACTCTCTACATTGTGCCGACTACGAGAGAATATCCGACAAAACTTTTAGGTAACTTCATAAAAACTTCACGAAACAACCAAATGTACCTTATATTAAGCTAGTAGTGCTAGTACATAATTTATTACTGAATATTATTATAAAGATCACTGAAAAACACTTAAATAGATTTATTGATATACTTACCCACTTAGTTGGTTTTACTGGAAGCGTTTAGATTTGTAAAGTTGTTTGAAACTCTAAAATAGTTTAAAAAATTTAAAAACCCGACTGCGTAAAAAGTGAACTAAACTAAGTAGGTACATAATTAAAACTGAAAAGAAAAAAACAAGCACTTAGATATCCGGTGGTCTAGAATTCTATAATATATTATTGAATTAATACTATTGGAACATAACAACTAAACAGTCAGGATCCATTGAAAAATTAGATTGGCTGTCGAATAATGGATCCCGACTGTTAAGTTGTTATGTTCCAATAGTATTAATTCAATAATATATTATAGAATTCTAGACCACCGGATATCTAAGTGCTTGTTTTTTATTTTCAGTTTTAATTATGTACCTACTTAGTTTAGTTCACTTTTTACGCAGTCGGGTTTTTAAATTTTTTAAATTATAATTTTTTATTTTATACTTTTTAGTTATGAGTACCTAGCTAGCTATTTACCAGACTGGATTTCCTATCAGCATCAGTACTACATCACTGGAATGTGAGAATGGTTGTTACGCAACTTTAAATCGATATAGATCCTAAACGGTCAGTCGAATCGAAAAATGTTGAGAGAAAACTAACAATGATTTTTAAATACCTATTCAACGATACCCCACTTGATATAGTTTGTTGACTTTCATTTTTTTCATTTTCACAATATGGCGTCCAGTAGTCGCCATATTGAATTTTCACTAACGTCATGTCTTTAGTGACACTCGCCGGACTAAGAGGAATCGATTGACGTGTGAATCATAAAAATCGGCCCAGGCGTTTGGTCTGTATAGTGCTTCAAAGGAACATACATACATACATACATACATAGGCTGATAAACACATTACCACTCCTTTGCGTCGCGCAGTCGGGTAAATATACCTATATTTCAGTTGTTTTTATCATAATTCTTGCTTTTGTAGGTGTATACAGCTGTATAGTGTATACTACAATATTTTGATTTAAATTTTCTTATTCATTCTCTTCTTATCCACTCTCTTCATATTCTGTACTTGTTATCTTATATTACTAGAATTAGTAAAATAAAAGTAACCTTATTTGTCGTAGGAATTAGAAGTTTTCTGAAATAGGCTCTGTTTAGGCATCTCTATCACTATTATTGTAAGAGAGTAAGATGTAAAATAAATTATTCTCTTCTCTTCTCTCTTTATTCCCAACTAGATGTTGCCCGCGACTTCGAGCGCGCAAAGGGGAATCTCGCGGGAACCGTCCATTTTGCCGCATTTGTCCTTCCCCGTGGTCTACTCTATATCTGTGCCACATTTCATCAAATTCGGTCCAGTAGTTTCGGAGCCTATTCAATGCAAACAAACAAACTTTTCCTCTTTATAATATTAGTATAGAAGTATAAATACAACAACTAAAGTTTGGTTAAGGATGAAACTATTTCATAACGTATTTAACATAGTTTCAAAACTTCACTTCCTTGCTTACATTATTATGAACGCCTTAAATACTCGTAACGAAGAATGTATCACTACTAACTGACGAAAGTTTCTTGTAAGAATTTGCTATCTATAAAATACTTACTTTACTACAAAAATATTATTTTTACATAGTATCTATTTAAATTGTCATAGGTACCTTTAGGTACCTTTCTGGTTAAAAGGGCTTAAGCCTATACTTTGTATTTATTGGTTAAAAAATAAGCTAAGGGTGTCTTCCTATTTTGTTAGCATTCGTTTTATGAAAGCAATTTTAATGACATTTTAAAGTGAAAACCAAAAGCTACTACTCTTTAGTACATCCAGCCATGTATTTTGTAGAATATAGGTATAGCATTTTACATCGTCGGACTGAGCGATACTCTGACTTCAAACGGTTTATTGCGTCGTGTCGGACAAGCGGCCATTTACCCTACTTTATGTTCAATTAAAACGGCGGCGTGGAAAATTTTGAAGCGTTTGAACGATTTTCACTCTCCGTTGTATAAAAATGAAAAAGTGTTTTGACCTCGCGCGATTCATAACAGCTATCGCCCTTCGTTGTATTTTTTTTTTTTGTTGAACCTATCTAGTACCTATTTTATGATATTATCTATACTAATATAATAAAGAGGAAAAATTTGCTTGTTTATTTGCATTGAATAGGCACTGAAAGTACTGGACCGATTTTGTTGAAATTTGGCACAGATAAAGAATAGACCACGGGGAAGGACATAGGCTACTTTTTATCGCGAAAAAATCTGCGGTTTCTGCGAAATTAACTTTTGCGCGCACTAAGTCACGGGCAAAATCTACAAATTTATAATATTATTTAAGTATTTTGAGTGCTGTTTGTTCAGTACAAAAGCACTATAATTGTATTTCACAAATTCTTCTCCATATTTTTTTTAAATTCATTAAATCTTAAAATAACAATCATATTTCCCTAACAAAATCTATTCAGATAATCGAATCTGCGAATTATCCAGCTAGTAATTACATAAGTAATTCTGAGGGACGTGTTAACTTTAACAAAGCATGACTGTAACAATAGTTTAATATAAGAGGGATAAATTATATTTCGTTTCAGCGGGCGTGCAGAGTTCCATTATACGACTTATAAATGGAATTAATGGAAATATTAATAGCATGTGTGCAGTGTGATGTCATAAGGTGTGGCGGGTTAATTGGAATTGGTATTATATAATTGATTTCTTATGTCTACGCGAATATTGTTCATTGTTTTAAATACTTACGTATTTGTGGTAGTTTGAACAATTTCAACAAATAGGACAACTGACACCTCAGTCCTCCCGTGACCACGGCTGCTGGAAAGTAGCCGAAACGTCGGGCAAAAGAAAAGAGCACCGCGACAAAATCCGTAAGTGTTTAAAACAATGGTATTATATAAATCAAAAGGTGTAGCGAGCACCGGAATGTTAACAAAATTAAGTTTACTTAATACAATTTATAGCTTAATGTACAAAGTTTATCGCATATGTACTTACATTACCTTATTATTTTCGCTGCACAGTACACGAGTGTATGACTGATGTCAAAAGAGTATGTCAAATAATTTTAAATAAAGTTCAATTTTGAATAGCTGCAAATAAAAATACAGCGCCACGACGCGACGCGTCATATTTCGTCACTATGACCACTCTGCACAGCGCATGTGAAGTGTAATATGACTGATGTCATATTATTAAACGTATATCTTTTTGTGTAGTGTATAAAGTTCAATTTTAAATAGCTATTTTTTTAAAGGCCGTGCCGCGAGGCATCGCGTATCGTCGTGAACCTAAAGATGCTTCC
This sequence comes from Glaucopsyche alexis, assembly GCA_905404095.1. Classification (NCBI taxonomy): domain Eukaryota; kingdom Metazoa; phylum Arthropoda; class Insecta; order Lepidoptera; family Lycaenidae; genus Glaucopsyche; species Glaucopsyche alexis. The sequence continues at coordinate 14,796,889 of FR990047.1, forward strand.
TCACCTGGAGCAATGTAACGTTAGATATCCGAACATTACATAAGTGTGGGAAGATAACCGAGCATTACAATGCGCACCTTGTAATGATCCCGTCCGCTCGGCGCTCAAAAACGTTACATTACACGCAAATGCTCCTCAGTCAGGTAATTAGTATTGTAATGTATTGTTCAGTGTCGAATTTATAACGTTTCATTACAGCGAATGCTCCAGGTCAGGTAGCAACTTAAGAATAGCAATAGTGGTAGCAGGTAGTTACTGTTTAAGTAGGTAATAAGCAAATTAAAAATCTATTGCATAAATTATCCATGAATATTTAAAAAATCTGAGCCCTAGAGAAAAATCAAGAACAACAATTTAACTTTTCCTACTTATTTAACATAACATCAGCTTTATTATATTTTTTCAAGCCGAAATTACTTTTTCATGTGCCAGACGCACGCCTAAAATCAATTACGAATTCAATACGTAACCGCCATGTATTGGATAACCAATACATGTCGGTTATGGACGAATCAATATGCACCAAATCGTTCTAAACGTTACCATGTAGGCACGATGTAATAGATCGATGTAGATAGACTATAACTACCTCAATAGAGACAAGAAAACTAATAATATTATCAATCATGTTTGAAAATGTCAGTTAAAAATTTGGTCGATTTATTACTTTAATAACTTTTATTTAAATAAGGATCACATTACAATATTACAATTATTACTACTATTATTTCATGAAGTCATCTCAGGTTATAAAACAATATATTTTATCTGAAGGAATCATAAAAGTGTTTGTGACGTGATTAACATTTTACTCGGTACCCATGTAATACATATTACTTTTTCAAACACAAAAGAAACAGGAATATTCGTATGAAGAAATAGAAGCCGTATTGTATCAGAGGAATGGAGTCTGTGTGATTGTGATATTTGCCGTGCGCGAGTCTCGAACTGCTTATTTAGTTTGTCACTCGCTCGTTGTTGAATGCAAGGTACAATATTGACTATCTACTTCACTTTTGATTTAAAATTCTAATGTCGGTGCCGCTCGCTGTGCCCCGATTTTGGCAACCTACGCGATAAATTCTACGGGAACATAAAATTTGTACACAAAGGCTTTATCGCATGTCCATTAAAATCGGTGTAAACGATATTCTTTTATGGCCACCATAATGGGCATTTGCCTCCTTTTTAGACATAAAATACACTCCTACTTTATTCAATAACCGTACTTATTTTCTCATAATAATTTCTCATCAACTACTTTTTATGAAAATAACAAAAACACCTTTGTAGCTATTAGGAAAGCTGAGTAGGGTTAAGCTAGCCATACACGTAAGGGTGTATCTGGCAGGTTTGCACAGTTACATTTGTCAGGTATGCTTATGGTGAATAGTGTGGAAACCTGAATAGTTGTATAAAATACACGCTCCGATTTACCTGACGGTGTGAATTCACACCGAAACGAAATAATATGCGACATGATGCATAAGCAATTGTGCAGTTTTTAACACAGGCACTTACTGCAGCCTGCATCAATTTACTGTAAATATTAATGCTAGCCATACCTGCAAGGGTTGTAATTAACAGTTTTGCCTGTACAGTTGAGCTTTAGGGTCAGTTACTCAGTTCACACAGAGAGGATACGTGACGTTATGCGACGCTGTATTTTTAAAATAGCTATTCAAAATTAGACTTTATCCATTACAAAAGAAAAGGCTACACGACTGATTTTTTTTTATTGCATAAATGAATAGTACTCTTAAATATGAGTAACTTCTCAGAAGAAACCGTATATCAAAAGTCAATATTTTCAAAGGTACAGCGATTTCTTTACAAAATTTCGCAAGTCCCGTGAAAACGCTCCATACTAAAGTCGTACGTAGCTATGACGTCACGTCCATGTTAAAGTGTATGAAATATACGGCCGTAGGAACATATTTGTAAATATCTCCGATATTTATGCGTTTAAGTTCATACATACCATAATAAATGTTTTTGTATATGATGTAAGTAAACTAATGATGTAGGTTTTGTTCACTAATTATGCAAAAAAATATATTTTTTTTTGTACTTTTTAGATCTATCTAATTACTAAACTATACATAAAACATTATAATTTTTTACATTTACGAAGTAGTAATGCCTCAAAATTTCTGAGGACATTAATAAAACTTAATATTTTAGATGTAGTCGTGTAGCCTATTCGAATGTCGGTTGTAACTAGAGATGGCCGTTTAAACGTAAAGCGTTTAAAAAAGCGTGCTTTTATAAATAAGTTGTAAAGTCGTTTAAAAATTTAAGCGTTTATCACTTATACTTATCGTTTATATCGTTTATAGTCATAAAGCCATAAGTGTGGTATGAGCAAAGAAAAACAGTTCTTATGACAGCGCAATAAGAGTGAAAATTCTTTAATGTAGCTCATCACTTATTTAAACGGCTTATTTTTTGTACTTATAACTATTAAGCTTTTTCGTGTTTATTCACTTTTTGTTAGTTGCGCTTTGCGGGTTGACGAAAACACGTTATATTACGTTACCAATAATTCGTATTTTAATCGTAATAGTGGTGTTTTGGTGGCTTACCGTGAACTTTTAATGTAAATAATAAATATAATAATGGTCCATATGTACGTAATATAAACTTTTCGTGTAGTGTTTTAGTATTAAGTTTATTAAGTTTTTGTCGTAAGATGACGAATAAACGACGTGAATTGGAACAGTAATTTATGGAACTACTTTGAAAGAAATGAGATGGAAAAAGTGGCGATGTTTGTTATCCTTTAAATCAACTATTACTAAAGATAAGCAACATTTAAGATTAATGCATATTATCAACATGTAAAAACATTTTTATGAGTTCATATTATAATATTAATATTTATTCAGATTTCAGACAGTCCTAAGCCTGCAAAGTACGAAGGAAAGTTAATTTAAATCAGTTAAAGCGATCGAAAAACGTAACATAAGCGCAAAAAACATTATAACTTATAAGTGGCAATAGGTAGATAAGCAAATAAGCAACTAAGCAACTAAGCAGTTGAAAAAAGTTGCTTTTGAATATTTAATAACGGATAAGTTAACTTTCAATTTTAAGCCGTTTATCACATCTCTAGTTGTAACGCACTGCACAGCACATGTGCAGTGTATGACGGATGTAATATGAAACTTGTATGTGTATCTTTTTGTATAGTGAAGTTAAAAAAATGCAGCGTCGGTGCAAACAGTTCAACTGTACAGGCAAAACTGTTAGGTACAACCCTTACGGGTATGGCTAGCTAGCATTACAGTAAAATCTGCAGAAAGTGCCTGTGTAAAATACTGCACAAGCGACTTCTGCAGTTTAGATTATCGCTGCAATCCAAGTAAGAATTACTTCAAGGAAACAGAATACAGTTCCGACAGTACACTCGCGAAGACCTGTGCTATGGCAACGGAGAACAAACATTCCTCCTATCTAGGTCGCTAAGTCAGCTAGTACCCTGGAATATTTGCGAATGATATTACATCCATTTTCAGGACAGTTTGCCCTAGATCTTGAGAAAATAATTTGAGAAATGCGAGGGTTAGAAACACAAATATTGGGTTTCATTAAAATACCAAACCTCTTTCTCCTTAATCCTTATGGGTACTTTATACTATTCTTACTCAAAAAACTGTATTTCTAATAACAAAATATAAACAAATGTGTACCATTACAATCCTACCACTATTATAAATGTGAAAATTTATGAGGACGGATGGATGGATGGATAGATGTTTGTTACTTTTTTATGCAAAAACTAACGGATTTTAATGAAATTTTGTGTGGTAGTAGTTTAAGCTTTGGATTAACACATGGGCTAATTTTTATTTCGAAAAACTATAGTGTTCCCGTGGAATACGGTATTTATGAAAAACTATAGTATTCCCGTGAAATACGGTATTTATGAAAAACTATAGTGTTCCTGTGGAATACGGTATTTATGTGGGTGGAGCAAAAGTTAGTAAGTAAAAGAGCACTAAGTTGTCGTTTCGATAGACGATAATATTATTAAACTACGTCTATATTTTCAAATCTTGCTAAATCATTGTATAAAATATTTCCTAAGAATAGTACAAAAACAGATTTCAATCGTTGCTTGGATTTCCTTTTACGATTAATTCGAGACACCTTCTTTGGAAACCGCATTTTATTCAACTCTAACACATCCATCACACAAAACATTTACGAAATTGTACACATCATGACGATTGTGTATCAATAAAATGTAAATAAATCTTACTATAAGATCTAAATGTAAGATTTAACTACATTTTGTTGATTAACAATAGTGATGATATTTCTTACAATATTTTAAATGTTTTGTGAGGTATATATAATATATACTGCCAGCCTTAATTTTTATGTAGTAATTACAGCACATATTAATACTACATAAAAATAAAGGCTGGCAGTTAACTGTAATAATTTGAGTATGTACTAAGCACTATACTATACAACACTATATACTATACAAAAGTAACAACAACAATACTTTCAATATAATATATTGATAGTATTGTTATATTATTATATATTGTATAATATAATAATAATAATAATTAGCAGTAATATAATTATAATATTGCAAATAATGATCTAACTAACGGTAATTAAAAGATATAAGTACGATTAGAAAGATCAGAATTTTATTTTATTTATTCTTCAACTTTAATTCAAAAGCTTTTTTGATTAATAAGTGGAATTGTGAATGTAAGTAGCAGTAAAAATATAAAACAAAAATCTTAAAGGTAACTCATTATTATAGTACTTTGGAAGTTTATGAGTATACGTCACTTAAATCCTAGCCTAGAGACAAAAGAGCAACATTTGGCAAATTGCCAAAATATTCAGAAGCGTTTTAAACGCAAATATTTATGTATTTAACCTATGTTCACGACAGCCGCCTTTAATTCTCAAGTTATGATAGGAAATATTTTTATTTTTATTTTATAGTTAATGCTACTTATTGCCCTAACACAACTTTAGTTATATTAGCCGGGAGAAGAGGAAAGATAAACAAAAAACAGATGACAGATTATATTGATATTTTGAGTAACAAAGAAAATGTTACTAAACTTATATTGTTTACTTTTCCTTATATAAAAAAACTGCCACACGAGAGTAACGAAAATTATATTAGATTTAAGTTGAACAGCCTACTGTGTAGTGCTACTAATCAAAATTGTATAGTTTTAAGTAACACTCAACCACATGTAGATGTGGTTGATATTAATAATATTATAAGTTTTAGATTTAATAATCTAACATGTGATAAGTATTTCTTATCACAGTTTTTTACTAGACGCATATCTAGATGGCTATTTCATTTTTTAGTTTTAAGACAAGCCATCTTTGGCTTAACCTTTGGCTAAACCGACCACTGCTTTTATTGAGCAGAGTCTTTATTCTGACAACTATACAGTCAGTAGCTTGGAATATGTTCCAAATAATTTAAATTAGTTTCTAAGACAACAGAGGCTCACTCTAGCAATGTGATAATCAATAATATAAATTATTTAAATGAATTACCTACCTTACCTACCAAAAATGTTAACAAAAAATGTAATTTCAATGTAAACCTGGTGCACCAAAATTTACAAGGAATGGTAGGTAAAGAATTAGAAATTGAGTTGTTTGTTAATGAATATAACATTGATATTATGTGTATATCAGAACATTGGTTTAGAAAACATGAATTAATATTTAACTTTTGTGATCACCAGGTAGCTAGTTCGTTCAGTCGAGAGAATGCCATTAGAGGTGGTTCTTTAATATTAACTAATAAAAAAATAAAATTTAAAGAACGCAAAGATATTATAAGACTCTCTACTGAACGAATAATTGAGGTAGCCTGTATTGAGTTGAGCCATCTTATTATTGTAAGCGTATACAGGCCTCCATCAGGTTTATACGATTCCTTTGAACAAATCATGGAAGAAGTGTTGACAAAAATATGAGCATCTAACAAGAAGATTATTGTATGTGGTGATTTCAACATTAATTTATTAGACTCAAACTCCACCACTGTTAGATTCACATCATTGTTAAAATCGTATAACCTCAGTAATTTATTTTATGAACCGACAAGAATATGTGATACAGCAGCTACTTGTATTGATAATATTTTCACTAATATTACTCCTTATAAAAAAGAAATAATTAATGCGCTTAGCTCTGATCACTGTGGACAATTTGCTTCATTTAATATTAATTGTGAAAATAAACCTCAAGAAAAGCTTGTTTATATTCCTGTGAATACAAAACGTATTGAGAAATTTAGAGGTAAATTAGTTTCAAATATTCAACAGTTAGATGGGTTTAATAGCTCAGATGAAGCATTTCATAAACTATTTAAAATAATAAGAACCCAGTATAACTCTGTATTTACTTCTAAAACGGTCAATTTAAATAATAGAAAAAGTAATTTTAAAACCTGGGCAACTGCAGGAATTATAATAAGTAAGCAGAGATTATATGATTTGTATAACGAAAAGACATTTAATAGGAGTGAATCTTTTAAACTATATGTCAAGCAGCGAAGGCACTTCACATAAAAGAAAAAATAATGAACGCTAAAAATAAAGTGAAAACCACTTGGAAGATAATTGCAGATGAGACTGGAAGAGGTAAAGGCAGTCGTAACTCTAAATTTGAACTTTGTATTAATAATAAAAAGGTAAATTCTGACCTAGATGTTGCGACAATCTTCGAAAAATTTTTTGCTGACATTCCGGTCTCAACTACAAAATATTTAAATTCTTCACCTGCAGTTGCTGAAAAAATACTCAGAGAAAATGTCAAGGAATGTGATGTCAATTTTAATTTTAAAGAAATTGACTCCAGAGATATTATTAACATCTTCAAATTACTCAATATTAAAAATACTACCGATCTCTGGGGTATGTCTATAAAAGTTATAAAATCAATAATTGACATCATTGCCTTAGGCATACCCATATCTAGCCTTAGTTTTCAATAATTGTATAAAGAATGGTGTGTTCCCTGACCTAATGAAACATAGCAAGGTGATGCCTCTTTTTAAGGCTGGGAATAAGTCTGACCCAGCAAATTATAGACCAATATCTATACTACCGACTTTCAGTAAAATTTTCGAGAAAATAATCTTAAATCAATTGCTAGCCCACTTTAACATAAATAATTTATTACATAGTAACCAATTCGGGTTTACTAAAGGTCGGTCCACAACAGACGCAGGCATCAGTCTTCTATGCAGCATATTTGGGGCCTGGGAGGGATCGCATGATGCACTTGGTGTCTTTTGTGACACAGTATGCTCAACACAGTCCAAGGCTTTCGACTGTGTTGAGCATGCTACGTTGGTCAGAAAATTATACCATTACGGTATAAGGGACACAGCACTTAAACTTTTAGATTCTTATCTTAAAAATAGAACGCAGAGAGTAGAAATTAATTCTACAAGGTCTACTGGGACCAAAATTGAACTAGGTGTGCCACAAGGGTCAATTTTAGGCCCGTTTCTTTTTCTCATCTATATAAATGACCTTCCTTATCTAGTTAAAGATAAGCATGAGATAGTACTCTTTGCCGATGACACTTCACTAATTTTTTTTAAATAACTAATTCCTGATAATTTCGCATTCTTTAAATTTTATTTTTATGAGATAGAAACGTATATAAAAATAATCTGACAAATAGATAATCTAGAAGAGGATCCAGCAAGTTTGTAAAGATTTTTTGTTTTTAAAAATTGTAAGCGGTTTTAGCTACTATATGTTTTGAAATTGCCCCTGAACCTAAAGTTGTAAAAACTTCTGGTTAGTTTTGTCAGTTTTATTCAAAAATTTTGAAATTATTTTAAAATAAATGATAAGTGGAAAATTAGAATACAATATTTTCTAGTGTTTTTTTACATGTAAAATCAGAATAACCAGTTTTTGTTAGATATAGACGCATTTGAAAAGTAGCGTTTTTCGTGAAATCTGAGTCTCGCGCCGATCAATTAAGAGTAATTTAACCCCGATTTTTTCTAAGCGACAAAATGTAAAAGAGACAAAAATGACCGACACATGTTGTTATGATCTGTTAATGTATCCTATCCCACTAATATTAGGTTGGGGAAAAAGTTTCTTCGCATTGTATATAAAAATTCAAAAGGTTTTAGATTTAATGAAATTTTGTGTGGTAGTAGTTTAAGCTTTGGATTAACACATGGGCTAATTTTTATTTCGAAAAACTATAGTGTTCCCGTGGAATACGGTATTTATGAAAAACTATAGTAATGAAACATAGCAAGGTGATGCCTCTTTTTAAGGCTGGGAATAAGTCTGACCCAGCAAATTATAGACCAATATCTATACTACCGACTTTCAGTAAAATTTTCGAGAAAATAATCTTAAATCAATTGCTAGCCCACTTTAACATAAATAATTTATTACATAGTAACCAATTCGGGTTTACTAAAGGTCGGTCCACAACAGACGCAGGCATCAGTCTTCTATGCAGCATATTTGGGGCCTGGGAGGGATCGCATGATGCACTTGGTGTCTTTTGTGACACAGTATGCTCAACACAGTCCAAGGCTTTCGACTGTGTTGAGCATGCTACGTTGGTCAGAAAATTATACCATTACGGTATAAGGGACACAGCACTTAAACTTTTAGATTCTTATCTTAAAAATAGAACGCAGAGAGTAGAAATTAATTCTACAAGGTCTACTGGGACCAAAATTGAACTAGGTGTGCCACAAGGGTCAATTTTAGGCCCGTTTCTTTTTCTCATCTATATAAATGACCTTCCTTATCTAGTTAAAGATAAGCATGAGATAGTACTCTTTGCCGATGACACTTCACTAATTTTTTTTAAATAACTAATTCCTGAGACGTGCAGAACAGGTTGAATGCAGCGTGGATGAAGTGGCGACAGGTCTCGGGAACAACATGTGACCCACGGATGCCCCTCAAGCTTAAGGGGAAAATTTACAAAACGGTCATCAGACCTGTCGCAATGTATGGATCAGAATGCTGGGCAATGAAAAAGACGGATGAAAGAAAGGTGCATGCAAGTGAGATGCGCATGCTAAGATGGATGTGTGGTGTGACCAGGTTAGATAAGATCAGAAATGAGTATATAAGAGGAAGTTTGAAAGTGGCACCGGTAGTAGATAAGGTAAGGAGTGCAAGGTTAGCATGGTATGGGCATGTAATGAGGAGGGAAGACACACACGTCACCAAAAGGGTGATGAATATGAATGTGGAAGGATATGTATGCAGAGGAAGGCCGAAAAAGAGATGGATGGATTGCGTGAAGTATGATATGGAAATGAAAGATGTGAATGTAGAATTGACGGCTGATAGGATTGCGTGGAAGGGGAAAACATGTTGCGCCGACCCTACTTAGCGTGGGATAAGGGCAGGAAAATGATGAACTAATTCCTGATAATTTCGCATTCTTTAAATTTTATTTTTATGAGATAGAAACGTATATAAAAATAATCTGACAAATAGATAATCTAGAAGAGGATCCAACAAGTTTGTACAGATTTTTTGTTTTTAAAAATTGTAAGCTGTTTTAGCTACTATATGTTTTGAAATTGCCCCTGAACCTAAAGTTGTAAAAACTTCTGGTTAGTTTTGTCAGTTTTATTCAAAAATTTTGAAATTATTTTAAAATAAATGATAAGTGGAAAATTAGAATACAATATTTTCTAGTGTTTTTTTACATGTAAAATCAGAATAACCAGTTTTTGTTAGATATAGACGCATTTGAAAAGTAGCGTTTTTCGTGAAATCTGAGTCTCGCGCCGATCAATTAAGAGTAATTTAACCCCGATTTTTTCTAAGCGACAAAATGTAAAAGAGACAAAAATGACCGACACATGTTGTTATGATCTGTTAATGTATCCTATCCCACTAATATTAGGTTGGGGAAAAAGTTTCTTCGCATTTTATATAAAAATTCAAAAGGTTTTTTTATAAAATTTATTTACAAGTGACTAAAGTATATAGGTGCCATTTTGTTCGATAACTTTTTGCCATCTTGTTGGTAGGTACATGATCCCATTGCTATAAAATTTTTGGGGCTTCTGATGAAAAAACTGCGACAAGTGGTTTTGGCAGTCCTCTTGTGATGTCAACCTGACACTGCCTAAGGAATTCTGCAGCGACCGAAACAGGTGGAAATCTGAAGGTGCAAGGTCAGGACTATACGGCGGATGCATTAACACCTCCCAGCCAAACTCCCGTATTTTTTTCTGAGTGGCTAAAGATGTGTGAGGTCTAGCGTTATCATGGTGAAAAACCACACCCCTTCTGTTGATTAATTCCGGCCGCTTTCTCTCAACTTCTTGCTTTAATCTCATCAGTTGTTCGCAGTACAGTTCAGAATTGATGGTCCTGCCTGGCGGTAACAGCTCATAATGAATAATGCCCTTCCAATCCCACCACACACACAGCATCACCTTGTTGCGAGTTAACCCGGGTTTCGCCACAGTCTGTGAAGCCTGACCGGCCTTTGACCACGATCTTTTTCGCACGTTCTTGTCGTACGTGATCCACTTTTCATCACCAGTTATCAGCTTCTTCAAAAATGGTTCGGTTTCATTACGTCGTAATAAAGAATCACAAATGAGTACACGGTTCATTAGGTTTCTTTCAGTGAGCTCATGAGGCACCCAAATATCGAGCTTTTTTGTGTACCCAGCTTTTTTCAAATGCGCCAAAACTGTTTTGTGGTCAATCCCCAGTTCTTCAGCTACATCGTAACTACTAATATGCCGATCTTGCTCCACTTTTTCAAAAATGGCAACAGTTTTGTCCGTAACAGGGCGAACAGAGCGACGTGCATCTTTGATATCAAAATTTCCGGATTGAAAACGCTTAAACCAAATTTGCGCTACTCTCACAGATACTGCATTAGGTCCATAAACATCACAAATTTTTTTCGCGGCTTGTGTTGCATTTTTACCTTTTTTGTAATAAAATTTTAAAATGTATCGAAATTCTTCATAAGAATCACTCATTTTAACAATAAGAAAAACAAATGAAAATCTCAAATTTAGCTAATTTGAATTTGGAATTGTCTTCTGTAAAATTAAAACTTTTTAATGATACCAAAATCAGCCAGATACAATTGGTATAGCCCAAGATATTTTATGACAAGTTCGTACATACCATAATGCGAAAAGACTTTTTCCCCAACCTATTATTATAAATGTGAAAGTTTGTGAGTATGGATGGATGGATGTATGGATGGATGGATGGATGGATGTTTGTTACTCTTTCACGCAAAAACTACTCAACGGATTTCTATGAAATTTGGTATGGCCTATGTTTTAATCCTGTCTTTAGACTGGATTAAAACATAGGCGACCTTTTATCCCGAAAAAGTAGTGTTCCTTTGGGATACTTTGTATGCATATTTACGCGGGCGAAGCCGCGGGCAACAGCTAGTTAATATTATAAATGTGAATGTTTGTGAGGATGGATGGATGGATGGCTGTTTGTTGCTCTTTCAGGCAAAAACTACTCAACGGATTTCGATGAAATTTGGTATGGTAGTGGTTTAGACTCTGGATTAAAACATAGGCTGCTTTTTTTTCCGAAAAAGTACAGTGTTCCTTTGGGATACTCTATTAACCCGGGCGGAGCCGAGGGCAACAGGCCCTCTAGTCTAGTCATCTATATTCTTAAATTGTCTCAGTCCATCTGTCTATTTAAACGAGTACTATAGGAAATAATGTATTGTATTACTAAAGAACATACCTTTAGTTCGCAGTTTCTCAACCTGAAACAAAAGAACATTGAATTACGAATCGTATGCGCATTCATTCATAAACGTCTGTCTGATCGTGCTGGATCATTAGCAACAATTATTATTATGGACAGATGTTATTCTGGAGTTTCGCAATCACAGCGCAACAATAACCATGATATTTGCGAGGCATAACTCCGTTTAGAATTATGGATTTGTGGCAGCGCGGCGCGTTATTAGCAATATACATTACAACTGGAGCTATATCTTCGCTATATTACTGCGTAGTCTAGTCGACAAGTTCAGAAACGTGAAAAATAGAGATAAGAGTTATAAAAATATGAGCAATAGCTCATTGGATTCGGAGTCAACTCTAGAAAAATGTTTTTGCAGGATTTTGGTGCAGCTAAATAATTGCAATTGTTATTTAAAAAAATAAGATTTAAAAAAAAGTATTTATTATAGTTTTTCGTTAATTTTTTTTAATATTTAAGCAATTTTGAAAAAAAGCTCGTTAAAGAGGAGGAAATCTATATTGTATTATGTCTATCTAATTGACTGATGTATCAACGCACAGGCCAAACCCTTTAAGGCTAGAAATTTAAAATTTTGCACACGAATTCCTCATAATTATGACGTAGTTACGCTTTGAATTTTGAAAATTTTCAAAATTCAAAGCCCTCAAGAGGGTAAAACACAGGGACAGTTTCGAGTTTTGACTTTTGCGCGCTTGTGATCATATCTACCACATTTTGGGGTTCCGTAATACTTAAGGAACCCCTACAGTTTCGCTCTGTCCGTCCGTCTGTCTGTCTGTCTGTCCGCGCTTCTAGCTTCTGTAATTAAAAATATAAATGGATGAAATTTATATAGAGTGTGTATAGATTTCGGTTTTGGCATCATAAAATAATAATAATTTTATATTTTATTGGTAGCTCTTCATACATGTAAAGTGAGGATGAAAAATATTCTTTCATTCTACCCCATCGTGTGGGATATCGTTGAATATCTCTTTTATAATAAAGTTGAGGTTTCAAATATGACGTTTTTACAAAGTTTTTTAAGTAATCTTTAAATTTTTTAAGTAATCGGCCTGCAAAGTGATTTGTAAGTTGGTCCCCTCTTGGCATTTCTAAACTATAAGAGATAGAAATTTGTAAGTTTCTATACACATAGATCATGCTAAAAAATCTTTAGGAAAATTATTTTGAGCGAAATTGAACACTAAATTTTGAAGTAATTCGAAGAAAACCTATTGCGCGTTGATTATAATGGCATCTACAGACACACGAATTTGGTACGGAGCGTACAGCGGACCATATCCGCGGACCGAATCCGGTGTCGCTACACACGCACGCATTTGGTACGGTGCAATGGACCGAAAAGCTCGACACTCGTGTGTTCGATTTATGCTCTATTGCATTAGCACAGAGTTCTATTTACAGTGCTGTTTTTTCAACTACGACGACGATTCCCGCAATTCATTGATAACGGGCAGTGATACCAACTCTCAAAAATATTTCTCCCCAAATTTTACTCCTGATTACTTAAATACTTTCCACATTTTTCCACACCACCTATCCTTCCCTTTCCCTATTCCTACCCTCTCCACCAATCCGTGGGAACGCAATGGATAATCATAAAAATAATAATTATCCAAAACGGCGGCGATGTGGTTCGCCACCCATCACGTCTCGTTTCTCGCGGAGGCGAAAAGTGGCCCATGGAGAGCCGCTTCGCTACGTTGAATGTAATAGGAGGAATGGATGGTAAGAATGAAAGTGGACGAAGCGAAACAAGTATGTAAGGATCGTAGTAAGTGGAAAGAAGTGGTCTCTGCCTACCCCTACGGGAAAAAGGCGTGATTATATATCTGTATGTATGTATGTATTACTTATATCATTAGACAGGTCTAAGAGATAATAAGCTAGAAAGAAAGGTTATGTGTTTAACATAAAGACTTACGCATGAATAACATAAAACTAACTTGTCTTAATCTGATTTCACTCCCAATACATTTTCATATCTCTGGTAATATACACACATTAAAATATTTTTTTTACATACAAATTGATTCATAAGGAGTAAACTCTAAACATCCTGTCCCCTAGTAAACCCCCGTAGATATTCCCTAATTTTGGGGGGTAAATCCCTAAGTTGGCAACACTGACACCGTTGTACGGCCTAACCGCCGGACTGCTCTACACACGCACGGATTTGGTACGCTCCGTACCAAATCCGATGCGGACAGCGGCGAACTCTTCGTCTTCTTCTTATGTTCGCCGGACTGCGCTACACACGCTCGGATTTGGTATGGAGCGTACCAAATTCGTGTGTCTGTAGATGCCATTACGGAACCCTCCTAAGACATGTTTTGATATTATGCTCTTGGTTAGGTAATTAATATATACATCTATGGGCTATATAATTAACGTACCTCGTATTTAAAGTACCTGCTTTAAAAACTAAAACCTGTTAACAACTTTGTCAATTCTATTTTTAAGTATAAAAGGTGAGTTGATATTTTTAAAATCACATTAAACCTTGAGAAGTGAATAAAAATAAAAGTATCCGATACCGCACGTGGCCCACGATTCTGCGCGGGCGAAGCTGTGGGTAGACGCTGTATAAAACTGTAATTCGTTTCTATAACTTTTCTCCCGCACACGCAAGTTTGCCATATTACGTTTGAACAAGAGGGGATCGAACACAGGTGTTTGATCCTCTGCGATTGCGATTTAGATACTGTTTATCTTGTTCTTTAAATATAAAAGCTCGTGTTATGGAGATAGTTAATGTTAACGAAATCATTGTATGAATTTTAGACATGGGAATAGGTCTTATTTAGGCATAGGGTACATAGAAGTAGATGGGTATAAGGTGCCGGGGATGTAATCCTGTAGTTCCCGTAGCCCCTCCGTTGTCTTGAAGTAGGCCGCCGCAGGGGTTTTAGTGAGTAAGAATCCCACATCTTCTAACCCAATCCTCTGGTTCGAGGCATCTTACCGTAGATTTCCACTGCGAAAAAAAGGGATCATCATATTGTATATTTTATTGCATTAATAACGAATAGAATATAACACAGTCATAGTTACATACAGGTGAAAGAATTAAAGCCATGATTAAGTGAAAATGCATCAACCTATGCACTACATTTGAAATGCATACAAACTGTGATTTCCAAAATAGCCGCACCGAGATATTTCATAACAATCCTTTTCATGAAATTCATAACTTTTAGAAAGTTACAATTTTATTTCAACTTCAACTGCTATAAACGTTCGACGGTATTGTACCCACCTCAGACCAAATAAAAAAGTGAACAGGTACAGAGCTTTGTCAAACAAAACTGAGGCAAATTTTATGTATGGCGTCGTCCATTAATCACGTGATGCCTAAAGGTCGAGGGGGGTCCGAAAAAAAATCACCAAGTATCACAAGGGGAGGAGGGTGTATAAGGAGACATCATGTGTATTAATTTTCGAATCTAGTCTATGTATACCGAAATTATTATCGGTTGTAGATTCGTAGTGTTGTTTAAATACTTACAAGACAAATGACTAGTATAGTTTTTAATTGCTTTAAAAACTTTAAAATTATTCGATCAAATGGTTTTTTAAGTTAAAGTTTTTCTTCAAACCTGACCTGCTTACTATGTAAAAAAATACACGCTATCTTAGGTGGGGGAGGGGGGGGTAGTATAAAACCTCACCACGTATCACCAGGAGGAGGGGGGGGTCTAACAAGTTGTTAAAAACATCACGTGATTAATGGACGGCCCCTATGTAGTGCGCTTGTGGCTATGCACTACTAGAGCTAGCGCTCGCCGTCGAAGAAGGAGCTCATCGAGAACAAGCATTGAACAACTGCAGGTCGCTAAAGGCCCTAAAGCTTGATATAAAACCGTCTGGCGGTCCTAAACCTGGCAGATTTTTTTTATTGACCAAAATGTGTGAAGATTTTTTAAGTAAAAAAATCTCATAAGGAACAAGAAAACTGTTGTTATACACTGCTGCGCGCCAAATAGAAACCGATAAAAATTCAAGTCTTACAGTCCTACTCTTGACCAGTTTCCAGCCAGACCGCCCTGAACGTGTAAGAATTTTGAGTAAAAATAGCTCATAGAGAACAAGGTCAAATTATATGTCAATCTGTTCTTCTCCTAATCCTCTTTCGAAAACCGTTGGTCTGGCATGTTCAAACCTGGCCAAAACTCAGCCAGACCGGGATAAACTTACCTCCTATGATGCTTACTAATAGGTAAATATTGAGTAATTTGCACTTAATGAAGTGTGATTTTAATAGATTTGTATATAGATCGTATAATTATACGTCAAGTAAAGAGCGGCCTCGTTGTGTTGTTGTAGAACTATGTCTTCAATTTTTTATTTGGTCTGAGATATCCACATGTAAGCGGCCCGTCTCTGTTCATTGCTTCCGCAAGTTTCCGCACCAACATATTTGATTTCAATTTGAAATTTATATTTGATTTGAACTTGTCTTTTCAATGAAACGAATTGAAATGAATTTTGTGAATAACAAAAACGAGCAATAGTCGCATATGCATGAAAATACTAGCTGGCCCGATAGAGGTTGTTCTATCATTGTCAGAACGAACGTAAAATTTTTATGGCAGCAACGGACATATCTAAGGAGGGTTCCGTAACGATAAACGCGTAATATGTTTTTTTTTAATTACTTTAAAAGTTGCTGTCCGATTTGGTTCAAAATAATTTTCCTAAAGAGTTTTTAGCATGATCTATCAGCGTAGAAAATTTAAAGTTTCTGAGTCTTATAGTTTAGAAATGCCAGGAGGGGGCAACTTATAAACCACTTTGGAGGCCGATTACTCGAAAATAGTTGGCTTTATAAAAAAGTTATGTATAAAACCTTGCTTTTATTTTAAAATACCTATTTAACGATACCCCACACGATGAAATAGAAAGAAAAAAAAATCATCCCCGCTTCACATGTATGGAGAGCCACCCCTAAAATATAAAATTATTATTATTTTATGATGCCAAATTCGAGATCTATCATCCATTTATATTGAAGCATACATACTATGTATGTAATGCTTCAATTGTATATATTTTATATACATTTAAGCGCGGACAGACATACAGACAGACAGACAGACGGACGGACGGACGGACAGACAGAGCAAAACTATAAGGGTTCCTCAAGTATTATGGAACCCTAAAAAAGGCGTGTGGTGTCGTGGGATACCAGATAGGAACGAAGTTCAATCATATAAAATATTAATTTCATAAATAGTATAAAGAAAATAATAATTATTCGGGTCTACATTTTTATTATGGTTTTTTTAACGATAAAAATCAAAGAAACTACTTAACAAAATTATCTTCAAATCTTTATTTTATTTACTATGATTTATAAAAATATATAAAATACTAGCTGACCCGGCAAATGTTGTTTTGCCTATTAAAAAACTATAATACTATAATTGATCAGTTATCGAGCGGGATGAAAAATTATTAAATTACTAAAATGGCTATAAAAAAATAGGGGTTGGTGATAAAAAAGTAAAAATTTAGGGTTGTATGTATTTTATAATGCCACATTATAAAAAAATAAAAACAAAAAATTTCGTCCAAAAATTAAAAAAAAATTAAGGGTGAACAACCCTTATCATTTAGGGGTATGGAAAATAGATAGTAGCCGATTCTCAGACCTACTGAATACGCATATAAAATTTGGTAAAAATCGGTAAAGCCGTTTCGGAGGAGTACGGTAACTAACATTGTGACATGGTAATTTTATATATTAGATAACCCTCCGTGGTCTAGTGGTTCGAGCATTGCCTCTCGACTCGGAGGTCGTGGGTTCTATTCTCGCATTGGAACAACAAAAAAAAATGTTGTTTCCAAGTTTGGTTAGGACAATGCAGGCTGATCACCTGATTGTCTCACAAGAAAGATGATCCTTGCGTCGGATGGGTTCGTAAAAAGTCGGACCTGCGCCTGATCTCTCGTCAGTCGTGTCGGTTATCCGTCCCACTGGATTATGAGAGTAAAGGAAGAGAGAGTGCTCTTGTGTACTGCGCACACACTTGGGCACTATAAAATTACTCCTGCGTAACTGGCTTGGTTTCAATGAAACCGGCCACCGTCACCGGTGTGTCGGTGCGGGGAGTTATTATATATTAGATAAAAAGGTACCTGGTCTGATACCAGGAAACGAACCCGAACTCCTGGGTGAGAGGCAGGTATCCTAGCTACTAGACCACGCCGGATGTTGGTGAAGCTGCGAAATTTTGCTTTTTTTTTTTTATAAAACTAGGGGGCAAACGAGCAAACGGATCACCTGATGGAAAGCGATTACCGTCGCCCATGGACACCCGCAACATCAGAGAAGTTGCAAGTGCGTTGCCGGCCTTTTAGGAGGGAATACGCTCCCTTCTTGAAGGTTTGCAGGTCATAATGGTCCGGAAATACTGCTGGCGACAGTTGATTCCAGAGTTTTACAGTGCGCGGCAGAAAGCTTCGGGTAAAGCGCACGGTGGAGGACTGCCACTCATCAAGGTGATGAGGATGATAAATATTTTGTCGCATGGAGTGGTGGCGAAAAGTTGCAGCAGGTATAAGTCTGAACAATTCCTCGGAGCACTCCCCGTAATATAACCGATAGAGGATGCAGAGCGATGCTACATCTCTACGTAGCTCTAAGGAGTCAAGCCTGTTTGAAACACTATGGCAGTCAACAATTCGAGCGGCCCTACGTTGGATACGATCCAGAGGGAGAAGCTGGTACTTTGGTGCCCCTGCCCAGAGATGAGAACAGTATTCCATGTGAGGCCGAACCTGCGCCTTATAGAGTTGTAGGCGTTGGACCGGACTGAAATACTGCTTTGACCTGTTCAGAACACCAAGCTTCTTTGAGGCTAACTTGGCCTTGCCCTCCAGATGATATCGGAACTGGATCTCGCTCGATATGTTAACACCAAGTATTCCAATGTTGGAGGAGACAGTTATGGGTATGCTTTCAAAACGAGGACATACGACCATTGGCAACTTTTTTGCTTCTTAACGGGTCTTTCGAACTGTAAGAATATCACAATACATAAAAATCTTACGCTTTTTTAACGTTTTTTGGAACCGACTGGGTTACCCCTCCGCAACGCCCCATAAGGAACTTTCGTTCCAGAAGCTAAATACTGAAATATTATTTTATTCGAATCTGACGGCCAACTCTACCACCGCGCGCTCATTCGTCAAACCAAATAGCGCGCACTTCGGCGACTACCTGATAAGGCCAGGACCATGGGCGTAGCCAGGTTTTAGTTTCGGGGAGGGTTCAAGAAAATAAAACGACTACAAGTACCTACATTAAATTACCAGGGCCGTCTTTAACCTATTAGAGGCCCTGGGCACATTCCATTTTTTTTTCGTTTTTACCTGTTTAAGCTTTAAACCCTGAAAGACTGTAATTCGGAAAAATACAAATATGTATAGTCTAAAACTAAACGTCAGTACTAAATTTTATAATACGTTCTTTAATTCAAAAGACGAGCGAGCGAAGCGAGCGAGCAATTTTTTTTTCTATTTTACAGGTTCAAATATTGAAATCTGTTCAAACGTTAACGGAAAAATACCATAAAATCAACCGGCTAAAATAGAACATCGGTAATAAATAATATAATGTCCTTTATGTTAACTGCGAGCGAGCGAAGCGAGCGAGCAAATTTTTTCCTATTTAAGAGGTTAAATCTGTTCAAAGTTTAAACCCTAAAAGACTATGGAAATAGGATCATTTTATAATAGACATTAGAATAATGGGCACCCATTTTTTTCGTTCTTACCTGTTTAAGCTTTAAAGCACTGTCTTTCAGGGTTTACCCTGAAATACTGTGTAATTCGAAAAATACAAATATCAAAGCCTAAAACTGAACGTCGGTACTACATTTTATAGTAATATATTCTGTAAGCCAAACACGAGTGAGCGAAGCGAGCGAGCAAATTTTTTCCCATTTTATAGGTTAAAATCTATTCAATCGTTAAACTTAAACACTGAATAACGGTGAACTTCGGAAAATATTATAAAATGAACCGGCTAAAACAGAATATCGCTCTTAAATAATATAATATTTTATGTTAAATGCAAGCGAGCGAAGCGAGCGAGCAAAATTTTTTCCTATTTACTAGGTTAAATCTGTTCAAATTTTAAGCCCTAAAAGACTGTGAAAATAGGATCATTTTGTAACTTAAATTATCGTAAAATTAGTGTAATTTTTGATGTTGCAAAATAGATGACAAATAACTTATTGTTAGGTTTGTCATATAATACCTATTTCATACTTTTTTCGTAGTACATAATTACAAAATTTTGTGATCAGTGACGTGCCCAAAATATTGTCACATGCTATACGTTCGAGGATTCGATGGCACACGTTCCATAGGTTCGCGATCCCTGTTAAAACATTTTAGGCTATTGATTTTATTGTTTTTTTTTCTAAAGTACAACATTCAGTATAAAAAGATTTTAACACGTTAAAGATTAAAAAACATTCTCTCGCTTTCTCAGTTTGAACGCATTTATCATAAACACATATATAATTATAGAGCAAGTTAGTATTAAAGTTCTGTTTTAGGCTGTTGATTTTTTTTTTATATAACTTTAAAAATCATCTTTCAGATAGGGTTAATGGAGCGGCAAAATATGTTGATGGGCATGGGGCGCAAAATTTATAATTACGCCTCTGCATATCATGTCATTCACAACGGGACTTATTCAAAAGCTTCGTGTCGCTCAAAGAGCTATGGAGAGGGCTATGCTTGGAGTATCACTACGTGATAGAATCAGAAATGAGGAAATCCGTAGCAGAACTAAAGTTACCGACATAGCCCAGCGCATTAGCAAGTTAAAGTGGCAATGGGCTGGACATATAGCCCGTAGAACCGATGCCCGCTGGGGCCGAAAGGTTCTTGAGTGGAGACCACGAACTGGACGCCGAAGTGTAGAACGGCCTTCCACCAGGTAGACAGATGACCTGAGAAAAGTCGCAGGGAGTCGGTGGATACAGGCCGCGAGCGACCAGTCGCACTGGAAATCTATGGGGGAGGCCTATGTCCTGCAGTGGACGTCACCAGGCTGAAACGGTACATATACCGTACATATACCGAAATGGGCCGGCTGGTCCATGTGGATGACCCAGCCGGCCCATTTCGGGGGGAGGGGTTTGAACCCCCTAAACCCCTCCTGGCTACGCCCATGGCCAGGACAAAGCTCAAAAATAAAATGATTTTCACTACTCGTATGCACACTATAATAAGAGTCATTTTTGCGTAGCATTATTTTCTATATAATATATCAATTATTTATCAAAAAAATATGTATGGTGCTGCACAACATTTTACGTTTTAGGAGATTTCGTGATTTTTAAGAGGTGATTGTAAGATTTTGTAACTCAGGAATTATATACTTTTTTCAAATATTGGAACATGTTCTGAACCATATATAACAGGAATTATATATGGTTCAGAACATGTCAAGGATTGTGTACTTAATCCCATATTTTTTCCACTTCGTAATTGAACTCTGACTAGGTAGACTAGGTGACGGGAAATGACAAAGTAGCCTATGACCTCGCCTTAAATACTTCCGTACCATTTCACGAAATAATTCCCATAAATTGCAAGAAAGCGGGAGGAAACAAGTTACACTTCAAAAATAAAAATAAAAATTGCTCAATATAATAATTACCATGTAATGTGACGGAACTTGCTTGCTTCGTTGTGAAATATTATTTCTTATAATTATTGTTACTGACTGATAAAAGCCAGATAAAAATTTCAGTCTCTAGACCTTACTTAGAGAGCCGCAGGGAATTGTTTATATCGTCTTCGCAATTTATTCTTCTGTCTGAAAATAATTTCGCTTTTGCATATCTTTAGAAAGTCACAATTTTATTGAATTATTCAAAAGCAGGACGCTTGTCACTCAATTGTTTATAAATTTTTCTACATCGCCTTGGGAGTACCCGGCGGTTGAACCCTGTTACATATTTTCTGAAGATGATGTTCCCAATGGATAAACAGTTTTGGACCCATAACGCATGTAATGTTCCCATAATATTGTTATTGCGGTTTATATTCTAAAACCACGTTTTTTAAGTTGGAGGTATAAAATATAATATTATGTGTGATATTTGGCTAGACGGGTTTTATTTTACAATATTAATTAGTGACAGTCAGAAAAAGTCAAAATCATCACATGTGTTTTTATAAATTTTGAGGAGTTCCCTCGATTCCTCATGAATTGGGATCCAGCGATGACATGATGGGTCATCGCTGGATCCCTTTGATGTCAATAGGACCATTTGGGATTATAATACCCTTTACATCAAAAAAAAATTGTCAAAAGTACGGCATAGCCCATCGGTTTTGTAATCATTGGCTACCCTACTGTAGGGAAGATATAGTACAAAACGGAAGAATTGTGAGACAACTCATTGATGAAATCTTCCACATTGTTCCGCTAATTGATTGTCCGCGTGTTGAAAGATTTTTGGCAATCAATAGTAGACAAACCTTGAGATATATATCCGCAATACATCTCACGTCGTTAAATATTAGCCGCATGCATAGCCGCTGATAATATATCGATGATAATTAATTAATTAGTAGGCTCCGCGCTCCTCACAACAAGAACACTTATATGCCTAGAATCTAGACTATAATAAAGGATAAATAGGAGTTAAATTGGCTCGTACATAAACAAGTTTATTATTTATTTTGTTTTACAAATAAAATCCATTCTAAATAATATATTTTTTACAAATCTTAATGAGAATTTAACTTTTATTATATTTCCAATTTAAAAATAGTACATGGAAGACTGAGCTTTGCTACGAGTTTTAGTACTATGATAAAAAATAAGGAAAATATATAAGACATAAAATGAATCACAAAAATACTCGTCCGACCGGGAACCCAAGGAATTGATTCGCCAACAACGTAAAAACTTGCCCAAAACTTGCCCTCACCCGGGTTTGTAAATTAAACTTTTAAATAACTTATAAAATTATCTTATTATGCGACGTTAGAAAAAAATATATAATATTATTACTTAAAAATGCGCGCTTTTCCAGGGATTATGCCTAGCTAGATCGAGTTTTCGCCCCAAAACTCCACGCATACTAAATTTCATTGAAATACTTGCAGCCGTTTCCGAGATTCCGATTTTAAAGTATATTGTGCAAATTACCTTACTGACTATTGCAAAAAGCCTTGACAGTAACACCTTTAAAAAGAATGTTACGGCAGTGATTTAACTTCAGATTAGAGTTAATAAAACATATTATTAGGTATTTGAAACACAAAATGAGCTTGACGATCTATATGTGGTAAGTAAAGGTAAACGTAGTGTGTGTCATGGTTTCAAGTAAGGACTGTTTGCCCATGGTTTCCACCCGATGTATAGTTGTGGTCATTAATTTATAAACGCCATAGACGTATATATTATAGACAAGGCACGTCGGGGCAAAATTTGTCCATTTAAATGGTCCCACTTTTGGGGTTGTTTGGGGCCATTTTGACATTTGAGGTATGGTGAAATCAAGATGGCGTAACTTTTTCTTGTATGAATATTTGTTCACGTCTTAGGATCATAGTTAGTTTTGAAATCATTGAGAAACGCTACCTACTTAACATACCATTTTATAAATCAATGAGCATACCTTATTCTATGTAACTTTTTTTTACCTACTCTTTTTTTAAGTACCTAATTCTTTTTTCATGTGCATAAATTGAGGAAAGAGCTTATTTTTAGCATTTCATTATTATTCTATATATTTCTTCAAAATATGGGGCAGTTTATCAAAATAAAACACTTTTCTGAAGTTTGTAGTAAGTACACCATTAACTTCCCAAAAATTATTCCATAACTGATTTATTGCACTATTTCATAGTATTGCTAATACTATGAGATAGTGCAATAAATCAGATTGTTTAAACCTTTTTTTAACCTTTAACTCTCATCAACTTTTTTCTCCCGTGGTTTAGAGATTGTTCGTCATTCAATAAAGTGACACTTTCATTTGATATATTATGTCTTGTAGTGCTACAAGGGTAGAGACGTTGAACACAGGGGAAGTTCTTTTTCTGGCAAAAGATTAATACTTTTAGCGTGTCTAGCGAGTTATAAAATGAAGATTTTGATGACCATTACCCTTCATAGATTTTAGCACATACTGTACTATTTTTCGACGTTTAATAGCAGCCATGTAGAAAGAACGTTATGGACACGCTTAAGTTGTTTCTTCTATGACGGTAGAAAAATTTATTTGTTTTTCTAGCCGGAAATTATATATTTTTGTAGCTCGCCTTTATATTATATAACGCGCTTTTATTTATAAAATTGGGACTATGATAAAAACGGAAAGATTTAATAATTACGGTGTAAAGTTTTAGTGTTAAAAATATATAATTATGTACGATATAGAATTATTGTCGTAGACAAAGAAGCTTAATTATGGTTAAAGGTTACAATGAATTTATAAAGTGTTATATTTCTTATTAGAGTTAACTTAACTTTTTAATTCATTTTAGTTAATGCAAAGCGTTGTGAATTATGTGACCAAACTGTATGTGACACATGGAAAATCTAGTGTCTTACTGCACTATAATACATGTTGTCATTTAAAAAATTGTGTCAGTGTAAACAGTTGCGTGAACATTACGTTTGTTACGCGAACTAGGTTCAAGGGGAGCCAGATAGATTGCCGACGCGTTTCACTATTTATAGAGCCTCGAGTCTATTTAGCAGACCGATCTCAGTGCAGATATGTCCGGAGTCGCGACCGTCCAAATCTCGCACACACGCGCCAAATGAACTCGACAAAAGTTTACGCCAAAACTTAAAACATTAAAAAAATTGAACGGTTTAAATTCGGAATCAGAATTTGTTCTCAGTGAAAATGTGATTTGTGACAAGTGATATTAAGCGATGTGGTTTTAAATACACCGAGTTTAAATACACGATATAACGTTTTCATCATTTCTAAAACAGTAAAAACAATTGTGTTACCGTAATAATTTTGCCGCATTGTTAATTACCATATTCATAAACAAACGTGTGTATGTTGAAAAACAAAATTGACATTGGAGTTATTTACATTAGAATGCCAAAGAATATTTGGAAGGAATCCAAAATTAGCAGCTGACTGTAAACAAACTAAACAGTATTGAATAACTAAATACCTAACAATACATTACAGAACACTGTAATCAATGCTCGCCTTAATTCGTAAGGACAATTTTTCTAAATGGCGGAGAAAGTAAACTCGTCTGACAGTGACGGACCAATAATACAGGATAACGTAATACGAATACAGCTTCGGAAACCGAGTCATCGGAAATGGGAACTGAGGACGCAGAACAAGTCACCTGGAATAAAATTCCCGACAATACAACTATTCGACTGCGAAGGAAACCTATTATTAGAAACTAATGATGATAATATTTCAGTAAAAAGTTCTGATTTGCACGAATCCACTTTAAAATCTAGTCAATCGTTAAAAGAAAAAGATTATAGGCATATTATAAATAAAAACTTACTTCGTAAACGTAATTCTATATCCGGTGAAAAGGTTTACACGCGCGTCTTCAGGAAACCTGTACAAGTATCCGAGAATAATGTAGACAGTCAGTCTGTCATCAACAATAACAATTCTTCTGAAAACATTCCAAACATAATTACTACAATAAATACAGCCTCAAACAACAATTTGTTAAGTAGTCGCGAATCCTCGCCATCCCAAGGACAAAGTGAAATAAGCAGCTACAAAAGTTCTGATTATGAAAATGATAAAGCATCTGAAAGTAAAAGTGATGAACAAAATAATGAATCTAATATCGAGGAATGCAAACAGTCTTTCATCTCATCTATGAACGAATCAAATTATGCGTGGAAAGAAAACGATAAAAAGGGTAATGTGTACTTAGGACTTCAAACATCGCAATCGTTCAATAATGACTTGTTATCTGCGAATTTACACGAAAATCGTAGTAATAATGTATTACGTTCAAAATCGGTCGCTTTGTATAAGCCACCAAAAAATAAGATATATTTCCTAAACACCTACTTAAAAAGCTTACATGCTCGGAGGAGTTCTAATACTTGTAATCCGGATTGGTTGTCGATGATACATTTGCGTCAAACAAAAGATCTGCAGGAAGATACATACAATAGATCCAAAGAGATTGAATCCTCAAAGGACCGTTTGAAAATATCCAACAATGTATCGGAGACAGAATACAACAATTCACCGTCTGATATTGCCGCAAAATGTGAAATGAGGAAACGATTAAAAATGTACAGACGCGGCATATCTGAAATTGAATCACGGTGTAAAAGTTCTAATGGGTTTAAGAAAAGGCGACATTCGGTGAGCGGAACGATGCGGATTACGTTCTCTTCCTCGTCGGAGAGTGTGGATGAGGCTGATGTTGTGCTTAACCGCTTAAAGAGAAGAATCATGAGGAACAAAATCCGAGAAAAACGAACTCGAACCGAGATAAATACATTATGCCGTAAGTACAACTTCCTTTACCAAAATTTTTTACCGATTATATAAACGTAAAATATTATGATTTATTATATCGAACATACTTTACGTCTACATTTCGCTTAGCACTTGGCAGTATTCTCAGTACCTATCGCAGCGTAATGTGAGATGTGTAATCACTACTCTGTAGTTTTTTTTTGCAATCGTAACCTTCATTTGTCTTACTTCCGTTGTCTTCTACCTCACTTCAACAATTCACGATTCGATTATATTAAGCGAAGCGTTTAAAATTGTAAGTGTAAAATTAAGTATCCAAAAATTCAGCACATACCTATTGTTACATGTCATTATTGAAAGGCATTTAACTTAATTAACAGATTATTAACTTAATCAGTAGTTTACTTTGAGTAGTTGGATACTCAAAGGTAGTTTATGATAATTTTAGGGCATCGAACAAGATTTCTCTGCAAATACAATATTATACAAGTAGGTTTTACGTAATTAATCATAATATAGGTGTACTATTCAATATCAAGTGAAAAAGGTGTATTCAAAATACATAGACGTAATAAAGATAATGTTTCTCTCAGCATAAACTTGAAAGCTTTTTGTTTGTATGACATCCTTTATATTTGCTTCAATACATTTATTTTACCGTAATACCAGGGTGAACTATTGGAGACAAACAAATGCACCCTTTTTAAGTATGTATATAGAAAGCGTTAAAATAATAATAATTCGGTACCTACTATTCGTTTATTACGTACTTAAAAGTAATCTTATACTTTAAAGTTTAAACGAGACAATCTTGTATATTACATAATCGGTTTCTTGAAAAGGGCTACAAGTATTAGGTACTATGGAATTTAGTATAAATTGATCTAGCTAGGTCTTATCCCTGGGAAACTGCGCATTTTTAGTTGTTTGGGTTTTTTTTTCTTTTGTGGTGCATACTGTATGTATATCCTATAATATTATAAATATGAAAGATTTTGAGGATGAATGGATGGTGGATAATAAATATCCATCCATCGATGGACGGATGGATATTTGTTACTCTTTCACGCAAAAACTACGTCATGGATTTCAATGAAATTTGGTATGGTAGTAGGTAGTTTAGGCTCTGGATTAAAGATATGCTACTTTTTATAGCGATAAAAGTACGGTATCCCGCGGGATAACCAATACTATATTTACGCGGGAAAATCTAGTAAATACATAATATATCAATCATTTATATTCTATTATGTAAAATTAAAGTTATGAACATTTGTAATTGCTCAATTTTAAACAAGTAAATTAAAAGTAAACATTTTGAAAAAATGGAGAAGAAATAAAATTGAAAAAATACTTATGAGTCCAAAATCTTGTTATAAAAAATGATAATTTTGGAATACGGATTTCATTGAAGAAAATATTAGAAATGAAGATACATCGACTTAACGTATAGCTCTTTATATTAATTACAGTCGGATGGTCACTGGCAAGTTCGACAACACCTCACTTCTAATACAATTAGTAACCTTACCCCTGTTTCTGTGGCCCGTTCCTGCCGTTCAATGGACACTACAGCGCCATCTACGTAGAAGGTTCTAAACTAAAACGTGCAGTGAAAAGCAAGTACAACACTAAGTTACTCGTAAGCTGCCCTCTAGTGGAAACAGTGATAAACTTAGAGCTAGCTTTTAACTACATAATATGTTTTCTAGACTCATCTTTATACAAACTAAGCAAATTGCATTATCCTTTTAATGTTAAAAGCATACTGCGATGCGAATTTAAGAAAAGACTTTGGCTTTTACCTACGTAACATAAATAGTCATGTTACTTCATTTTATGAGTAGTCTTGAAGTTAATCAGCCAAATGATCCAGCAAAAATGATATCATCACTTATGTTGAGGTAAAGAAATACCGAAACATTTTTTATTTAAAGCACTCAATTACCAGTCCTACGCCAGCATTACCCTAAGACCTCATTTTTTACGTCGCTTTGTCAAATACTACATTTCTGTAACATAAATCAATATAATGATTTCCGTTTTTTTCCACCAATGTGAAAATTATATATCGAAAGGAATTCTGAAGTTAACCGCCTTTGGCTGTATGCCAATATTTGGAGAT
The DNA here is from genome assembly GCA_905404095.1 of Glaucopsyche alexis. NCBI lineage: Eukaryota > Metazoa > Arthropoda > Insecta > Lepidoptera > Lycaenidae > Glaucopsyche > Glaucopsyche alexis. The sequence goes on from FR990047.1 coordinate 14,825,292, forward strand.
TATAAAATCGCTTGAGAGCAATATGGAAACAAAGTTCAAAATAAATTGACCCTTAAGTTCCTACTCATTTTTTAAAATGGTGGTCAACAGAAATAATCTCGTTTCATTTTATCGTAAAATAAAAATTTTAAGTGCAATGATGAGTAGGAATTTTAACGCTTTTTTCCAAAACAATTTTTTATATTGTTGGATTATTTTTTGATCGAATTTAAGGTAATTATATCCGCTATCTTTTGGTATTTTTTAACAACCATATTAAGCTACTTAAGAGCAGAAAAATTATCCTAATCACGATCTATTTATATAAATTTTGGGTAAAAAGGTTCTGAAAAATAGTTTTTATTATTCTCAAATATTTTAACCAATTTTTAGATAAGTAAAGATATTTGTGACGAATGTTAGTTTTGTGGGATTTGGTTTCATTTGATCACAAAATGTACCGAAAACACCCAATTTGCCAAATTCATAAACGCGCCCTTAAGCCCTTCTAGGATCGGAAGCTACCATGAAAATTTGGAAAGCTCGGCAAAAGCTTTGACGGTTTATTTTCATAAAATTCGGTTGCTAATTAAAATCGCTTGTTGTTATTAAAACAATTTTATTGTAATAAATATATTTTTGTAAATAAAGTTATTAAATTTTCAAACATTTTTATTAGCTATCTAATAAAATCATCCGAAAAACTGTAGTTAGTGTTATTTTCCTCATTTGTTGGATTTAAGCTAGATATAATACAGTATTGTTTTATCGACAAAAAACGATTTAGCTATGTGTTATCGATAGAATTAATAAGTTTATACTTTATCCGCGGTCAAGGCCGCGCAGGTCATTTCATTGACATCGAGCTGTACGAGTATAGTCGACTGTTGCAATGCGACACTGCAGCCATGCCTATTGCTCAATACAAAGGCAATTGGATTGCGGGCTCGTAAATGCACGTACGTTAAATAAACAAAGAAATTGATATAATTTTCTTCGCCATACGACCAGCATAAAAACAGAAACACATGGTACAGAACATGCGCAGAGACGGCGTCGCAAGTCAATATCCTCCCTCCCAAGCGCCGACGCGCCGCCATCGCCATAGCCCATGACGCGGCTCGTTAGGACACGATGCCAAAACCACTTAACTCACTATCTATTATTATACAATAAGTTATAACTTACTTCCAATATTTTGAATAAGTGATCCGCTACTTTTTTTGTATTGAAAAAATGTATTTTATTTAGAATTTATCACTGTTTTGTTATGTGATCGGCAGGTCTAAAATAGTAACATTAAATGAATCGTTTAATGTAACATCATCTTACATCTACAACTTCAATAGATAATATTTCATAGTACTATTCACATAATGTGGCTATATTAGAACTGCAGATATTGCAATTATTTGTAAAATAAACTCAGCAGACTAAGTGAGAAGTGAGGGCAATTTAAAACAAAAGGTGAGGATTGAAAATATTAGTAAGTTATGATCATTCTTTCATTTTTATAGCCAAAACAACAAATAACAACGTAGCAAATAGCAATGTATCGTATCAACATGGTTGGGTTTAAAAATATTATGTTCTAAAGTCTAAGTTATATTTGGCTCGTATTAGACATAGGTAAGTACCAAATGGACATAAAAAAACATCAATATCGTAGCAAAAAACAAAAAAAAAATTTGCAAAAAAACTTGAAGTGGAGGTTATATCACTTTGCTCGTCAAGTAAGTTAGTTTAAGGTTTGTCCGCTAGAGTGGCGGCAACCGGAGTGAGCCGACCAGCTGGTAGGTTTGACAGCACAGCACACGAATCGCGTCGCTTGGCCGAAACGCCGATACATACCATTCTCACGTGTACCCGGTATAAGTTCCGATTTTTGACCTTCCGCCTTTCCTAAACAACTTTTACATAATTCGTGAAAGTGGGAGTGATAAAGACTATTTTGTTTAGTTCGTGTTTTAGTTATTTTGTATGATTAGTTCCGATGCATTCTGAAATGCCATAGTCATATTATTGTGCGAGCGTTGTGTGGTATTTTCGTTTGTTTGGTTTTGTATTTCATTTGGATTGTATACCGGATTTATCTTATTTTAACCGGAGGATATAAGACGGTGAGTAATTTCTTTCATTGTTTTGTGTAATTATATGAATTGTGACAATGTTGAAGATTTAAATATAAAACCTATTTAAAAATACTTATGTAATAAATGTGCGGCTACAAAATGAAGACTATATAATAATAAATGAATAGCAATTAGATTTTCAGAAATTAATAGAAGAATCAACAGTCACTAAAGAGATTTAGTGACTATTGTTCCTCACGAACATTTTTTTCCTACAGAACTAAACACTTCCTCAAAAATTAAGCTAAGGTCGTTCCGCTAAGAAGAACCGTCGTTATTAAATACGTTTATATTTATTGTTAAGCTATGGTCAATTAAATAAATCATCTTTGAATTATTATTAGGTAGACAATAATCATATCGAATAAAAGCTTCAAAAAGATAAATAAATGACAATTGAAATCCTTTAATTAGTAATTTTTACGTCCAGAGATATTACTCGTTAATATTAGATTGTAATAATTAATATAAACCAACAATAATTAGGTACATTAAAAGTGGCAATAAAATTATAAATTTTGCTATCGGATGCTAAATTTTCGGCTATACTTCGGATACAGGAACTTACAATAGTTACAATAGACATTCAACGCATAAATAACTTTCATTTCCGTAATTAAAAGAATTGTAATGCTAAATGAACACACTAGGTACCTATAACATTGTCCAATAAGTATCGTGTGAAAGTATAGACATACCTACTGTCTGCAATATAATACATATATATAGCAAACCAATGTAATAATTATAGAATGTTGAAAACATTGATGTTAGTTCAATACAATACAAAACTTACTTAAAAACCTACTAAAATAAGTGATCCTGCAGAATTAGTAAAGGGCTTACCTCACTGTGACGATATTGATGGCCAACCTCTTTCGACAATTTTATAATTGTCAATATTATAATTGAGATATAAAACTACTATTACCTGCTACTGTATCATTGCTTCCCAATTCTTCATCTTCTAACTTCAAAGATAGGAAGGAAGAAGTTGTAAATATTCCATTTACTTCTGCCCGAAATTCTTTCTAACAAGCTACGATACAACTACTTTTAGGAATTTAATCGCGATTAGTTTAATGTTTATGTTTTAGTTTTGCCGTCTTGGAAGGATTGAGCTGACAGGTGACGTATTTGTTGTTAGCCAACCGAACATTTTCGAAGATTATTATCTTTCGAGCTACGCAAAAATGCTTACAATATCTGGAAGCGAAAAATAGTTTTATAGTTTACTTGTGTATGAGTCTTGTGTTTTATCGCAATGGCAAATATGCTTCAAACATAAGAAATCAATTGTATAATCAGGTATGTCAAAAAATATGTTCGTAAACGTAGGTACATCTAGACCATACGCTACGTTAGTCAGTTTAATGCATAGATGTATTATATTACTAGTTTAGTGCCTAAAATCAGAGGAATACACATTCCTCCTGTGGCGTCATAAAAATAAATCGTTTACCCCGCATTTACCCAAACTGTAAAACGCCCAAGTTCGTGTGTAAAAGAGTTATTTTTATTTTCTTTCATCGAGCTACAAAATGGTTGTCTCGTGATAAAAATGGCTTGACGAATGAGGGATCACTAAAAACTTGGGTTTTCACAGTCTCATTATGCATTCTAGCCAGTCATGATGCTTGCCTCAAGAGAGCTATCGCGCCAGGAATACCTGAGGTCAATGTTGACCACTTCATGACGGGCTTAGCAAATATTTTTATAATTTGCTACCTATGTAATCTCTGGATTTATCTGTTGAACAGGTTTAAAGTGGTTAATATTTGTATTTGATTTTAACAATAGTCAAGCCTTTCTGCTTATCACTGCAATCCTTATTAAGGTTATCTTTGGACTTAAGGAATCATAACTCGTTACATTTCAAACACAACCTGTTTAATATTATATATCTAGACTTCTCTTGATATAGAATAAGATCTTTAGGTATTTCATCTCAAGAAGTGAGCTAAGCACGAACACCGTAGGTACATATTATATTTTGTTTTCCATAATATTAAGTTCTTATTCGATAGCGTTACGAAAACGTTGTCAATAGGCTACTCATATTTAATTCCATACATTAAAGGCATTCTTCCTTTAGTATTTGGCTTAGGAAAACGTATTCTAGCGATATCATTAAAACTTAAGACTGATAAGTAAATAAGGTTGATTTAAAAACATGTATTTTTTTTTTTTTTTATTTCTATTGATGAAAACACTTCGAAGCAAATTCCGAAAAGTATGTGACGACACAAACACACGAAACACATACGTAACTTAGTGAAATGGAATCTGCTATTGCTGATGCTCAACTTCTTTTCCCTATAGAATTTGTTTCTTTAGATAAGGATCAAAATATAATAGGAAACCATTAGTTGGAGCTGTAGGTACAAACATAAAGCCCGTAATGTTTTCTGTAATCATATCGATTGTTTGTTTAGGACCGCCGCGGGTGAGGGGCCCAAATACAATAGGCGGGTGTAACGGCCCACCGCGCCTTTTTATTATAGATATTGTACCCAGAGATAACAAAAACGGTGATATTTTCATAATGGCGGGCGAGAAATATTTTTGGGTAGGTGTAATAAATATGTTATCTGGGCCGAGCGGTTTAGTTCGGTAACACAATTCTCCTTTATCGGACTCGCCGTAGAGAACTGCCTCCGCGAAGGTTTGTTCAGATTTTAGTTAATGTATGTTATATTTTAGTAAGTAGTGCCCGGTTTCTGAACACTTTATATATATCACAGTAAAATTGTAAAAACCGTTAGATTGTAATAAAACTAGTGAAATTGTAAAATGTTGACAGTAAAAGATTATTGTCTTTCGAGCTACGCAAAAATGCTTACAATATGATATTCGTAAATCTATCTAAATCATGTTCTACATTAGTCAGTTTTATACCTAAAATCAGAGGAATATGCTGCCTATAATTTAACACATTATTTTTCGTTAGATTATAAATAGGTATATAGTTAGGTAGTATTTCAACATATTTTTACAATCTGGTTAGTTATTTTACAATCAACAATTTTACGGCGACATATACACTTACTGGCGCAGAGTCCCAAAACATCTAATAGTGGTCACTAGATGAATATTTATCAAACAAAATTTATCGTTTTATGAAAATTCGTTACTTTGTGAGTGAAATGGAGCTTTAAACTATTTTAACTAATAAAAATAATCATTTTCTGTAAAGATTTTTAATTCATTTCTGTGACAACGTAGAAGCACAGATTACGAAACAGTTACTTCGTAAGTAGAAATGTCAATTACGAGTTATAGAATCGATAAAAGGAATAAAAGGATCTCATTGATCAGTTAAATTAAACAAGTGACAATACATAAACTTTAATAAAGAAGATGCATTTGTTTTAAATCAGCAATAATCTTATATTTTCACAAATGCAACATAAATATGGACCGAAAAATGCAAAAAGTACAGTAATTAGTGGTAAATTAAAAAGTTACAGGATTAAAAATCATTTTTTTTTTTCTTTGATCGCAAAACGAAAATTACTGTTCAAATCCTTATATTATTTGTGACATTTTTTGTTAGTACAATGATATACATAAATCCAGTATTTAAGTTACTAAAATCAATTTTGTATTTATCTTCATACATTTTCGTTGTGACAACAGCTGTGACATCATTCCTGCTACATTTTTTATATGGATCGTTTTTAATGCACTCCAACAATTTTACTTTTGTGGTGACTGTATTTCGTCAACCATTTATCGTAGATATGCTATTGCAATGGCAATATTTCCTGGCTTATTATGTACTTTTCGAAAAGCCAATCAAAAAATATTATGCATCGCATCTTTTTTACTATGTATTGTCACGTTACTATGTGTTGTTCAAAAACAAGTTATAGAACCAATAGCAATAATGAATAGATAAACTAAGTACCAACGAATTCACCTTAGAAACCCGACATAAGTGAATTTTGTTATGTAACATGTAGGTAAGTAAGTGTAATAAGTCCCGTGATCAGTGGTAAATTTTATATTGGGAACTCAATTGGGAAACACAAAAAAGCTACCTCAGGTAGTTATGTCCCTTCATCTTAAGCTCCAACCCAAATAATTCCAACTACTAAGCAGATTAACAACGTTATTGGTTTCTCTAAATTTTTCGATAGATAATACGAAAATAGAATGACAAGTCCATATTGATTTTGGATTCTCGACATATTACGCCGCAAAGATCGCAGCGAGACCCGAGATTGAAACATTGTTGAAATATTGGGAGACCAAAATCAATGCGAAGGCTGTCACAAGTCACAACCCTTTATTAAAATTTATTAACATTTGTGATCTTCTTGCCTTTCGCAATATTACACTTGAATTGCGTAGGAACAATGAGATTGTTAGCAAACTATAGATTTTTCTAACATAGTACTCCCCCTTTTCTACGTTACAAAACATACGTAGGCACGGGACAGCTAGTAATATTAAACTCTTTTTTTTTTTTCATTTCAATTAGAGTGACATTTATTAAACACGCACTGCTACGATATAGTTGCACAACGCATTGTGCTGTAATTAACACATGATTGGTCAATTGTGGCGGCTCCGAGGAATATGATGATTGACACTTTTTGTTGTGTTGAACACAACTGGTTCAGTTGCACACATTTGATGTAATTAATTCATAACTAGCCGTCCTAGTCACCACGAGGAAAATACGCGTGCTGATAACACACATTGTTTTCTTTTATTGCATTAACTATAATGTTTAAGTTTTTTTTTTTTTTATATTTATTAAACGAAATGTATAGTAAGCTCTAACAGAGGCAAGTATCGTTTTACATATTATAAATACATACATACATATAATCACGCCTCTTTCCCGTAGGGGTAGGCAGAGACCACTTCTTTCCACTTGCTAAGATCCTTACATACTTGTTTCGCTTCATCCACTTTCATTCTTACCATCCATTCCTCCTCTTACATTCAACGTAGCGAAACGGCTCTCCATGGACCACTTTTTGCCTTCGCGAGAACAAGACGTGATGGGTGGCGAACCACATTGCAGCCATTTTGGATAATTAAATTATTTTTATAATTATCCATTGCATTCCCACGGATTTGCGGAGAGGATAGGAATAGGAAAAGGGATGGATAGGTGGTGTGGAAAGGAATATTGGTAAGTTAGAGTGGGAAATAGGAAATGTAGGAAATTACCGCCCAGGAGGCTAAGGGATAGGACAGTAATAGCTAGGGGAGCCGGGGTCGCGTACCCGTATACTATACGACAACTACCGGATAGGTAAGTTGGGATGAGTATCCCATGACATAAAAATTAAATACTGTACTTTTTATCTTAACTTTGTCATCACAGAACTTTTTACTGTATTTAGAATACTATGATATCTCTGTAGGTAATATTGTACTTAGTTGCAAACTGAAAGTACTATTAGAAGATGATTTAAGAAGTTTTTAATTCAATGTTTGCCTACATTTAATTATTTTGAAGAAGGTGTTTCTGATTGATGATGACACAAATTGTACATTTAATGATTAATCTAATAATGCACCTGGAACTGATAACGTGGAGAGTTTTATCTATAAGCCTTCGGTATGTGAAGCCCACTTAGATAATTTTGTTGACATTTCCGTAATATCGTAACAGTGACTAGGTAGTAGGTACTGATAGTATGATAAAAGTTGAAGTGCCAAAGGCATTAAAAACTAATTTCTTCTTTTAAATAAATAGTTAAACTGTAATATCAAATAAATACTATTTACTTCAGATAATACATAAATTATCCAAAGCATAAATAAATTGAATATCACATTAAAAGTTAGATTGAATGATATGTTTACGAACATCATTCGAAATTCAAAGTAAAGAGGGACGTTTGTTTAGAAAGTGGAACAGCGTGATTTAGGTAGGGACTAGGGACTAGGGACGAGGAACCTTCGAGTATTATGTGCTCAACTTTGTCCTTAAACAGATCTCAAATATTCAATACGAATCAAACAATGTGAATTATTCATTCGGTCTCCATTCGATTAATTTAGTTCATCGTTTCTCAACCGGGCGGTCCCTTGGGGTCGAATTTGATTTTAAAGTGGGTCGGAGTTTGTTGAAAAATAACAAAAAGATTCAGTTTTTCGAACGAATTCTGTATCGAACGTCGAAAAAATCGTTCGAACCAGTGAAGGCTTATAATAGGGGATCGGACTACATCTGAAATATTTAGTTTCATTAAATATTTTCAGAAATATTGAGGTATTACTACTAGGTAAATGTAAAAAAATATATTATCTTATGTGTAGTTTACTAATTAAATACATCTAAAAGTACAAAAAAGTATGTAGTACAAATATGTTCCTGCGGCCGTATACTTCATACCTACTTCATACACTTTAACATAAGAGTGGCGTCATTTGTAGGTTGACTTTAGTATGAAGCGTTCTTACGACACTTGCGAATTTTGTAAACTTTTGTAAATATTGACTTTTGATATACGGTTTCTTCTGAGAAGTTACTCATATCTAAGTATACTATTCATTTTTGCAATTAAAAAAAATCAGTCCGCTTGCCTATTATGTATAATTACGTATAGTTGATAAAAGTAGCGCGCTATGGCTTTTTCGTGGGTCGCGCAGTTGAGAAACGATGATTTAGTGCATTAATTTTTCTCTGAATCATATAGTTCAGTACTTACTCCGTATTTTATTTGGATGTATTTTCGTTGGATGTATTTTCCTTGTTTTTAAGTCTGTTTTATAGAGAAATTTATTAGAGCTCGTAGCTTCAGCTATTAAAATCTGACTTAGTAAAGTCAGATAATTCTAACCTACACTTGCTAATACATTAGAAGTTAACCTAGATACGAGTTCTAAGGAATAATATAGTAGATATATTGTACGAATTAAGCAACCAATAAACCATTCTGTCAACCATCACACTTTCAGTTCAGACCGAGAGAAATAGCTGCGCGCCGAAACGAACGTGTAAATGAGCGGGGCTGACAGCGCATTTTCCTCAGTTTTCACCGCGCTATAACCTACGAATTTATGTAAGACGCAGGCAGTCCAAAACGTGGACGAATTACTACATCCTCCGTGGTTAGGAACGCAGTCGGAACTGTACGTTTGCAACGCGATTTTCTTCACTCACGTGCCTACTGCCTAGTTTTCCTCATTCATTTTAAAATTACATACATAAAAATTTTGTGTTTGGGGTAGGTACACGTATATATTTTTTATGAGTTCAAATGTTTGACATAATTTTATTTTATTTTTTTTATTTTATTTTATTTAAATAATATAAGATACAGTAAGCTTGATTTAATAACTACACGAGGCGGGCTCCGATGCGGGCTCTCGCTCTACGTTAAGTATTTATAGAGGTGGAATGCTTCGCCCACCCGACAATAATATCACCACTGTCAAGTTCATTACTCACTCCCGTCTACCACGGTACAGGAATTCCACTCTAATGTCTAACACATACGATATAAATTCTAAAAAACTTCTTTGTCATAGAAAAGATTTTACATATTATTATCGTCATAAAAAAGATAAACACAATAAAATAAATCAAAAGTAGGCGAAGTAGTCGTCTAATTATAGCGTTACAGATATTTAAGTGTTTTATCGTGATTTGTTTTCAAAATGTGTAACTATTTAAATGTAAGGGTCACTACTCACTAGCTCCATGGTCAGTTCACATCGAAACGAGACGCGACGCGACGAAACGTGACGGATACAGCGCCGCATTTTTATTAGGGTTCCGTCATAACCCTTATAGTTTCGCTCTGTCCGTCCGTCTGTCTGTCTGTCCGCTCTTCTCGCTTCTGTTATTGGTATACTTTCTAACTTGGTATACAAGTTACGTACTATGTATAGATCTCGGTTCTGTAAGATAAAATAATAATAATTTTATATTTGAGGGGTGGCTCTCTCCAGTCTCCAATCTCCATACATATAAAGTGGGGATGATAAATATTTTTTTTTCATTTTACCCCATCGTGTGGGGTATCATTGAATAGGTATTTTAAAATAAAGGCAAGGTTTTATATATATTTTTTACAAAGTCAATCATTTTCGAGTAATCGGCCTCCAAAGTTGCCCCCTGGCTTTTCTAAACATACCCAAATTATAGATACTAGTATATCATGTATAGAACATACCCATATAGATCATGCTAAAAACTCTTTAAGGAAATTATTTTGAACGTGTATCTTATTTCATAGTGATTAAAGTAAATTTGAATCCGGTCACTAGTTGTCGCGTCTCGTTGCGCATCCCAGCGCGTTGCAGCTCGAAATTCGAACTCTTGTAATGCAAAATAAAGTTCAATTTTGAATCGGTACTTAAAATGGCAGCTACGCGCCGCGTCTCGTCTCGCCGCGTTCTGTAAAGTGTTTTCATAACTGACCCATACGAAAACACTTTACAGTTTTTTTTTAACATTATGGATATATCAGGATTTCATAGATTTGTGGCACAGATGAATGCCGTATAATGTGGCAGTTAGTAAACAGTGTTTTATGTATTAAATGGAGTGTACGGTCTGCCGTTATATTCCAAAAATTTTCTGAGTGTCCCAATGATTTGTCCAAATACGAAAAATAGCACTTATTCAAATATAGGGTTTCCAAATTCCAATGTATCCACTATCCAATTCCAAATTAATTTCTCGACAAAAGATTCCAATTGATCAGTATGGATCGGATTTCAAATATCTCTGGGGCTCTCGAATTTTCCTGTCATAACCTGACTCTGCTATAAATTTTGTTTTAAAAACTGTATCGAGATTTAAAGGTACAAAAAGGGTTTATACTCCGAACTCCAAAGGGATTTTTCTTTTATACCTGTGTTAAGACATAGAAATGTTTACGACAGAAGTTAAGAAGGTACTTTTTAAAAAGTACCTTGAAGGAAGGTAATTTTTGAAAAGTGTCTGAAACCTTGCACAGTAACGGTATACCTGACAGGTTGGCCTGTACACTGTACAGGTAAACCGGAGCGTGTATGTTGCACGATTCTGGACGTTTCCATAGAGCATCAGCTCAAGCTTACCTGAAAGGTATAACCTATCAGGTAAAACCTGATGGCTAGCTTAAGATACATCTGTATTCTTTATTTGTCTTTTATTCTACGAATCATGGCTTCGAATTTAATTTAAAAATAAACGTGGATTATTTCATAGTGCTATGTTGTGAAATAATTTTCTAAAGAATGACATATCTGGGTTCAAGAGGGCAATGAAGAGTTTTTACTGAAGTCAATAGTTTTCTTGGCAATTTTCACATACATGTATTCATAATTCGTATTGCTTTACAATGTATCACTTAACCTCTCATATTGTATTTTATAGGTTTCACGGTAATTTTGATTTATTCAGATTAAAAATATAATATCTATTATCTATAAAGTAACATGCATGTCCAGACTGATATATCAATGCCGAGGCAAAACTACTGAGGCTTGAAACGTAACATTTGGGCCGTAGCTTCCTTTTGTAACGTAGAGGTCCACTAAGAAGGGATAAAAAGTGGTGAAAAGTGTATTACCCTAGTACCCTTTTGTAACGTAGAGGTCCACTAAGAAGGGATAAAAAGTGGTAAAAAGTGTATCAACGTTTGTATATAACTTTTTCGTTTGTGGTCAGATCTGTCTGGAATTTCGTGATGTTGCTCTTTGGCATGATTTACTAAAACTCTAATTTAATATTTTCTAACATTCGATATTTTAAGGCGTAAAAAGGGGAACTGAGCTTTGCATGTGGAAAAAATATTAAATGAGTGTTTCGGCTTAGAAATTTGTAAATGTAGTCATATAAGAAAATAAGTAAACATGTGTTTCCTGACTTCTCGATGTTTCGGGTTATTTTAGGTTATGTTTTTCAGTAATTTTATTCTTATACACTATTTGTACTTGATTTAACAATTACAGTTATATTTTTTTATGAAATCAGAAAGTCGACCTACGTACTTGTACAATATACTTACCTCACACACCTCTTACAATGTTATAAGAAGTAAATGAGATTTTCTATAACAGAATTGATTCGTTACTCAATTTCGAAATTGCACGGCTTAGGAAGTGGCTTTCTACTGATAGAATTTTCCGATTGTATATTCCCTTTCGTACGTACGTACGAAGGTTTGAACCGGTTGTAGCTTTTTCTGTGACTTTCCGAAAATAGCTTGTTAAGTTTTATTTGGAAATAAATTTTCGTTTTTTCATTTTCATTTTCCAAATCAAATCTAAGTAAAACATTAATGTGTACCGACAACTAAGGAAAATGCACTTTTCTTTACCTACGTACTCATAATTTTATTTTGGACTAGATTTATATAAATCCTGCGGGAACTGTACATTTTGCCCCAATAAAAAGTAGCCTATATATATATCAAAATCTCTCCAGTAGTTTCGGAGTCAATGCAAACAAACATACAAACAAAATATATTTTCTCTTCATAATATTAGTATAGATAAAATGACAACTTAAAATATATTTTAAGTCTGGTTATAACCAGACGTACTAACTTTTGTGAACATCCTAAAATCATTGTTTGACTTTTATCCGGAGACTTTTAATTAATTATTGTTTCTGATAGTGAAGACGTTTGATTAATTATTACATAGATACGTTATATATCCTTACAAAACTGACAATATTTCTGTGCCACGACACACATTGACATGGGACGCGTGTCAATGTATCAACGTCGCATAGTAACACAAAACACGCTATTACTCGCGGAGCACACTAACTAAAATTGGCCCGACTCGGGCCAATTCGAGTCTTCATTTTTACGCGTTTATAACATATCTACCTCTTTTTAATATTATATATCTATGGCGAAGACATATTAATATTGCGTGATTGTATGTACCTACTTACCTATCTATGTATGTTTCTGTACCAAATAACCGTTTGTCCCTACTTTATGCATAGTATGGCTTCTTAGATAATGCAATCAAACTGTTAACGAAAATTGACACACGCAAATCTCTGCACGATACACGACAGAAAATGTACAGATTACAAAATATATATAATAATGTTGCGGCGATAAAAATATAGGTAGAGCGTGGATCCTGATTTTTAATCATTTGTTAAATAAATTATCAACCACTTCAATTTGTAGATTTAAATTTACTTAGATACTATGTCGATATAAATGCACATAATATTAATAGGTATAGGTAATAATAATGTTTATTGCGCTTTGCTAATTAAGGAACCGTCTTCAGATAAGTCCTGACATTACCTAAGGTAGATCGTATTATTTTCTGATATAACGTGATGACTCTACGATTATCAGATGTTTTTAAAAATTTGCACACTGTGGTTAATTGCCTACTAGACCAGTTTGTGTGCACTGACATCATAACAATGGTTAAATAGCAGTTTACGTTACAGGTTACGAGTAAACCGACGTCTGCCCGTTATTTAAACGCCCGTAATACTAGACTAAACGTGCTCAAGTGTCTAGTTATCTAGTGATCTAGTCCGTCGCGCACTATTTAGTAGGTAATCTGTGGTCGCACTTACATGAAACTTCACTTACGATAGCTTAGTTCAACATATATTTAAAAATGTATTATAAAATTATGTACAGCTCATTTTGTAAAATAACGTGTATAAAACTCATTTTACGCCTATACAAATTTATATAATACATACAAATAAATAAAATTGAAGTGTCTGTTTGTAATTTCAAATTTAAAAGCTTTGCACTAAAGCATAATATGATAGTTTAAAATATACGGTACCTACAACAAAAAATCATCAAAATTAAAAAAAAATGGTGAATCTGTCTGTCTGTTTGTTCCGACTAATATCTAAAATGGCCGGATCGATTTCGACCGGAATTTCACTGGGTAATAGCTGATCTTATAAGGAGTAACTTAGGCTTTTCTAGATTCCATTTTTTTAAAATAGGGTCCCGTTTCCAGTAATATTTCTACCCAAACGAAGTTGCACCAGCCACCAGCTAGTATACAATCATTAAACTATGATATAGTCAAACATTTTTTGCAATGGTATGAATATTCATACAATACAATTAATTTAACACATTTTGCACGTATTTTATTCTTGATGTAGCCACAATATATTTTGTGTTACACAGTGCGCAAGCAAACTAATGTTTGTAGATGCTTCATAGTTGAGTCTGTTAAAGGTCGCATGACAAACACACAGGTGAATAAACTGTTATGCCCATTTATAATTTTTTACCGCTACTACTATTTGCAATACTTATTCCTCCGTTTCTTAACTGCGAAATAGATTTGAATAGTCGTTCAATTACTTTCCTCAACGTTGCTTCACATTTTGTTATTTGAAGCTATCTCATTTTATTAAAGAGTAACGATTTCAGAGGCACATGGCTCATAGAAACTTCCGTCCAACTAGCTCAGGCCGCCCACAACAAAAGCTCAGCGTTAAACTTTGTCCTTCCGCCGCTTACGTACTGTGTGAAACGTGATACACTTGTACAAGTAAAGCGCAATTCAAATCTCCTGCTGAGCGGTAAATATTACGGCTAGATTTTATGTTGTAAATTTGTGTTATGTGCTACAGGAAAATGGTTTTACAAGTAATCTATTTTATGGTATGTTGGTAACTACCAGCTTAGTAGCTACGCTATGGCCATTTCATAATATTAAAAATATTACTAACGCTAATTCAATATTAATTATTCTTCTAAGGACAATTTGGTAAATTGTTATTCTTCAAATACGGTAAGAAGTTTTTCGTAAGTCAAAAGAAATGGATACCGAATTTTACTACTAATACAAAAAAGGGCCAAGTGCGAGTCGAACTCGCGCACCGAGGGTTCCGTACAAACCTGTAGGTATATAAGTAAAAGTTCACCCATCACGACAGTCAAGTCATAGTAGGGGTAGTACGTTTAAAATTATTAAAAATATTTTTATTACTTATTTATGATGTAACTAAAATTTTACGGTTTTCGGCTTTTTTTCCTTTATCTGTGTTATAAGACGTCGCTTCGTATCAAATTTCAAGATTCTGAGTTCACGGGAAGTACCCTGTAGGTTTTGATTCCTTTGCGAGTGTCGAGAATTTGCTGAAATTTGCGGCATAAACGGCTGTATCTTTTGATTGCGTTGGCTTAGAAGTTTGATTTTGCACAGTAGACCTATAAATTCCAGTTTGATACCTCCATGCGTACCTGAAAAAAAAGGGTCTTGAAAGACAGACAGACGGACGGACGGACGGACAACAAAGTGGTCCTATAAGGGTTCCGTTTTTTCCTTTCAAGGTACGGAGCCATAAGATAATGCTGATACCAGATGTAATGACCCTTGGAAACTGGGACGGGCTCTTGTATCGGACGCTACCTTGCGTCAATACACTTGATCCGTGATCCGTCCAATGTCCAGGGCACCTCGAGTAAGTACCTACTGAAGGTGCGGCCGCCAAGCAGGTTGTGAATCTAAAGCTGCGCAAATATGAGAGCCTTAATGGGGATTGGGGATCTCATATTTGAACCATTTGGTGTTGAAATCCAACATGGGATCGGACGCTACCTTGCGTCAATACACTCGATGCATGATCCATCTCATGTCCAGGGCACCTCGAGTACCTTCTGAAGGTGTGGCCACCAATCAGGTTGTGAATCTAAAGCTGCGCAAATATGAGAGCCTTAGTGGGGATCTCATATTTGAACCATTTGGTGTTGGAAGCCACACATCCAACATCCACAAACGATTCATAGGAATTTCCAAAAACTCATAGAGGCCACCCGAGATCCCGGAGCCGGCACCTATCTGGCTCAAAGAGTTAGCATTGTCATCCAGCGAGGAAATCATTTGAGCCTAATAGGCACGCTGCCTGATGAGGTTTTTCATATTTTTTAGCCTGTTAAGTTTCTTGTAGTTTTTAGTTTTTTTTTTTAGTTTGCAAATATTTTATTTTGTAATCGATAACTTTTACTAAAAAGAAATTGTGAAAGAAGTAGAGTTTTAAGCAAACTAATATTAACAGATAAAAAATGCGTCATTTTAGAATTTAATGTGGTTATATACTCAAAGATTTAATGTCTATTGCAGACGATTTATGCGTGTTATTTGATTATTGTGGACCGTGGAACTGCTTTTCTTGTGACTGTGCAAGCCGATACGAGAATGGCATAGCCTACCGCAGAGCCGACAAGAGAAACTGGTGGTGGATGGTAAGGGACCTACATGTTGTTTCTGTCTCTTGTCGGCAAGGGCTTGGAACCAGGCATCATCGCAAATCCTGCGACCCTCCGATACGCTCCGCCAGACCGTTTTATCTTCTGCTAACTTTTATAAAATAAAATAACTTCCAAATTTTATGAATAAATCTCTGAATCGGAATTGTTTCCTAAAGTTATATTAATTTGCTTTATTTGCATTATCTTTTCAGTTTTCTTTGGCCCCGCTCGCTGCTTTTATGTCGGACTTTGGAAAGTTTAAGTATATATTTGAAGCATTTTGTATTTATTCAAATTTCATGCACTATAATATTTTATATCGATTACCATAATTTGAGCTTTCATAACTAAGTTTCTATTTAATCGTTCATCACTAATCATAGTCTCTCTCTTCTAAATGTTTACATAACGTTATATTTCGTGAACCGAATATATGAGTATCTTTGAGTATCCAACCATAATGAGTATAGAGTATAATAAAGTTCTGATATGTTAAAATCGCTAGGTGACTAAATAAAACAAGAAATAAAACCATTTTAAACTAGTTTAAGTCACAATACAGTACAATTCTCTTTGTAATCTAGCCCCAGTTAACTGGTTTTACATAAACATTGCGTGTAGCCATTTTCAATTCCAATTTCGTTACCGTCCGTACCTCCACGTGATCTAGAGTAACTATACGCCGATAACAGGGGTGAGGTAGATTTGCGTGTCAGCCAAGCCTAGAACTCACGCTAAAATAAACCGTGTTTTAATTAAAACTTTATTAGATACGTACTTAGTTGTAAATCTTTGTTAACATTTAACATAGCAATAAGTTATTAACTTTTAGTTTTTAACAGTATAATAGGTAGATTTTTTTTCAATTCTGTAGATCCTACTAATATTATAAATGTGACAGTTTGTGAGGATGTATGGATAGATGGATGGATGGATGTTTGTTACTCTTTCACGCAAAAACTGCTGAACGGATTTTGATGAAATTTGGTATCTTAGTAGTTTAGGCTCTGGATTAAAACATAGGCTACTTTTTATCCCGAAAAAATACAGTGTTCCCGAGGGATACTGTATTTACGCGGGCGGAACCGCGGGCAACAGTTAGTATTCCATTATTTACAACATATATTAGATCTAGTAGACCTTTATTATAAAAGGCTGACCTATTTTTACTTACTTTATTTATAGTTTTTTCCTTATAAATGTAGCTAACACTACGTGGGCACGATCAGTAAATAATTCGCAATAACTACCTGAAGATGGGGACCGACAACCGTAATAGACAGGAATATAATAAAGCTTAGGACGGGGATGCTTTAATATTATCTTAAATCTGGCAAATCTCTTAATTGCCTGCCCGGGGTTTCATTACCGCACAAATTGCGAAATCCTTTTTCTTTACCTTCCATTTACTTTTAATGTAACTGCGAGCTACTCTCAAATTATTTTCCACGGAACTCTTATCATAACTAATGCCATATTAGAAGCAATTTATGGGGACACATTGTCTGGATGTGTAAACTTAAATTCTTATTTTCTTTATTCGTTAAATTAAAAATGTAATTAGCTTTTTGGCTATGAATTATTATAGGTACCTACTACTATATAATATACCTTATGTAAACTTATACCCCCTTACTAATAAACGCTGTATAAGCTTTGAATAGTTATACAGTGTTTTGTTCCCGTCACACGAGTGACATTTTTAATTCGAGTGAAGAAGACAAAACACAATATAACTATTCAAAGCTTATACAGCGTTTATTAGTAAGGGGGTTAGAGTCAAAACATCAGAAGAAATTGCAAAAACTTTGTATATGAGTTACATAACAACATAAGTTTATTTAAATGTTTGCATACGTAATATTAATATCATTTAAATGTACTAATAGAAAATGTTATCTTCCGCGTTTTTGTGTAGATATTTCATAATTATTATGGACCACTATGAAACAGAAACATTTTTAGTTATATCCTACTGACTAAATCGATTTTTATAGGGTATAATATTAATAAGTTTTATATTATTTCTTTCTAGGTGACAACGGCTGCAAGCGCATCGGAAGCGCGTCCGAAGATTGGCGCAATGCGGGCGGCGGGACCCTCGTGAGGGCCCGCCTCACAATGGGCTCCAATATCAGCCAGCACTCGGTCAAGGGCCTGAAGGGGCGGCGCGCGCGCTCCAGCGGGGACCTCTGCAATGGCGAGACCAAGGAGACGGAGTCGTCGGTGTGCGGCTCCGTGGTGGGCGACGTCATGGGCTGGAACCGCTCCTTGCCCAATCACCTGGACGGAAACCGACATCTAGCGGACTATAGCCGCGTCAACAACAACTACGCCGAGTTCGGCACGTACCGCAGCCAGACCAAGGGCCGAGGGCTACGCTATCGGGTCTCCAAATCGGGTGAGTTGTCTTTAAGATCATGTATTTATTAAAAAATTATTGGCATTGCACACGGCTTATGATAGGTAGAACATGATAATAGTAGCGCCTAATAATCACCCTCTCTTCAGATTTTCCAAGGAATCGATAGTTATCTTTAGTTACCGGTACCATAGTTATGTTCTATATTTGCGTGGAATACATATTTATTATTATAGACCTTTATATATAAACCTATATCATAGGTAATATAGACGAGGTATGTCGAGGCAAAAAGTGTCCACGATTAAACTGGCCTACTTTTGCCTTTTTTTTGGGGCAGTCGAGTATTTGTCATTTTGACATTTGTTTTCTACAGTCTGCAGTCTTAATTGAATTCTGAAAAATCAAGATGGCGTTTTTTTTTCTTTATGAAGATTTTTTGTACCAAATGTACGTAATAGCCCTTCCTTACTTTTGAAATCATTGACTATCTCTATCTCTATCTAGATCTAATGGTCAGTAACAATATAACTTAAATCATTTCCTATAAATCTTTTTAAAATTTTACTACATAGTTCAACTCGCAGTATCCGTAACAAAAATATTAACGATAGTGCGGTATGAATAAAAACAATATTTACGTTAACGTCGTGAAAAGCACTCTCAATCTGGGGTGTTATCGGATAAAGAGATAAGGCTAATGCCTCTGTCAAGAGAAAAGGATCGGTGCCACACTCTCGGAGCCACTAAAATTTTATTCTCTTTAAAGTAACTTTAGCTTTATGGCTTTGGTTCATAGGTTATATATGTAATGTTATGGTTTTAAATATCATGATGAATCTCGATTTCGCCTTGATAAATGGGAGTACAACATAAATATATAATATTAAGAGTACAATTTACATTTCTCTCATCATTAATCTGCCGACAAACCGTCACGCAGTTTAGGTTGTTTACATTGTTGTAGCAATAAAGATTTCTTTATTAAAAAAATAAACATAATACGTTAGGTGAAAATAAATAATCTGGAATATTATTTTGAATTTACATTTTGGTAAAAGGTATTTTGGTAGTAAAGTAATTATATAGGTATAGCTTGGTATAATCGTATACCATTTACATGCATTCGGGGAAGAAAACTGGCAACTTTCAGCAACGCGGTCGTTAGATTTGCATAAAAGGTAAAACTGACTGAGTAGGTATTACATCTGTTTATTAAATTGTGACTACAATATCGTAGATGATAGTGACAAACGTTCTGTGCTCTATATGCAGCAAAAAAATATTTTAACTTACTTAAATACTTAATTTACTTCAAAAGTTCAAAAACTTTGCTTGTCCGATTTCGCTCTAAAAATTTTCCTAATGCGTTTTTAGCATTATATGGAAACTTACAAGTTTCTATCTCTTATGGTTTAGAAACGCCAGGGAGACATTAGTTTAAAAACCACTTTGGAGGTAGATTACCTACTCGAAAATGGTTGACTTTCAATCAATCAATAAATCAAATCATTTATTGCAAGAATGTGCAATAAATGATTTGATACTTTGTAAAAACGTAACGTACCTTGACTTTATTAAAAAAAAAACTATTTGCGAATTGGAGTAGAATCAAAAAACATTTTTCATCCCTTCACGTGTATGAAGAGCCACCCGTATAATATAAAAATATTATTTTATTTTTTAATGCTAAATCCGAAATCTATACACAATCTATAACTTTACCAAATTTCATGCATTTATATTCGTAAATACAGAAACTAAAAGGACATAGGAAGGACACGAAACACATACAGATAAAAGGAGGGACAGATGGTTAGTTTAAAACTTTAAGGGTTCTTTGAGTACCTACTATGGAACCTTAAAAACTGTTACGGCTCAAACTTAAAAAAACTTTATCAGCAACCAAGAACATAAAATACATGAACAAAACTAACAGGCGTTTGCTAAATAAGACTTATAAGCAAATTATTTATGCAGTGTTTAATTAAAAATACCAACTCTGACTTCAAACGGCGGAAAAGTTCGAAACCTTGCATTGTCTCATTTGCCGAATATTCAGTCAGCATCTAGGCGAAACTGTGACATCTCGAGCAATGGGTAAGCCGCTCATGTCGTACGTGTGTTTTAAAAAGCTTTTTGTAATTTTATTTCCTTCATACATTACATTCCTTTTAGCGAGATACGCTAAATATAATAATCATCGAAGTGTACATTTTTTGTATACCTTGTGCCTCGTCTGTTATTAATTTAGTAAAAAGGTTTTATGTACATTTTTCGTGTCTGAATTATAAACACATGCTTACGTACATTTTCCCGCTTTAAAAAGTAGCCTATATCCTTCCTTAGTAGTCTACTCTAAATCTGTGCCAAATTTCATCAAAATCGGTCCTGTAGTTTCAGAGCCTATTCAAAGCAAACAAACAAACTTTTTCTCTTAATTGTATTATAATATTATACTTACATAGATACTGTCTACTGGAACCCATAGAGTTAAGCTTCAATGACGTCACCGTATGAGGCCCGATATTAAATAATATTATGACACGTTGGTAACTTTCATATAAGGCGATGATATGTCACCAAACGGATATATGATTCAGCATATTTGGGGGCTATCGAAAATAAATTTCACTGATCTTCACTATTATTTATGAAGAGAAAGTTTTTATGGTATCGTCCGAAAGTTAGAAGACATTAACTACATACATTCACTTTACGTCCGTTCGTCTGTAATATGTACCTACTACCTATTCATAATTTGGTAATTAACTTATAATTTCCCTAAAAGAGCAGACTTTGAATTTGCTATGCTTTCAAGGTTCTTTTGCTTTTATTTTCAGCACCCAATTTCAGACGCTATATCTAAGGAAAATTAAGCTGAAATATGAAAAGTAAATCTAAGCAAATTACGTAGAGGTTTTGATTTGAGTTGAGTTTCCTTTGTTCGGACGAGTGAGCCAGAATCCTAAGTCTGTTTCTGACCGAGTTTGTTATGGCTTGGCTTTTCGCAGTACCGGTTTTGGGGATCAGCGAAACTGCGGTGACGTCAGACATTGCGCTCCAAATAACTTTAGGTCAAGGCTGACTTCTAAATTATTAGAATTAAACGACGAATATTTTAATAATATTAATAAATCTGGATACATTCTGACCTCATTTTATAAGGGTTCCGTAGTACTAAAATGAGCCCTTATAGTTTCGCTCTGTCCGTCCGTATGTCTGTCTGTCTGTCTGTCTATCTGTTTGAACGTCTCTCTGTCAGATGTTAAAAGTGCGGACAGACATGTCTGCACTTTTAACATCTGTATTTATAAATATAGATTGATGAAATTTTATATAGTTATTGTTTACGTATAAATTTTACTTTTGATCTAATAAAATAATTGTTATATTTGTTATTTTAAGTGTAGCTCAACATACATGTCAAGTAGGGATAGTTGTTTATTCTACCACATCGTCTGCAAAAGGTATTTTAATATAAAAATAAGGTTTACATAATATTATACACGATAAGTTTACATATTATACACGTTAGGAAAATTATTCTGAGCAAGCGTAGACAATAACTTTTAAGGTGAACGCGCACCTATACGCGCCGCAAGAGCCGCACGCGCCGAAGTCATCGAATTTTATAAACGATTCCTGCGGCGCTAATAGGTGCGCGGCGTTGCATACGATTTCATACAAAGATTTATAAAATTCGATGACTTCGACGCGTGCGGATCCTGCGGCGCGTATAGGTGCGCGTTCACCTTGAAAGTTGTTTGAAAAAACTTATTGCTCATTGATAGTTTCGGAAACCTCCTTAGATATGTCAGGACATGCTCTTCGTTGGGTTATTTTAGCTTGTAAGCGATAAAACTACCTCTGTCTTTTACAAAGCACGTGCTTTTAATATAAGGTTGCATTTTCGGTGATCCATTTAGTTTAGTAAGCAGTTTCTCAATTCTCGTATTTAAAATAGACTTTCATTTTACTTTCATTGTATTATAAGTTGTGCGACATGTTATTATAAACTGATTTTGTGAGGTTTGCACCAATCAGAGCGCGTTTCACGTTGTTTTAACGTTTACGAGAATACCGTTTGACAGAATAATAACAACAGAATATTAAATATTGCGAGAATATATGTCGAGGAATATCCTGTGCATGTTTTAGGTTAAGATTCATTGTTATCTACTATACTATCACTATGCAGTGATATTTATTAACTGCAAAGGTTAAATAGGAATTTAATATTCAATTGTCCTCTTAGAAAGCGTTTGATAAGGATATAACACTATTCCCGTCCATAATCCTTCAATAGAAAGGGTATAATGGCTCCAAAATTATTCAATGTAAACGTATTTTTTTTACAAACAACAATAAAGTAAATTAGGGCAGATTTAAATTCAAAAGTTTGAATACTAAAACGAAACGGTGGAATTGACCTAGCTGTTTAACTCAAAGCAAATAATTAGCAAATTACCCTTTGTTGAGCGCTTACAGAATAAACAAGGAAGTCCAATTACAACCGTCATTCTATGAATAAGCTTACCCGCCTTTAAGGGCCGATATCCTAGAGTTTCGACTAACTTTAAAGGTAAGGGCGCACTAGTAGGTATAGGCGTCAGCGAAGCGACGCGTCTCGACGCATCTCTGCTAGTAATACCGCAATGGAGCTTTAGGCGCTTTTTTGCCGCGTAGTGCGTTATTTCGCATACAATTTTTTGCAAAAAATATTTTGCCGTGTCATGTCTCGTAGTTACGCATCACACCTTCTGCTTAAACTTAATTAAACTTAAAATAATAATTTATCTGAAGCTATCAGACAATTAGTTACTACATATTATTATAATACCTACATCGTAATTGTGAAAATCAATTATTATTATCAATCCAAGATTTATTGGATCAAACAGCTAAGCTGTATGAACTATGAACTAAAATAATCTTACTAATATTATAAATGTGAAAGTTTGTGTGGATGTATGTTTGTATGGATGGATGGATGGATGTTTGTTACTCTTTCTAGTAACTACTGAAAGGATTTCGATGAAATTATGTTTGGTTATAATTTAAGCTATGGATTTTAACATAGGATACTTTTTATCCCCAAAAAGTAGGTACAGTGTTCCCGTGGGATACTGCATTTACGCGGGCGAAGCAGTGGGCAACAGCTAGTTATATTATATAAATATGCTGCCAACTGCCATTTTGTTAAATACAGAAATCATAAAAAAATGTAAATAATTACATTTTACAGTGTATTTCAAATTTCAGCAATATTACTATCTCGGTTTCTATGGAAACGTAAGCTTTTCCCAACCCGACCGTTTAGCTACAAATTTATCTCACTAATGACTACAATAAATGCAAAAGTTTTCGTTGCTCCGATATTAATCCCAATTTGCCGAGCGGTTGAGACGGCCCATCCCTTCGACATTGATTCATGAGCAGTTTGTAGAAAAAATTCTTTGTAGCATGGCTCATAGGAATAAGGTTTTATTCCTTAGTTATTTTGCTGACATATTATTTTGGGAAATAAAGTACTTGCTATTTTTGCACAAGGTAGACAGTGTTTATGGTAATTTAATCAGCAGTTTCAGGTTTTTGTACTTCCATACCTTACTTAGGTTACCTTGTTCCAAAAACTAACTAGACATCTGCGCGAAGTTTACGTAAAGGTGCTCGCTCACCTGGAGCAATCGCGTGTAATGTAACATTACATATGCGAGCATTACTCAGTGTAGGATAATCGAGCATTACAATGCGCACCTTGCAATGATACAATGTGTTATATCTCGATCAACTTGTAACATCAATGGATCTCCCGTTTGACAGCCTCCGTGATCAAGTGGTTAGAGGATCTAGTGGTTAGAGTATTGGCTCTCGACTCGGAGGTCGTGGGTTCGATTCCCGCATTGGAACAACAAAAAATGTTGTTTCTTAGTTTGGTTAGGACAATGCAGGCTAATCACCTGATCGTCTGACAAGAAAGATGATTCATGCGTCGGATGGGCATGTAAAAAATCGGACCTGCGCCTGATCTCTCTCCAGTCGTGTCGGTTATCCGTTCCACTGGATTATGAGAGTAAAGGAAGAGAGAGTGCTCTTGTGTACGCACGCACTTAAAATTACTCCTGCGTAACTGGCCTGGTTTCAATGAAACCGGCCACCGTCACCGATATCGGTGTGGGGTTATTATTTTTTCGTTCGCTCGGCACTCAAAGTCGAATCTATAATGTTACATTACACGTGAATGCTGCAGATGAGGGAGCACCTTATGCTAAGTTTCGCTGGGGAACTTGTAAGTAGGTAGGGAAGTCATAAACTTTGAAATGTTGCTATCCTTCGACAAACGAGTTCACAGCCTAACTTTCTCATTATAACTTTTTGTTTTAGAAGTACGGCGTAATGAAACTTTTGTTCTCTAATAAGTATATTATTAAATTTAATTTTCATTTAATTAAGTAACAAATTCATTTCGTAGAATATCAATGGATTAGTGTTCTCAAGAAGTAAACTGACATTTCTAGGGAAATCACCTCTTTTATTTTCTTTTTTAAGCCCCTATTTGAGAACCTCTGGATAAGACCAGAACGCAGAAATTCGTCATTCAGTAAGCTATAATCACATACTTAAAATCCAAAATTTCAAGTCTATAGGTCATTTAGTTCCGAAGTTAAGCGTAAGCAAAGTTTCGCATTTATGACACTCACTCACTCACTCACTCACTTATACACTCACTCACTCATGATCAACAGAATAGAACTAGTACTTCCCATAAACTCAGAGAGCTGAAATTTGGTACAGAGTTAGGGTTTAATGGCCACTTCAAGGGAAAACTATAAAAACTAGGATAATTGATCTGGGGGCACAGCAGTGCCCCCGCCAAGTCGAGCGCGAAGCAAACACTGCCGTACCATTCTTTACTGGAACCATTTCGCCGCATTTTCAAGCCCCTGTTTGAGAACCTCTGGATAAGATCAGAACGTCGATCTGGGGGCACGGCAGTGCTCCCGCCAAGTCGAGCGCGAAGCAAACACTGCCGTACCATTCTTTACTGGAACCATTTCGCCGCATTTTCAGGCCCCTATTTGAGAACCTCTGGATAAGACCAGAACGTCGATCTGGGGGCACGGCAGTGCCCCCGCCAAGTCAAGCGCGAAGCAAACACTGTCGTACCATTCTTGCCTGCTCTAGTCTAGGATAGCTAGCTATCTATAAACTGATATAAATCAGAGAATAGCTACAATATAGAAAAAGTTTTCGTCTTGATATCGTTTTGACAGTAAACTAACAAGCCTACACTGTGTAGAAAACTACGTGTAGGTAAAAACTAATCATAATAATGGAACCAGTAGTTTAGGTGCTAAGCTGTAACAAACATACATACATACACACACACAGACGCACAACACACACACACACACACACACATATACATACATACATACATAAATACATACATACATAAATTGAATACCAAAATCATTACCCTTCCTTTTGGCTTCGCCGCGGTCGGGTAAAAAATGCTACGCTATCCTTTTGGACTTACGTAAGCTACTCTCCGTTATTCGCTATCGAATATCGATTTCAAATGAACAAACATTGCAACAAATACTGGGTTATATAGATTATAATACACTTAACACTGAAGTACCACTTAATCAGTAGCCTTTGGTCCGGGAATCGCATTCGCATCCGCAATCAATTACGTCCGTCGGACGCGGCCGAGATGAATTGATATGGGTTAGTTTTGCCACTTCGCTTGTACAGATTATTTCGATTTTTCGATTCATATTATCACAATATTATATTCATCAATATTTTGCATAGGAACAGTGGCTTAATATGGCTTAGTAGTGGCTTAGTAGTGGCTTATTATTCTGGGTATCCGAAGTATTTGAGTCATTAGCGTTCTGTGGCTTAAAATATTACTGTGTTGGTTTAAGAGTCACCTGAGAATATTCATATGAAAAATAATAATACTATAGTAGGGGAGCCCATGATGCTAAATGTTACTCGAGCGTTGTGGATACCTCGTAGGTTTTTTAGATTAAGCGATAGGAATAAAAAAAAATATTAAAGTTTTATATTTTTTTATTTTAGTTGTATTTTTTATTTTTTTATTTTTATTTTTTTATTTTATTACTCGGGTAGCCTTTTTAAATTTAGAAAAAAGAAAATATCATAAAAAGTAGCTCAAATAGGTAGTCTATCATCAGAATTTTTAAATGTGGTGTTTCTTTTTTCTTTCATATCTCTCTAAATATCATAATTAATAATCCTATCATAAGCTAACGTGAGCGTTTTGATACTTTTTTATCGCGCTAACCAAGTAAACTGAATTTTATATCGTAATTAGGTACCATATGGAATTAGCCAGACATATGGGAAGGGATACTTAAATTATCTTTATCTGACGCGCTAGAGTAACTACAGCAAATCTCCTTTGGGCACCCCTACTTTTATGCTCCACTAATATTATGCTCGCTGTACTCAGACGAGATGAAATAGTTGCAACATATTAGGTACTATTTACATATGACATGACAGGACATGTTAAACCTGAAGTAGGTACATATATATGGTTTAAGCTCCATATTTCTATTATCTGAGTAGGTAGGCCAGTAACTCGTGTTCCACCTGTATTTAAACTAAGCCTTATGTACTTCTTTTTTTAATTTTTAAATTTTCGCTAGTTTTACATACCTACCTATAATTAATTAGGCACAGTACGAGATACAATGGCAATGTTTCGCGTAAAATAGCGCTAACAAAAAAACGCAAGCAAAATGGCGACCCAGGGTCGCCATTTTTTTTTTCGTTAAATAAGCAAAATTGCGGATTTGAAATCACGAACAGTTATTTTCCGAATTACAAACAACTTCCGGTTTTGTTGATGTACCTAATGTTCATATTATGCAGACAGTAATTGCAAGTTTATTTTTGTAAAAAATGTCTGTGGACTGCGGTTCACTTGCGATAGAAGTGTAACCTTCAAAATTATGCCTACTGTATCATTTCCATACATGTCAAATCCTAGACACTTCTCATTCATCTCCCAGTGCGAGAGATGAATGAGATAGAAGGAATGAACGAAATCTTAGAAGGTTCTAGGTGTGTGATTGTCTCTTTTCATTGTTGCTTTTTCGTTTCATCGAGTTTTTAATCGCATGTCTTAGGAAAATTCCATTTCAAAACCACGAAATATTATTATTAACATTGCATTTAAAACAAGCATGGCTTTGGTAAAGTATTATCCATTTCGTTTGCGTAAAAAATGAGAAAAAGTATTATTAATAGCTGTCGCTGTACTGAATTATTTATAAGGGAGCGAAAGAAATGTAAGCGGGGCTAAAAGGGTGCCATTTAAAACAGCGCTAGTGTCATTAGAGCAACGGATTTGCATTTCGCGTTCCTCAAACGTAAGGTTCCTTAATAGGGTTGCCAGTTTTTTTATTTTTACAGTCTATAAGGGACAAACGCTTACATAACCCAAAAATACGGGATTTCAGTTTTTCACCCGATCCAAAAAAAAATCCGCGATAAATTTTTGATATTTTTCTGTGGATCGATCGAGTTTTTGCATTTTTATTAGTTTTATATATGTATGGTATATTGCGGGCATTGTATAGTTAAGCCTAGATCGCTTGATTTACGGGACAGCGCATGTCCCGGCGGCACGTTTTAAATAATACCTAAAATACGGGTCGTCTCGGCAAATACGGGACGTCTGGCAACCCTATTCCTTAGTATCAATGGTCTTAGTGCTTGACTCGTGTTGTGAAAACGCTAATGAGGTCCTGGGTTACGTTGATGCTTCTTCTCCAAAATTTCATCATTTAGATGTAAGCAAAAACTGCAATCGTATAACATTGTTTTTATAAAAAATTAACCCCTTTTTCCGGAAAGGGTTCCGGAATATTTGAGGAACCCTTATAGTTTCGCTCTGTCCGTCCGTCTGTCGGTCTGACTGTCTGTTCTGTAATAGATGAATTTTGGTAGGATTAAAAGCTGTATATAGATCTCGGTTTTGCCACCAAAAATAATAGTAGTTTTACATTTTAGGAGTGGCTCTCCATACATGTGAAATGGGGATGAAAAATTTATTTTCATTCTATTCCAGCGTATGGGGTATCGTTGAATAGGTATTTAAAAATAAAGGCATGGTTTCATACATGACTTTATTTTAAAAAGTTAACCATTTTTAAGTAATCGGCCCCCAAAGTGGTTAGTAAGTTAGTCCCTCCCCCTGGCATTTCTAAACTATGGGAGATAGAAGCTTATAAGTTTCCATACTGATAGAGTATACTAAAACGCTTTAGAAAAATGATTTTGAGCGAAATCGGACAATAACTTTTGAAGTAACGTTTTGAAGTATTAATTTTTGAAACACAACGCAAGCGTTATTTTATTTCACGCCAGTTTTCTGTGAGGTCGTGGTATTTATCCGGTTGAGCCGACCCATTCGTATTTTCGTATTCGTAAATAGACTGCCAACATTATTACCCTTCCTTTTGGCTTTACTGTAGTCCTGAAAAATAATAAAGTACTTTAAAACATCATATTATTATTGAAACTTTTAACAGATAATTTAAAACATTTCGAACGGATTGAGATTTATTTAAATCTAAGTTGTGATATTCGCGTAAACATTAGATATTCAATAATTATAATGCGACAGAAAACTGTATACATGTCACCGTTAAATTGTAAAAACTGTTAGATTGTAAATAACTAACGAGATTGTAAAAATATATCGAAAGATTCATAACTATTATTTATGATGTAACGAAAAATAATGTGTTAATTATAGGCAGAATATTCGCGTCCGAAGTCTATCAACATTTTACAATTTCACTAGTTATATTACAATGTAACGGTTTTTACAATTTTACGGTGACATATATATACGAGTAAGTATAATGCCTACATGGCACACCGGTATCGTTAGATAAATTGTGCTGTCGTCGGATATGTCCCAACTCCCACTGTATGTAGGCACAAAGACTTCCGTACAACCTGGAGCGGGAAATTGTGCCGTCGCCGGATTAGCATACATTCATAAATCCTTCCACGTAACAAAACGAATCCATAGCACGCTCGGTATGAATCAAAGCAACGGTAGATACCTATATTCTAGAAAGTCTACGTAAACACGCGAAACTATATTTTACTCGTCCCTCCGTGAAAGGTAGGCACAAACTTTTTGTAGGTTATTGGTTTTCGTGAAGATAATTAATTATAGATCAGGCCTTTCTGATAATTTATTTATTGTCTACTAGCTGTCACGACATTTGTTCTGTCTTAACTATGAACTGGAATAAATTAATAACTACACCTACACTTCTAATATTCCTTAACCTTCCCTGAACTTCCACAATCATTTCAAGACCAAAATTATCAAAATCGGTCTAGCCGTTCTCGAGTATTATCGAGACATTGAAATTGCAATCTAATTTCAGATAAAATCGATAAAATCTTTGTTCAAAATTTTAAATGTCTTATAATAACGCTCATAAAATAGGTAAAAGTTAGTTACGAAACGTCTTGGTATTTTTGAAAAACCATTAATGTTGCATGAATAAGCCTGGCCACAGACGTTCTTAATTTGACATTCTTTAAGAACGTCAAATTCAAGTGGAAGGCAAAGTTTCCATATAAAATACGCATAGCCTATACACTTGCTTAATCTTTCAGATTCTTCAATTTCAGTTCGAACTTTAAGAATGTCAAATTAAGAACGTCTGTGGCCAGGCTCAGCGTGTGTGTGACATGGTGTCCGAATATTGTTTATGGATTAAGATTCTTAAATTCAGGAAGGAATTTAGCACGTCTGTGGCCAGGCTATGAGTGAACGTTACGGAACCCTCCTCAGACAGGCCCTAACATGCTCTTGGTTAGGTTATTATGGGTCTGTTTCACGGCATTCTAATGCGTGTTAGCTTATTGGTGTTTTATCGCTACTCAATTTATACAGAGCGACAGAGACAAATACATACATACATATATATAATCACGCCTTTTTCCCGTAAGGGTAGGCAGGACCACCTCTTTCCCGTAGGGGTAGGCAGAGACCACTTCTTTCCACTTGCTACGATCCTTACATACTCCTTTCGCTTCGTCCACTTTCATTCTTATCATCCATTCCTCCTCTTACATTCAACGTAGCCAAGCGTCTCTCCATGGTCCGCTTTTCGCCTCCGCGAGAAACGAGACGTGATGGGTGGCGAACCACATTGCCGCCATTTTGGATAATTAAATTATTTTTGATTATCCATTGCGTTTCCACGGATTGGTGGAGAGGGTAGGAATAGGAAAAGGGAAGGATAGGTGGTGTGGAAAGGAAGATTGGTAAGTTAGAGTGGGAAATAGGAAATGTAGGATATTACCGCCCAGGAGGGTAAGGGACAGGACAGTAGGTAATAGCTAGAGAAGCCGGGGTCGCATACCCGTATACTATACCACAACTACCGGACAGGTATGTTGGGATGAGTATCCCAAACATGCAAATTTATTTATAAGCTCTCTGACATTTATCGGTAGATTGTGAAACAGGCCCTTAACCTTAATCCCAATCGACAATAAATAGTGTAAGAAATGCCACATATGAATAGCACCATGCTCAATAGTTCAATTCGGACTAAAAGCGGTTCCGAGTTCCGAAAAGGAAAGCTTTGACTTTGATTTATAATATCCATTGATTAATGACTATTGCTTCTAATCGCCTTAATGGTGTCAGCGGATTTAGACTGGGATATAAATAACCATTCCTACATGATTTCCAAAACTAAATGACACAGACAGAGTATAGATTCTAGAACTCTAGAATGAGAGTAATAAAAGAATATTACTCGGTTGTGTTGTTGGTATTGAACTAAAATATATCATATTCATATGGAAATGTTACGTGTTTAATACTTTCCAAAAATCAATTCTAATAAGTTTAAACTGTTAGCTATGACAAAACACTACCTATCATTAATCTTTTTTTTATTAATTGAGCCTAATTTTGACAGCTATTCTAAGTTACTGGTCTTAAGCCTGCATAAAATGCAAAGTATTAGAATTATTACTATTTTAGGGCCGGTTTCACAATTTTCTAATAAGACGTCGGGTAGCTCATTTGGAAGTTTTATCTCTGTCGCTCGGTAAAAAGTAAACGGCGACAAAACTTCCGAATAACCTATTCGACATTTGCATAATAAGTGATGGTGAAACGGGTCATTATATTATTATTATAGCCTATTGGTTTATACGATACTAGATGTTGCCCGCGACTTCGTACGTGCAAGAGTTAATTTCGTGGAAACCGTACAAATACTATACATAATACATATTCAATGCAAACAAAGAAACAAACTTTTCCTTTTTATTATCTTAGTATAGATAAACGAGATATCTCTCTTTATGTAAATGTTTACATAACGGGATGTTATATACCTACCTATGTATGTATATTCCTACTATGTATTAAAAATATATCCACACTCATAAATTTTCACTCACAGAATCCAATAAAACACAATTTCGTACTTCAATTCGTTCGGGCGCTGGAAAAGACGAAATAATAACAGAAGTAATGTGTATGTAACGAAGTTTTTCTTTTCTTATATCCGGAGGCATTCCTTTTGTGCCTATCTCATTTCGTCTGGTACGGTTCTGACAATTTTCGAAATTGAAATTGTGTTTCAAACTCGGTATATTTCAGTACGATGGCGAACGTTGATTTTGCGCTTTTTCGGATAGGTACTATACAACATAATTTTGAATAAAATCTGTACGCATTCTTTCAATCTTTAACTATAGGTAATATTTTAGGACTTTATGTTTAGCCATTCATTGTAAGGACGGACGCAAAAGTGTAATAGGTACCATGAGAGCTTCATTGTAGTACGTACTGTGTTAGAGACCATAGTATAACAGCTATTTTTTGACGTGAAAACGTTTTGCAAATCGATGAACGCTGGCTGCACGCGTGCTAAATTGTTGTCACGTTCCGTCTGAGCCGAACGTGCAAGCGAGAGCGCGAGCGTGCGATAGAGAGGCACGATGGACTTAAGCGTTCGGCTTGTGATGACGTTATCACGTAGAGTTATCGTCCGTAAAACGACTTAACAATATTTTTTTTCTTCACAGGTTCTAATGCAGAACCAGTATGGAAGCTTCAAGACCCTGGTTTCGACCAAGGTTACGGGTCGGAGAGGTCCCCCGAAGAGGACTACCTCCCGCCCATCGTCCCTCCTATATCTCTAGAACAATATGAGCAGGAACTGCGAGCGGTGTATCCCTTTATAACTGAAGGTGAGAAACGAATACACAGTAAACAGGTTTGCTTGCAAAACTCCAACAACAAGCAGGATTATTTTTTAAAAAAAACAACGAATTATTCTCATCAAAAGCCGTAGATGCTACGCCGTAGAACAATAATTAACGTAGTAGGTAGTTTAGATATCTTGTCCTTCGAGGTTGTTGGTGTATTACAAGGAAAAAGTGTTTTAATGTTATCATTAATAAGGTTGATTACGATTTCATATTTATATTTTGCTATAGACATCCTAATTCCTACTACTATTATGAATGTGAAAGTTTGTGGGGTCGGATGAATAGATGTTTAAATTACTCTTTCACGCAAAAACTACTGAACGGATTTTGATGTAAGTTAGTATGGTAGTAGTTTGAGCTTTGGATGAACACAAGCTATTTTTTATCCCGAAAAGTACAGTGTTCCTGTGTGTGTGTATAGCTCCACAAGCACCTCAACAAAATAGGTGTCGGTGACAGAACGACTTGCAGATTTTGCGAGGAAAAGAACGAGACACCGCTCCATCTCCTCCTCGACTGTCCAGCACTTCAACAGAAAAGAAACAGGTACCTTGGGCAGCACGAATACTTCACCACGGAGGAAATTCGTAGCACCAACCCCAACCATATCGTTCAGTTCATGAGCAGCATAGGCCTGGGGGAAGTACTATAAGACGAAGGAGTCACAATAGATCCACTTGGGTCACAGTGACGTCAGGCGTCAAGTGTGTGTATATACTGAATTTACGCCAACGAAGCTACGGGAAAAAGCTAGCTTAAGCTTAACTTTATATATAAAAATTTCATCACGATGTAAGTATGTTCGCGATAAACTCCGAAACTACTGAACTGATTTTTACCAAATTTTGTAAGCATCTGTAATTTGGTCTTCTAATAATAAAAATCTTGGAAGATAGGGTAGTTTTTGTCCCAATTAATGATCTCAATATATTTTGTTATTGCATTGTTGGTTACTATATTTACGCGGGCGAAGTCGCGGGAAAAAGCTAATAAAATATAAAATGTACGTTATAAACGAGCGAATGTTTTTAATCTAAATATTATTCATGCGTATTCGTCCTCTACAGTTACATGAAATTGAAATTAATTAAAACACTCGGCTTAATCAACACATATTGCCATCGATGTAATTTATTAGTAAGATTGAAAATAATATTACACTAACGAACGAATATTAAAGCAATATTTTTGTGTACATTATTTTTGAAGTAAATACTTCTTTAGCGGCGCTGTGCACTTTTCTTAGGATGAGTAAAAACTGGTAAACTCGCGCGACAGGTCACGTGTCCTGATCGAAAATGAGTAAGATTCAACTTGCAATTGTTTGCTGTTTTGGTTTACGCGAGAATGAAACTATTTTACTTCGTATTGATTTTTGACACCAACCTATCACCTTTGACCTTTACATTGTCCTATACCTCCAATCGTCCCCCCAACGAAAGTTTTTACTTCTGCCGGTACTCCCGGAGTGCAACCCGTCTTTTTTTTTTAATAAAGCACTAATGAAAAGCTTAACTTTTCAGCATTCATAGTAATTACTTTTATAATAATAATTTGTTCCCATTAACAATGCCTTATTTAAGATATTTCGTCCTATTTATCTATTTATCTCTTCCTATTTATATTTCTCGTAAATTGTATTTATAGTAGAAGGATAATATGAGCGATGAAGTCATAAGCTTATTTAATTCAGTAATAGCTGTGAGTACTCCATTACCGGGACTTAAACTTTGAATATTATGGTGGAACAGGTGCGGTTTACTTAAGCCGGATTTGTAATTTTCCCCAAGGAACCAATTTTGACGCGTCTAAAATATTTGGCGTTTTATGAAATTAACTATTTGATTACAGTCGTCAAGATGTAAGCCTTTAAGACCAGCTTGCGAAATTAAAAGGGGTTTTAAAAGCTGTAAATAAAATATTACCGTCCAATCCCGATTTAAGGCCAAACCATTTTTATAATAATATTATTGCGGATAATAGCTTATTTAGGTTTCGATTAACTCATCCTTTGATTTGATTAAGTCCAAATGGATCATTAAAACAGGATGATCTTGATCGCCAAACCTTTGAAATTCAAACCAAGATCAGCTTTTTATATTTTTATTACAGATGCGATCGCTGTAAATTTCCTGCCTAAAAATACCGCCATTAAATGTAGAAAAATAATATTAAGGTCCCTCCTTAATATTTTTTTTTATTAATATTATTTCCTGTTAAATCATAGATCATCATCGTCATAAGATATTTAGTGAAAGAATTTTCAGTGTTGAATGTACACTAATAGAAGATGGAAAAAAAAACAGTTTAAGTAAGAAATTACTTGGACGAGAGGTTTTACTTCATAAAAATGTCCTTAATTTCGTAAAATTACATAATTAGAAACCTAAGTAGTTTATTTGATTCCTAAAATGAATTAAGTTTTTGGATGACAAATAGCTGTTGTACCTTTAATCAACATCAATCAATTCACAATTCAGATTTAACTTTAATCTGACCTTCTGGGATCAACTGGGTTTTTGCCTCATCCGCGCTCCGACCTATGTCATCTTCACTATCCAACCTGCGGCTTGCCCACAACTTAGTTCAGTACAAATAAAGGTAGAGCAATTTATTTGACAATGCGAAACCCTAAACCGAGTCCTAATCTTATGAATACGAATGAGATGTTAAATTGTTTTGGGCTTAGCTGACATTTCGGACGGATGTTAAATAAATTGGGTCTATGATTACTTTGCATTAGATAGTAGAGATTGGAAATATACCTTTTCAATAAGAAAAATAAATAGAATAAAATTGATAATTCAATGTCATTATAACTGTTTTGAAAGTTCAAAGTAGTATTTTTGCCCACGAAAAGTAGGTACGGTCTTATAATTCAATGTTATAAAATATTTTAGTTTATCAACCTCGCTAACGATACCAATGATTTTCAAACAAGTGACGTAGCGCTTCCAACGTCATATTGTATTCCCGTGCGTCCCAACTCTCAACTCCCAAAGGTCAAATCCCTTAGCGTCACTAAGCTTCGTGTTGACCCGCTAAGCGCTAATAATAGTGTAAAACGGAGTGACGCTTACGTTACGGTGATTTTCGCTATTGTGGTAAGAGCTTTTATAAATGTCTAGTGCATCTTTTAATAATATAGGTATAAAATTAATTACAGTTTCAATGTCTCGCTAAAACGAGAACGACTGGACCGATTTAGCTAATTTTGACCTTGAAATAACTGTGGAATTTCAGGGAAGGTTTAAACGGTGAGAAATTTCAGTTCATAGTTAAGGCAGAACGTATCTCCGGACAGCTAGTACATTTCATAAGATTCCCGCTCTGCGTTACATGGCCCATACCATACCATGTCAAAAAAAAAAAAACTGACTATGTTGAAACCATAATTGTGCTTATCAAAATTACTATTTATGTAATTGGCTACCGTACATACTTTTGCGTCTATAAACGAATAGAAAATTTAAAATTAATTAGCTTTTACTTTTAGTCCTAATTTTTAAACCAACGCTTAAAATCGTGTATCCAAACTATAAATATCGTGCATTCTCTTTCAATAATACAAAGAATGAAAGAATAACATGAAAGAAAGAAAAAGCGGACCATGGAGAGACGCTTGGCTACGTTGAATGTAAGAGGAGGAATGGATGGTAAGAATGAAAGTGGACGAAGCGAAAGAAGTATGTAAGGATCGTAGCAAGTGGAAATAAGTGGTCTCTGCCTACCCCTACGGGAAACAGCCGGTCCTGCCGACCCCTACGGGAAAAAGGCGTGATTATATGTATGTATGTATGTATGTATGTATGTATGTATGTATGTATGTATGTATGTATGTATGTATGTATGTATGTATGTATGTATGTATGTATGTATGTATGTATGTATGTATGTTTAATCAACGTTCAACTTTAACAGGAACTGGTGAAATTGGCATTAAGGTTCACACCAGACCAGTTCACACCACGACGATATGAGACGCTACCCGGCGTTGCATTTTTACCATACCTTTCAAAATTGAACTTCATTCATTACTCAAAAAATAAGTGTTTCATAATAATCAGTCATACATAGTTCATGTGCTATGCAGCGCAATGCAACTTGAAACAATGAAATAATAATAATAATATAATAATATCTATGGACGCTTCACACCACGTCAATCTGATCCCGTGGTAAGTTCTCGAAGAATTTTTGTTTCGGGTACCAGACAACGGAAATATATTAATACTTTTATACTATACACATATTTAAGATTTTTATTATATTATACAGATATTTAATACACATCCATGACCCAGGAACACAGAAAAACTTTTTGTTCCTTCGGCGGGATTTGAACCCGCGACCCCCGGCTTGAGCACCAACACGCTCAACCAACTGAGCCACAGAGGTCGTCAATGTGTATCTTCTTGCGTAATTAATAAAGTACAATTTATATTATGGCGGAAACTGCTTTAAATCACAATATTAATTAATTTTATGCTATGGATTTCCGCAAAGTAACGCCTGATTCCATTAACTAATGAATAAAGTTCTATTTTGAATAGCTATCTTAATAATGCAGCGCCTTGTCGCGTATTGTTTCATTTCGGTGTGAATTGACCCTAAGATACTACAATTTAAGTACACATAGCACCTTCGTCTTACGTGTAACATAGAAATACTAAGAAATCGAAGAATAACTAAGTTACTTATAACATTAGCAAAAGGAATAACTTTAGAAAGGTGAAATAGACTTGGCTAGCAAGTAGCAACAATACGATCATGAATTCGTGAACGCTACGACCGCTATACAAGTACACACTAGGGCTTCCAATCCCGCAATACCGAGATCTCGGTATTGCGGGATCCCGCATCATTTTCCAATCCCGCGTGATGCGGGATTACGGGCGCGGGATCCGCGGGAATTGCGGGACTGAAAAAAGTGTGCATGCGATATCTCGCGAGCGCGATCGCTCGGTGGCTGACGGAAAATAGGATAATCTGCGTGAAATATTCTTAATAACTCAAGTTATTAACTGTTTCGTATTTTCGTGAAGTTTATTCAGTGATACTATAATACTATAATTAAACATAAAAATGTCAAGTCCAGTGCAATATAGTGTCTTTTTTGGTAGTTCTTATGTTTGGGTGCATTTTCTGAAATCTAATGCGATGCGTTAACGGCAAAATGCAAACTGTGCAATACGATACTTAAAACCACCGCTAGATCAACCAAAGGATTAAAAGTGCATTTGAAATCTAAGCATCATAATATAGAGGATTAAAGGAAAAACGGGCCCGAAATTGCAGCGTCGTCGTCAAGAGCGAGTACCAGTTCATCCTCCCGTGTGTTATTTCCAGGATTACAGCCTAATTCGATGCCAAAACGAATGAAGATCACGGACCATTTTCCAATTCAAAACAGTGCAAATTCAATTGAAGAAAGAGTTGCACGTATGACTGCAAAAGACGGCTTACCCTTCAGTGTTTTCGTAACTTCTGA
Organism: Glaucopsyche alexis; assembly: GCA_905404095.1. Classification (NCBI taxonomy): domain Eukaryota; kingdom Metazoa; phylum Arthropoda; class Insecta; order Lepidoptera; family Lycaenidae; genus Glaucopsyche; species Glaucopsyche alexis. The sequence goes on from FR990047.1 coordinate 14,863,749, forward strand.
GGATTTACGAGATTACTTAATAATTTATCAGTTAAAAATGTGTTTTTTTAAGTTATTGATGTTATTTGATTGATCTCATTTTAATAGTAATATGTACGTAAATAAATGTGGAGTTGATTAATTCATTGTTTTATTTGCCTTAAATGTGAATATTTTCAATATGCGGGATCCCGCAAATACCGAGATCCCGCGGGATTGAAAATTCGTAGTCCCGCAAATACCGAGATTAAATTCAGGCCGCGGGATTGGAAGCCCTAGTACACACACATTAACAGACGTACAGGATCTGACCCAGTTAGTCCTTAATTGAATAAAGAAAGTATAAATCCAATAATTAAATAATTATCTAAAGCTTATACGGCTACATCTCTACATTTCCATTCTCTAATTTTCTGTGCCAACTATTAGCGTACAATTAAGTGAACTAAGTGGATTAATAACTCATTGTGTAACATACTTAGTCTCAGTTTTATGACCTTACTAGCTTTTGCCCACGGCTCACTCGCGTAAACAAAGTGTCCCACGGGAACTGTACGTTTTCGGGATAACAAGTACCTAGTAGTAGTTTTAATCCAGAAGGAACTACTACCATACCAGATTACATCAGAATCTGTTCAGTAGTTTTTGCGTGAAAGAGTAATAAACATCCATCCTCACAAACTTTCGCATTTATAATAGTAGAAGTGTTGTGATAGATGGGCATGAGATACACTATGTCGACGAGTACGTTTATTTAGGCCAGATAACATATTTTAAGAATAGACAAGATAAAAATGTAGACATGAAATAGAAAAGGTATGGAGAAGCTTCTGGTCTATGAAACATCTATTAAAAGTAAATCTACCCGTTTGTTTAAAACAACAACTCGTGGACATGTGTATTCTGCCTGTCCTAACCTACGTTGCACAGTCTTGGAGTTTAACCGCGTCACAAAAATCTAAGCTCGAGGTCTGTCAACGAGCCATAGAGCGCAGCATTAGGTGTCAAGAGGATTGACCGAATCCAAAACACCACTCTGTTCTCCAAAACGGAACGACTGACGTGAGAAAGAAAGCTGCCAGCTTAAAATGGCGTTGGGCTGGGCATTTGTCCCGCATGCACCCAGATAGATGGGCACATGGGACCCGTGTCCCTCCCGTCCTAACAATAACTTACCCGTAGCTGTCCCCAAAATCCGGTTTGAACATCACCCGGGTGAAGTTAGGGAGGGTCAAACCCTCCCATCGACTCTAACTTAACCAACTATCAACCAGGCTAGTTATAGTCCGACTAAGCTAGAGCGGTCTTAACCCGACCACTAGTCGAAGTGACTTCCGACTGGTCGGCGAAACAGAGGCAGACCCAAAAAAAGGTGGCGCGACGAATTAGATGCCTTTGATAAGGACTGGCCCTTGTCCAGCAGTGGGACACAACAGGCTAGCATAATAATAATAGTAGTAGGATATCTTTACGTATAAGTTTCGCGAAATTATTTAAAACTAGCTAGTGTTCGCAACTTTGTTTGCCTAGAGCTGGAAGCGGAACCCTAAGATAAAGTAGACTAAGCTACTCATTATAAAACTAGCTATCTGCCAGTGAAAATCGGGTCAAAATTGGTTCTGCCGTTTCAGAGATAAGCCAGAACAAATAAAGATAGACAGACGGACAGACAGACGAAAAATTTTAAACATTGATTTTTGGTACTGACTACAGTACAATAATATTATACTATCATACTCATTTAGTATAAAGCTGTTAATTTGAGATTACAAATAGACATTTCAATTTTATTATTTGTATAGATTTAAACGATGTGCAAATAGCTAATAAAAAAACGTTTTATAACAATCGAATTTGCGAATCATCACAAAACCCGCTATTCCTAAAACATAATGTCAAACAAATCTAAATGACAATACCGTTTCGAAAAATAGGGATTCAGCCAAATATACATTTCAATAATACCAACAATAAAGTCTCATACCAAGTGTTCTAATTATTCACTCATTTTAGCGCAGTCTCGTGATACTTTCTGAGAAAACAGCCATTATACACCCAACTCGACAAAAACGCTAACAAAGACAATTTTCTTTTTCTCATACTGCTTGGGTCCATAAATTGCGTGTGACAGTTTGGAGGATTTTTTTATCCTACTGAATAAGCTTTGTTAATTTGTGAAAATTAAATAATTATTATAATAATACGTGAAGCAAAAATGTTCAGTAAAATTTTACGAGAAATGTGCAAACGGAGGAGGAGAGAACTATGATATTAGGTACAGTTAAAGTTTATGAAAGACAGGTGTACCGAAAGCTAATGTTTTTTAAATGATGCTTAAAAGTCTTAGGATCATATACTACGATCTGTTAAAAGTCTTATAAAAGTACATAAAAATATTACACACTATCTCAGATTATTTTACGATATTAACTACCATGACATCGTGGTTATGGCAGAAACTCTGGAAGACCTTAACACTATGCTAGAAGACCTCTGTAGAGTTTCACAACGGGTGGGACTTAGTATGAACATGGATAAGATGAAAATTGTGTTTAATACCCATGTTGTACCCACCCAAGTGACCGTTGGAAATTCTACGCTCGAAGTTGTTGACAGTCGTCAACAACTTCGAGCGTAGAATTTCCATATATACCTGGGGCACAAAGTCCAGTTAGGTAGGTCCAACTTCGAAAAAGAGGTCAACCGTCGAATCCAGCTCGGCTAGGCAGCGTTCGGGAAACTCAGAAACATCTTCTCGTCAAAAATTCCTCAGTGCCTGAAGACAAAAGTTTTCGAGCAGTGTGTGTTACCGGTGATGACATATGGAGCCGAAACGTGGCCATTCACAACGGGACTTATTCAAAAGCTTCGTGTCGCTCAAAGAGCTATGGAGAGGGCTATGCTTGGAGTCTCTCTACGTGATAGAATCAGAAATGAGGAAATCCGTAGCAGAACTAAAGTTACCGACATAGCCCAGCGCATTAGCAAGTTAAAGTGGAAATGGTCTGGACATATAGCCCGTAGAACCGATGCCCGCTGGGGCCGAAAGGTTCTTGAGTGGAGACCACGAACTGGACGCCGAAGCCGAAGCGTAGGACGGCCTTCCACCAGGTGGACAGATGACCTGAGAAAAGTTGCAGGAAGTCGGTGGATACAGGCCGCGAGCGACCGGTTGCACTGGAAATTTATGGGGGAGGCCTATGTCCTGCAGTGGACGTCACCAGGCTGAAACGGAACTACCAAGAGTTAGATACAAGTTTGTTACATGTTAACGTTAATTTTTAAGCTGTCACAAAATTTTAATTTGTTTCCTACACAAGAGGCAAAAGAACTCTTACAAAGTTCAAACTTGAAAATTGTATGATTTATTATGGGCAAATTTCGACCACAGGGTGACCTCTATGTAATTATGAGTAAACAACACATCTTACGAGCAAAATAATCAAGATTACCTCTTATTATTAGACTAACATGTAAAACTTTTTATTACCACAACAATGAAAGGAAGTGTAGGTATATAATATGCGTATAACAATGAGTTTTTTGTCTACGCGCCTCGTATAGAGTCGCGCTCGGAAGAGCAGGGCCGGGGCGGCGGGCGTGATGATCCAGAACGCACTACGTGTGAGAGATACACATTAGAATATAGAAAACATACTAAGGAGGTAATAAAATACAAAAGTGTAAAGTTATAATAGAATATAATTGAAATTATAACTAAAGTTATAATAAATATAAATACATTTGAAAATGTATTGGTACATTTTAATCCGAGATACCAGTGGCGAAGGCTGTTTCTCCTTCATGGAGAATCTAGGGAGAGGCTAGGGCCTGTATAATACAATATGTAGGGGATTTGGATGACGGTCTTCAAAAGCCAAAAGTTAAGTGGTAAGTGAAGCCCATAGGCTAGTGTTGCCCAAATCAGTCTTGGTCTTGGTCTTGCAGCAAGAGTCTCGCAAGAGTCTCGCAAGTCTCGCAATTACCTATTAGCCTATTGCTATTTATTAAACGTTATTTTAGATCTCAGAACAACGTTATAAAGTAGGTATTACGTTACGTTGTTATATTAAGTTGTTCTAATATCTAAAATAACGTTTAATAAATAGCAATAGGCTAATAGGTAATTGCGAGACTTGCGAGACTCTTGCGAGACTCTTGCTGCAAGAGCAAGACCAAGACTGATTTGGGCAACACTACCATAGGCATGGAGTTACAGAAACCCCACCTCAGTGCTGGATACGTAGCATTATTTTTAGAAATTCTATGTTGATAGGTATTTAATAATTTAAGTGAACTTTCAAATTTCAAAAAGCTGCTTTAGCAAAGGCTTAAGCTACTTTCATAGATCTAAAACTGCAATCTTAAAAATAACTTTAATATACAGCGTGTCCCGTCAACTATATCGGAGCCTTTAGTGGTAAAAATATGAAATTTTTTATCGATAAATTGCCCCTCAATTTTTTTTTTCGGTACATTTTAAATGTATTTAATTAGTAAACTACAAACTCAAACTCAATTTTTTTTATTTCCATGTAGGTTATAATATAACGCTTATAGAATTGTCCTACATGATGCCTACCACCGGTTCGGAAACTAGCCCGGCGAGAAGAACCGGCGTAAGAAACTCGCACAGGGCCACCTTTTAGCAAAAAGATACAAGACATATAAAATAATATATTTTTTTACATTTACTAAGTAGTAATGCCTCAATATTTCTGAATATATTAATGAAACTAAATATTTCAGATGTAGTCCGATCTCCTATTATTGTTCACATATTTAGCTATCAAAGAAGACAGATCAAATATTATGTTCCTAGGACATTTACATGAGTAGTGGTGGTCGAATTAGTACGAGAGTCCGGGTGATGTTTACCAAAAAATTAAATGGCTGCCATTTTACAAACGTGAGAGAAAAATAAAATTTGAGGGGCAATTTGTCGATAAAAAATTCCATATTTTTTACCATTTAAGGCTCCGATATAGGTGTCGGGACACGCTGTATATGTAACAAACTACCCAGTCACACGTTGTTCTGTCTTAAATATGAACTGGAATGAATAAATGACTACACCTACAATGCAACCTACGTTCTAACCTAACCTACACCTACTCCTACAACCTACACATTTTCCAATATTTCTCACCGTTTAAACCTTCCACAACAATTTCAAGACCAAAATTAGCCAAATCGGTTCATCCGTTATCGAGTTTTGTGTCCCTCGGGAACGAGATTAATTATCCTATGTCGTTCTCCTTGTTTTAAGATACCTCCCTACCAATTTTCAGCCAAATCGGTTCAGCCCTTCTTGAGTTATAAATCGTGTAACTAACACGACTTTCTTTTATATTTTACTATGTGTTACGTTGTTCTGTCCTTAATAAGAACTGGAATGAATAAATAACTACACCTACAATGCAACCTACGTTCTAGTCCTGCACCTACACCTACTCCTACAACCTACACCTTTTCCAATATTTCTAACAGTTTAAACCTTTCCTGAACTTCCACACCAAAATTAGCCAAATTGGTCCAGCCGTTCTCGAGTTTTGAGTCCCCCGGGAACGAGATAAAAAGTATTATAATATGTCCTTCTCCTGGTTTTAAGATACCTCCCCACCAATTTTCAGTCAAATCGGTTTAGCCTTGATTTATAAACTGTAACTAACACAACTTTCTTTTATATACTCGTATATAGATATAGATAGATATTATTATCTGTCAACTGTAAAATCAAGCATATTAAAGATGCAATTTTAATTAGCATCCTGACACGTCTAATTCACAGCTACATGCTACGATCTCCACAACGCGACTCCTTCCTTTTGTGTCGGGCGTCAAATTTCATTATATATTAATGTCGACGGTCGCCCAACAAACCAAATTAAAACGTGAATCAAGAAAATTGCCATTTTGTTGGCGGGTCGCTAATTCAGCTTATGGTAACAAAAAGCCAAAACTGCAATAATAACATACAAAAAAAATAAAAAAATATATATATACAGCCGAACGTATAACTGCCTCCTTTTTTTGGAAGTCGGTTAAAAAGAGGTTAAAATCATTAAGCGTTTGTGTATCTTATAAGATAACTCGAGAACGGCTGAACCGATTTGGCTAATTTTGGTCTTGAAATTATTGTGGAAGGTTTAAACGGTGAGAAATATTGGAAAATGTGTAGGTTGTAGGAGAAGGTGTAGGTTAGGTTAGAACGTAGGTTGCATTGTAGGTGTAGTCATTTATTCATTCCAGTTCACATTTAAGACAGAACAACGTGTGACTGGGTAGCTTGTTACATATACAGCGTGTTCCGACACCTATATCGGAGCCTTTAATGGTAAAAAATATGGAATTTTTTATCGACAAATTGCCTCTCATATTCTTATAAGATACCTACACAAACGCTTAATGATTTTAACCTCTTTTTATTGCAGTTTTTTGATTTTTGTTACCATAAGCTGAATTAGCGACCCACCAACGAAATGGAGAAAAAAAAATCAGTCAAATTGAGAACCTCCACCTTTTTGAAGTCTGGAAGGAGAAGAAAAGGTGGAGGTTCTCAATTTGACTGTATTTTTTATGTTTGTTACCTCCGAAGTTTCAACCGGGTGGACCGATTATGTTGATTCTTTTTACAAGCTTTTATTGAACTTGAAATGTATGTCTTTTGTTCGGGTGGAATTTTGCAACTCAATTTTGAAGCAGACGTCTTCAACCAATTGAGCTGAAATTTTGTACATACGTTTAATTTGGATGACAATACATGATTAGCTATATATACATCATTCTAAATCCAACATGGCGGAATACACAAAATGGCCGACAAGTTATTTTTAATGCACTAAATAATTCTACATATGCTCGAAGTTTAAACATAATAAAAATTAGTAATAATTTCAATAGTTATTATATAACATAAAAATGAACATAAAAATACAAACACATTACACCCAATATAGGTAGTGAAATAATTAAAGTAACCTGAACCAAAGATGTTAAACGTTGAAAGATTGAAAGGGGTAATATAAGATGATAATGATCGTTTTTTTACCGGCAAGCATAATCTGGCTCACAGACTACCTACACTACGTCATTAAAATTCGTTATTCGACGCCACACTGATGATTTTTATCCGGAAGCTTTTGAGCCCACTAGAGCGTAAAAAATAATGTAAAGTACACAACGGCCGCTGTATCTTGACGAGTCTGAACATAGGCTCTGCGAACTTTAGCGCATGTACAACTCGTGAAGAAAACTGTTATTGTATTATTTTTATATACCTATGTACTAATACAATTTCCCTAATACAGTTGACCAATTAGTACAAATAAAATAAATACGAAAAATTAGAAACAGTTAGTGCGCAACCTTCTGCGCGAAGTTCACACTCGCCAAGATACATCGGCCGTATTGTACGCCACAATTTAAATTACAGCTAATTATATTGTACGAAGTTCTACATTATAGTACTATTAATACTATTAATTTAATGATGTTTGTAAAAAATCACATTTAATCAAATTATGTGATTCAATTACCACATCATACTATGTATAATTAACAACTGATGCAAGTACAAAATCGTTCTATAAAACAACTTTTGAAGAAATTGCTCTTACAGTAACTTCTAACAATTCTATTCTGACAGTATTCAATAGAAATGCGTAAAATGGCACACAATAATAAGACTTGCTTAATTTATAGAAGTTACGAAGTTACTGTAGGCCCTTTTTATACGTTCATGCTACAGGTAATAATAACTTCTACAGAAGTTGAGGTTTCATAGTATGATTCACATAATGTGGCCACTGTAGACCTGCTGCTGGGCTTTTATAAAAAGTAGATAATATTATACAGACAAAAGTAAATATTTACTCCGCCTACAATGAATTCATTTTAAATAGCAGTATCAATAAAATCTAACACAATGATATCAGGGACTAAGGGTACCGAAGACCAATAAAGCTCCACAAATTGTCTCAAAAATCGCCCCATGTCAAGAAAATGGTCTGGATTGAATGAGATCATTGGCAAAATTGTTTTTGCGGATTCCCTTCGGCGATGTATAATTCATGACTCGAACCTCAGTCATCCGTCGGTGGAATCAAATTTCATCCTATATAAAACTGTGTGAATCGCTCTCGATTCATACAAATTGATCATAGTGTTCTATGTTTTCTATGCAAGTAAATTAATTTGAGGAGATTAAGAACTAAGTATTATTTTAACATCGTTTTATTTTTTGTCACCTGTGTTTAGTAATATATATTCTTTGCGTGTGTTTCCAAACAAAAATATTATCAGGACCATCTTTTATCTGATTTGATTCGAATTTCTATTAGTTAGTTATTTGGAAACTGTTAAATTGGCAACTTTATACGACCGTCAAAAAAATTTGACAAAAAAATCTGTGGGTTTTGTTCGAATTATTAAAAATCATTTATTTCACATTTTATTTATCATGTCAGTACTAAAAGTATCAAGTAACTCATCAGGATATTTAAATTTTTTCCTATGAATTAGCATGTTGTCGTTTGCCAGACTCTACGCGCCTCAGATGTCCAATTGTAAACTTTATTATTATTATTATTATTTTTATTTATGGCGTCGGCTTATCACCATTTGCCAGTGTCAAGTATATTTTCATCAACGTATTTCAAAATCGTCAAGTCCAAAGTCTAGTCAAAGTCCAAATAAATAGTCACGGTAGTCAATCAGCCAAGTCAGTCGATTCAGTAAAGTGGTAGACGTTTTACTGAAACTTCCTAGGGAGTTTTGGTGGGAAACCCAATTTAGCACGCATTTTGTAGTGTATCACTTTTCCACACTAGTGCACCTCAACGAATAATTAATGGTTAATATTCCACCAGGCACCAATATTACACATTAAAAACCGAAATAACACGAATTTAGTAAAATAATACAAAATTACACAACATTACTGATTGACATTCCCGGCGAAACTCCCAACTTTATTTTTTAAATTTTTTATTGTTGCAGAGAACACGTTCACAGTAGTGGTGGAGAAGGACGGGCGGGGGTTGGGCATGTCGGTGTGCGGCGGCGGCGGGCTGGTGCGGATCCGCCGGCTGTACCCGCCGCAGCCCGCCTGGCGCACCGGCCAGCTCGCGCCGCGGGACCTGCTGCTGTCCGCGAACAATGTGCCATTAGCGGGACTCAGCACCTACGTGAGTTTCTTACACCAGCCTAGCACAAGCAGGAACATTTTGCGGTATCGTTACGTGTACGTAAACGAGAAATATGAGGAATGTTGTATGAAAATTTTAGTTACTTTTACGTCCACTAGAGGCGCTTTCATGGTTTTTATGCAATATTTCTCGCTTACGTACACGTAACGATACCGCAAAATGTTCCTGCTTGGGGTACAGCCTATCACAATTCGTCACGAGATAGTCACCGAAGCATAATAACTCTCCCATACCGATTTCGGTGACGGTGGCCGATTTCATTGAAAACAGACCAGTTACGCAGGAGTAATTTTATAGTGCCCAAGTGTGTGCGCAAGACACAAGAGCACTCTCTATTCCTTTACTGTCGTAATCCAGTGGGACGAATAACCGACACGACTGGCGAGAGATCAGGCGCAGGTCCGACTTTTTACATGCCTATCCGACGCATGGATCATCTTTCTTATCAGACAATCAGGTGATCAGCCTTCACTGTTCTAATCAAACTTAGAAACAACATTGTTGTTCCAATGCAGGAATCGAACCCACGACCTCCGACCGAACCGACGGGGCACGCATGCGAAAAGATGGATAGTAATAACATAATATTTACATAATATTATAATATAAAATTACAATTTACTTATGTGTCAGGTTACATGTAGCTTATTGGCATGTATTGTCTCTGTCGCTCGATATATAATAAGCAGCGACAAAAGTTCCCAATAAGCTATCTTAAGAGCATTGATCGGCGCGCGACTCAGATTTCACGAAAAACGCTACTTTTCAAATGCGTCTATATCTAACAAAAACTGGTTATTCTGATTTTTACATGTAGAAAAACACTAGAAAATATTATATTCTAATTTTTCACTTATCATTTATTTTAAAATAATTTCAAACTTTTGAATAAAACTGACAAAACTAACCAGAAGTTTTTAAAACTTTAGGTGCAGGGGCAATTTCAAAACATATAATAGCTAAAACCGCTTACACTTTTTAAAAACAAAAAATCTTTACAAACTTGTTGGATCCTCTTCTAGATTATCTATTTGTCAGATTATTTTTATATACGTTTCTATCTCATAAAAATAACATTTTAAGAATGCGAAATTATCAGGAATCATAGTTATTTAAAATGATGATATTTATGATTTTACTTGCTTCTTTTGTTTCTTACTTACATAATCTATGAGAAGAACCTTTTATCTTTAATATGCTATTTAAATTTTTAACTAAATTAGTTTGACGAATTTTATATGAATTTTTAAAACTACTATATAAATCGAAGCGCACGAGCGTTTACAACCGTATTTGTAAACGCTCGTGCGCCTCGATTTCATTGTAAAAACTTCTGGTTAGTTTTGTCAGTTTTATTCAAAAGTTTGAAATTATTTTAAAATAAATGATAAGTGAAAAATTAGAATATAATATTTTCTAGTGTTTTTCTACATGTAAAAATCAGAATAACCAGTTTTTGTTAGATATAGACGCATTTGAAAAGTAGCGTTTTTCGTGAAATCTGAGTCGCGCGCCGATCAATGCTCTTAGGGCTGCGCTAGTCGGTTTTTTCTCCATACAAACGCTGTTGGTGATTTGCTCCAAAGTCAAATATTGTAGATCGAAGTTCTAGCGTAATATCGATTTGTATGACACTTATCTAGGTCGGTATTTGCTTATATTTCTGAAATTCAAATTAGTGTAGAAGATAATAGCCTCCAAACATCGCATTTTTAGCGCAACTTTGAACGTAAATAAAAATTAAATGAAGAATGATAATAAAAAAGCAAGTAAATACCGACACGGTTCAATTATTCAGCAATTGAGATAATTTTATTTCAGACAAAAATATTATATAGTTTTTTCATAAAACACCAACAGCTGAGTGTCGATTTGCGTAATTTGAAGACGCCTTTTCTAAAATACTTTACACAGCTGCATAAATGTGTGCAGTATAGCTTTTCTTATAAGTATAGATTACTATTTTATGGGTAAATCCTTTTTTCCCCAATATTAGGTGAAATAAGAAGCATTTTCCCCGCGCGCAGCACTGAGTTCGAGCCGTTGACTAGCGCACTCTTAATAGATGTTTGTGAAACAGGCCCCTGTCCTGCCTTTATAAATGTTGGTTCTATGCTGACGATATAGTTTATACGATATCATTTTGAATACATACATACATACATACATACATACATACATACATACATATAATCACGCCTGTTTCCCGTAGGGGTAGGCAGAGACCACTTCTTTCCACTTGCTACGATCCTTACATACTTGTTTTGCTTCATCCACTTTCATTATTCCCTTCATACATGCTCTTCGGTTTAGGGTACTCTTGACCTGGTCTTTTTTCAAGACGTCCCCGATTTGGTCTTGGAACGTCCGCCTAGGTCTACCCCTTCCAACACTTCCATTCACACTCGCATTATACACTTTTTTCGTCAATCGTTCTTCATTCATTCTCTCAACATGGCCAAACCATCTCAGCATACCTTTCTCAATTTTTGTCACTACATCTTCTTTCAGACCACAACGTTTCCTTATCTCACTATTTTTGATCCCGTCACCCAGTTTAACTCCTATTATGCTTCTTAATGCTCTCATCTCAACTGCATTTATTCTGCTTTCATGTTTCTTCTGCCATACCCAACTTTCACTTCCGTACATGAGTGTCGGAACCAACACCTCCGCATGCACAGCCAAACGAGCCTTGTTAGACACCTTCCGACTGTTCATAAAGGAGTGCAAAGCTCCATTCACCATGTTTCCTGCATTCACTCTTCTTTCAATATCACTCTCACACTTTCCATCTCTTGTAAACTTTGAACCCAGATACACAAAATCATTCACCTGTTCAATTTGTTCATCTCCAAACACGATATTGCAGTCTGTCACTGCCTCATCTCTTTCAAACACCATCACTTTCGTCTTTTTTACATTCATCTTCATTCCCTTTCTAGTTTTGAATACAAACATAATATTAAAAAATACATTCAACGTTGTGATTTCTATTAAAAACAAAACAAACAATAAAAATTCCCATTAAATTACAACATCACAAACAACATTATTAGCTTCATATCTAATTAGGTTTATAATAAAATCGTAATTAATTATGTACCCAGAGATAGTAATAATAAATTGTGTAAGTGTACTTTTGCTTTCGTTCAGCGCACACTCGTGTATGTGAATAACATTTAAACTACGAATTAACTACGAAACGATTTGTTATTCGTAGAATTTAAACTATTCACAAGAATTACAAACCTGTTATCTTTACAAGAGATTAAATATGTACCAGGTACCTTATGTATTTATTTTAATAAATTATGTGTTAACTCAAATTTCTACTTAAGAATTTGTAAAATCTATATATCTTATTTATTTATCTATATATATAAAAGAAAGTCGTGTTAGTTACACTATTTATAACTCAAGAACGGCTGAACCGATTTGGCTGAAAATTGGTAGGGAGGTATCTTAGAACCAGGGAAAAGGACATAGGATACTACTTATCGCGGGAAAATGTACGGTTCCCGTGGAATACTGTATTGACGCTTTTACGTAAAAACTACTTAACCGATCATCATGAGATTTGCCACAGATATAAAGTAGACTACGAGAATTAACATAGGTTACTCTTTATTGCATACAAATGTACGGTTCCCGTGGAAAACTGTATTTACGCTTTTACGTAACTACTTAACCGATCATCATGAAATTTTGCACAGATATAAAGTAGAGCACGGGAAAGGACATAGGCTACTTTTTATTGCAGAAAATGTACGGTTCCCGTGGAATACTGTATTTACGCTTTTACGTAACTACTTAACCGATCATCATGAAAATTTGCACAGATATAAAGTAGAGCACGGCAAAGGACATAGGCTACTTTTTATTGCAGAAAATGTACGGTTCCCGTGGAATACTGTATTTACGCTTTTACGTAACTACTTACCCAATCATCATGAAAGTTGCTATAGATACAAAGTAGACCACGAGGAAGGACAAAGGCTACTTTTTATTGCAAAAAATATACGGTTCCCGTGGAATATATTTACTTACGCTTTTACGTAAAAACTACTTAACCGATCATCATGAAATTTTGCACAGATATAAAGTAGAGCACGGGAAAGGACATAGGCTACTTTTTATTGCAGAAAATGTACGGTTCCCGTGGAATACTGTATTTACGCTTTTACGTAAAACTACTTAAACGATCATCATGAAAATTGGCACAGACATAGAGTAGACTACGAGGAAGAAAAAAAAAAATGAGAATCGACTACTATCTATTTTCCATACCCCTAAGTGATAAGGGTTGTTCACCCCTACATTTTTTTTAATTTTGGACGATATTTTTTGTTTCTATTTTTTAATAGTGTGGCATTAAAAATACATACAACCCTAAATTTATACTTTTTTATCACCAACCCCTATTTTTTTATAGCCATTTTAGTAATTTTATCATTTTTCATCCCGCTCGATAACTGATCAATTATAGTGTTTTTACCTTTTTATAAGGCATAACAACGTTTGCCGGGTCAGCTAGTCTATTTATATAAAAGAAAGTCGTGTTAGTTGCACTTTTTATAACTCAAGAACGGGTAAACTGATTTGGCTGAAAATTGGTGAGGAAATATCTTAAAACCAGGAGAAGGACATAGGATACTTTTTATCCCGTTCCCGCGGGACTCGAAATTCGAGAACGGCTGGACCGGTTTGGCTAATTTTGGTCTTGAAATAATTGTGGAATATCAGGGAAGGTTTAAACGGTGAGAAATATTAGAAAAGGTGTAGGTTGTAGAAGTAGGTGTAGCAGTAGGTGTACTTATTCATATTTAAGACAGAACAACGTGTGTCGGGACAGCTAGTATAATATATAAAAGAAAGTCGTATTAGTTACACTATTTATAACTCAAGAACGGCTGAACCGAATTGGATGAACACTGGTGTGAAGGTATCTGAAAACCAGGAGAAGGACATAGGATACTTTTTATCCCGTTCCCGAGGGACTCAAAACTCGAGAATGGCTGGACCGATTTGGCTAGTCTTGAAAGTTCAGGAAAGGCATATACAGTGAGAAATATTCGAAAAGGTGTAGGTCGTAAGAGTAGGAGTAGATGTAGGACAGGACGTAGGTTGCATTGTAGGTGTATTCATTTATTAATTTTATTTATTCCAGTTCATATTTAAGACAGAACAACGCGCAACGTGTGTCGGGATAGCTTGTTCTTTATAAATTCAAGAGCTCCGTAGCCTAGTGGGTAGACCGGTTCGTTCGCACTCGAGAGAGTGCAGGTTCGAATCCCAGGTTGGGGCGTGTACCAATGAGACTTTTTCAGATCTCAAGTACATTATACGGACGCTCTAACGGTGAAGGAAAACATCGTGAGGAAACCCGCACATAGTTGGTCCCAGACCAGACTGGTCAATAGACCAGTTCATTCATCTGGACTAAGTTGACTATGTTGTGAGAATGCCGTATGTGCTTGGGCAACCATACGACATTTAAAAACCAACTGTCCCAGGCACTACAGTATTTGAAGAGTGGTTACTTCGCTCGAAGAATACTGTATAAATCATCCATTAACGGATGCAAAGGCCTAAGTTTATAAATTACTTCAATCTCTATAGTAGCTTTTGTCTTACTTCAACATTTCATTTGTCATTAAGGTCAACAAATCTCTTCAATAAAATGCTATCTTTTCAGGCGTAAACTCAAGGTTTTCAGAATTTTGCGGATGGCCTATAAATATGTCCTTTGACAAAGAGATTCCCGAATGGAGGCCCAACCGTTGTTGATGTCACTTGAAAAATAGATACGGTCCTTTGTCACTTTGAATTAGAAGCTCCACAATAGGAGCTGTTTTGCGCCCGCTTTTGTATTAAACGTACGTCAATAACTTTATCAACTATACGACATAAATTTACTATTACGATTCATCGCCTTAAAGCATATAATGGTGTACTAAAGTTAGAAGAAGTTTATCATCAGCGTTCTGCGTTTTCTAATTTTGAAGGTTATCATTATAATGAATAGTCTATATACTTGGCATAGTCGGCTTATATTTTTTACTTTTAATTATAATTGTTAAAACATACCTATTCAAATCTTCTAACAATTCAAATATAATAAAGTTTCAGTCTAGGTCGCAGTGTACGTAGCAACATTTTTAAAACTTCTTGAAACGATCTTTGAAAACTTAAAAGTTCTTAAAACTTTTCTCGTCGACTTAAACATTTGCGCTATTTCTTTACATTGGTACTGTAAGTATCGTCTGAATTCACAACGGCACTAAACTATTTTCATTTGTCAGATGTGTGAAAGTCATAAAAACAATAATTTATTTAATGTGTTTTGTGGTTTTCATTTGCTTAATGTATTTTCTCTACGAATGTGAGATAAATAATGAATTTTATGTTTGAAAATTAATGTTTATTTTTGGTACGACTATGTTTATTCATCAGCAGATGCACGGCACTTACATAATATTTGCTCTGTAGAGGGCAGAGGCTTTTGATTTAATGTGGAAAAACAAAGTGGGGGAATTATTATTAAAAATATTTTAGGGCGTTCGCAATCATATTTTGTACCTACCTAAACTTATTATCTGGAAAATGTGTGAAATATTAAGTACACAAAGTACTTACAGCATTAAATCAACTTTACTTTCGCTCTAAACAAACTATGAATGCTGTTAATTAAATGATACGTCATACTTACATTTTTATGAAAAAAAAGTGTCTAAAACTGACAAATTATATCGTTCATAGCGACTCGGCACTATCGCCGTGAACATGCCGTGAATTCACAGTCCAAATTCAACCCATAAAAACCTCCTCAAAACTGTTCGCGGAACTGTAGAGCTACAGTTTAGACTCTAGACAAGTCTAGACCAAGGATTCCCAAAGTGGATTCCGAGGAAAGTTAAATCATTATAGTCTATTAAATAATACCACGGTAACAAATATTATTTACAAAAATAAGCGCAAAATTATTATAAGCAATGAGAAGGATTCATTATTTTTATGTAAATAGGTAGGTAGCAAATATTCAGCTTGTACTAAGGCATAGTGCCTACCTTCTCCCTCACCTTCTCCCCCCATATGGAAATACTAAAATCAGAGTTGTTTTGTGTTCCGTTACCATAAAAGTTTAAGAAACCCTGGTGTAGAGCGTTGACAGTAGACAATATTTTAGTGGCTTTAAAAACCATGAATCACGTCTTGTAATATTGATAATAATTATACTAAAAGGAACAAATAACCATGATAAGACTTAATTAAAACATTGGTCTTCCCTATCCTAACAGGAAGCCCTAGAAGTGCTGAGGACTGCATCAGCGCGGGTGGAGCTGCGAGTGTGCCGGCCGCCCGCCGACGTGCTGGAGAGCGTCACCCCCCCGGACCCCCCCACACCGCCTGCCCGCACGCCGCACCCGCCCATGCCCGTCGACCCGCTCAACTGTCATCCGCTGCACGCCAGGTAATGGGAAAATCCAGGAATATGAAATAGAATAAGTGCTTATCGGACTTTCTGCAAAAGGCGGAGAAGAAGAAACATCACTTGTTTGAAGTTTGAAGAAACAACCCACCTCACGTCTTTGAAAGAAACCCAGAGGTAAAAAACATTAGAATACCATTTTAGCAAAACCCTAACGGGCCGCACAGCTATAAAAATGCAAAATGCGTCCACAAAGCGCCAAAAAAAGACCCCCGGGCTGCATATTGGTCATGGGAGGCCACCGTGGCCTCTCAAAGTGAGGACGATGAAGCTTATCCACTTTTTCTTAGCCCTTCTTCTTAGCATGATGAATTGACTACCTCAGAAATACGGATCAATTTAGGTAATAGATGGGTATTAATCTTAGAACATCAAACTAAATGCTCTAAGGTATTATTTGATAATTATTGTCTGATAGACTTTTGATTGAAAAGGTGACGTCCATAGAGCAGATATTTGCAGATATTTCATGGTGACGTCACAGACAAAGTGCTCCACTCTTTATTAATTTTTTTCAATGAAATATTTTTGTATAAAAGCTCGTAAACTGCGAGTTGTTTAATAAAGCTGTTTTAAGTACAAAGTCCAATAATAATAAACTTTTTGCGAGTTTTTCATTCACGGACATAATTTCGTAAATTTTTCATATTAATTTCAAACCTATTCAATCGGCAAATGTAATGAAAATTCGAATTAGTTTCCAGAGTTTTGTTTTAATTCATTTAATGGCAATCTTAATATAAGTGCCGCACTCCAGCAAAAGACCTTTAGGGACTAACTCATCTATTAAAGGTCCATCGTAAAGTTTAGTGGCCAATAGATCTTGGCCCAAGAATCGTAAAAATAAATTGAGGAAATTGATGGTAAACATTACAGAACTATTTGATTACATAAAAATATAGATTACAATACATTTTATACCTTTGTACCTGTATTATTATATTTTTAAAGTATCTGTTTACTTAGATATTATGTAACTACTTAAATTTGTACGTAGTATAAAATGAAGTCGCTTTCACTGTCCGTTCGCTTAGATCTTTTAACTAGGTACTCAAAAGATGACTACCAATGCAGATTTCAGCAATAAATAGAGTGATTCAAGAAGAAGCTTTATAGGTGTGTAAATTGCATTGCACCCGTGCAAAGCCGGGGCGGGTCGCTTGTAAAATATAAACATTAAACAAGTGAACAAACAATTGGTTAAAATTAAGACAACTCGTGATTGTGACCACGAGACCAGAACCTCAATTCTCGTATTTAAAGTAAACAATTTAAACAGTCAACTTCACTTTGTTTGGATTGAAAGTGTAGCGTCATGTTACCGTGAACGGATTTTATGCCGCTTCGACCAATCAGAGCGCGTTTCACGTTGGTTTAACGTTCATAAAAACAACTTTTGAGAGTGTAAGCATGTCGAGACTTGATTGTAATTGTATTAATGCAGGTTTTATTTAGCAGAATTGCCCCCCTGACTGACATTGTGGGATGTGTTTATAAAATGATTGTAGTTAAATTTTCCATAACTTCCATAATAAGGCCGGCACGACGTTATTCGTGGAAAGTATTAATTATTAAATATGACCCAGTAACCTGTTAAAATAATGCACGGTTCACGTGTTGCTCGCAGAATGCTCGGGGAAATTACCCACGTCGGGGGGATTACCCAAACTTACTCCAATCAGTACTTACTACATAAATTAAATATTCAAAGGCGCATTATAAAAAGCGACCTATAATTTGTCTATTTCATCTTTAATTACGGGTTGGTAATAAACATGCTAGAGGCATACTTTAGCTTTTCCAGGCTGCAATATCAGAAAGGTACGCTTAACGTCCAGCTACGCATATTTTAAAAATATTTTTGCCCTGAAAAATATCGTTTCTAGAAACCAATTAATGTCTAGTAGTTTCATTTTTCTAAATTATGTCTCTTCACTCTTGCTGTTCGTTCTCTTTAATTTCCTTTAACAAACGTTTTTGTATTGATCAGAAACAAAATATTATTTTTTTATGTCTATTGTCCAACTTTTCTTTTAAAATTAATACTCCAAGAAAAGTTTATTTCCCCCTATTCGGAAATAGATCTTTTAATATTCCCCCTCGATGTCACAGCATTAACTAAATTCCCGCTTCCTGAACGAAATCGAAAATCGAATTGCAGTCGACTTCGCTACGTGTTTCAGTTCCATTTGTCTTACTTCCTCAAATATTTCATCTCGTCATGTCCGATTCGTTTTGAATGGGATTACGCGGGTTTGTTTGTAGCTTTGTTGGAATCGAATCCATTTTGCTGACTTTAAAAATTGAAAAGGCGATCTTTTCTGTTTTGTGTGAGCCATACATAGTTAGCTGTTCCAATAGTGCTTACTAGCAAATTCCTACTGTGGCATTTAACTTTAATTGATTTGGTACCGTTCTATTTATATGTCACGAGTATTTTTACTTTATTTATAACGAAAGACAAATCCCATAATATACTCAATAATTAATTTCTTTTCTGCGTTTGTATTTCACTGAATTCCTCCTAAATGGCTAGACCGACTTTAATGAAAACTTTTGTGTGTATTCAAGTGAATTAAAGAATGGTTTAGATTTGCAATTGGACCTGGTAGGGGGCGCTGCTATCAGTACGTCAACAAATTTTATTCGAAGGCGGTACAAAGTTTGCCGGGACTCAATATTTTTAAATTCAACAAACAAACAAAACTCAATGTAAAAAAAAACTTTCCTACCAGTCACCATAACACCGGACCTGCTACAAAGAATATTTCTACAGATTATCTCAAACAACCAGCAGTGCCACGACATCGTCTTCCGAGGGCAAAGGCCGACGGGAGGCGAGTCCGGAGCACCACGCGAGGCAGGACCTCCGTCTCCCGGGACTGGAGCAGCCTCTGCCGGTCTACAACATACAGTATGGGGTAAGTCTCATCACTAAACTATATGCAGTAGTTTAATTCCTTGGAATGGGTGTGACCATTAGAGTAGACCACAGTGTAAATAGTGTTAATGGTTGCCCAGTTTGTTATTACGTTTGGAAATATTAATATAGGTTTGGTAAAATCAATTACGGATACATCGGGCACATGATCCACTGCTTATGTAATTTTTCTGCTTTTTATATAAGCAGTAGATCGTATACCCAAAATATCCGTAATTGATTTTACCGAACCTTATAAGTATAGTTATTTTGCTGTAAATATTTGTAGTATTTCAACCTGTCCGATTAATTTGAGCAATTTTTAGACTTGAAATGCTGTTCAGGAAAAGTTTAAACGACGATTTGGCTAATTTTGAAAGAACGATTAAGAACGGTTTAAACGTGGTTTAAACGGTGAAAAATATTGGAACAATTGCAGGAAATATGCTAAAAACGACGGTTGAATTTCCACATACGATGTAGTATTACTATGTAGTACCACATACTATGTAGTTTACTGTATTAAACTTGTCGCTTGACTTTCAAATATAAATAGGTGCGTTCAGTTTACCTGCTTAGTTATTTATTTATTCCAGTTCATAGTTAAGACAGAACGTGTTTCGGGACAGCTTGTTAATTTATAAATGATTACAAAAGAAAAGTTAAATGGGCTCGAGCCAAAAATTTTGCAGGGAAGATGTTAAAATAGCATGCAACAAAGCCAAATAAGCTGTAGTGCCTTAAGCCGCCTGACGCCACCTGACGTCCGCTGCGCATTCAAGTGCAAATGCTCGAGTCGAGATTCTTGCCTCGGAACATAAATATACAAGTACATATACAGCAGTAAACAGCCTCCGTGGTCTAGTGGTTAGGGCATTGACTCTCGGCTCGGAGGTCGTGGGTTCGATTCCCGCATTGGAACAACAAATAAATGTTGTTTCCAAGTTTAGTTAGGACAATGCAGACTGATCACCTGATTGTCTGACAAGAAAGATGATCCATGCGTCGGATGGGCATATAAAAAGTCGGCAGGTCCTGCAGGTCCAGCCTCTCTCGTCAGTCGTGTCGGTTATCCGTTCCATGGATTACGAAAGTAAAGGAAGAGAGAGTACTTTTGTGTACTGCGCACACACTTCGGCACTATAAAATTACTCCTGCGTAACTAGCCTGGTTTCAATGAAACCGGCCGCCGTCACCGAGATCGGTGGAGAGTTATTAATACGAGTACATATACAACTCATCATATCGTCTACCTGAAGTAGCAAACTTAGGCTGGGGCTATATTGTCCGGAATCCGTCAGGCCGGGGAAAATTCAGAGCATTGAAAATAGAACTCTGGACTAATACAATATAGAATTGAAAATCAAACACATGAGTGTTGAGTCAAATGCTAATGTCATAATATGTGATAGCTCGACACAATATGACACTTCGATTTTCAACTCTATTGTATTATTTGTCCCATTTTCAATACTCTGAATTTTCCCGAAACCATCCGGATCAAGTGTGTGCTCTGATCGCGATAGCTCCTAACAATGGATATTTTTCGAGAAACGCCAATAGTCCATATAACATGCTAGTCCATAATTTCCGCACTCGCCTAAATGTAGAGTTCAGTTACGTACACATAATACACAATATATTATTCCATTTTGCTTTAAAAATATCTTGAAAACATAAAGCAAAATGTATCTTATAAAGATTTTTATGATCGCATAAAACTTCAGGAATGCACTATTTAGATTGTTAGCACCTCTTGTCTCCTTAGAGCTATAAAACGTTTCGTCGTATTCAAGATATAGTTTATTTGTTACATAATTCATACCGTTTACGTAATGATACGTAAAATACGGCTTACAACTCATTTCAGACTACGCTATACTATTGTGCTATATAGTATAGCAAAGAATGACCTAATGCTATACTATATAGCATGGCATTCACATTAACAACCCTAGCCCTTTTCAAGCATATTTGAAGCATATTGAATACAATATGCTTGAAGATAGTTTACAAACAGCCAATTACAAGCCTCCACAGATAGCAGTTACTTATGAAATAATCAAAGAAAAAAAAGGGTTGTTAATGTATTTTTTTATTTTATTTTGAAAACAAAATATAAAAAAATATTACGAGATATTATCGCAAGCCTTTATAGTATAGCAAGTTCAGTTGACCGATGAGTGTGGCACACGATATAGTACAGCATGCACTCTGTCGCACAATTTTACAGCGTATAGTAAGCAAGCATAGATGTATTATATATAATAAGCAAGCATTTATTGTATATAGCAAGCTCAGTTGACCGATGACTTGGGGGTGAGGGAAGAAGAAGAGGGTGGCGTGCGAATTGCGATATAGCACAGCATGAACTCAACGTATCGCATAATTTTATAGCTTATATTACATAAGCCAATAATATATTACAGTGAACGTGTCCATAACTATAATTATATGGTGCGCGATATTGTTGTGCTATGATCACTATACTGTATACTATTATATTATAGCGTAGTCTGAAAGCCGCTTAAATAATATTGTAATTAGTACCTAATTAACTTTGATATAGCCAGCTATATCAAAGTTGGTTAACACATTGCGCACCTTTGCAACTGACAGTACAACATCAACATATTGGACTGTAGCACGTGCTCTTTGATACGTACCAAAGTAGCAAATAATACAAAAAATGTACGCCATAACGTTAACACATAAAACCAGGCAAGTTGACCGATGACTCGGTGGTGAGGGAAGAAGAAGAAGGTGGCGTGCAAATTGCAATATAGCACAGCATGAACTCAGCGTATCGCATAATTTTATAGCTTATAGTAGGTAAGCCAATAATATATTACAGTGAACTTGTCCATAACTATATATGGTGCGCGATATTGTTGAGCTATGATCACTATACTGTATACTATTATATTATAGCGTAGTCTGAAAGCCGCTTAAATAATATTGTATTGAGTACCTAATTAACCTGGCTATATCAAAGTTGGTTAACACATTGCGCACCTTTGCAACTGACAGTACAACATCGACATATAGGACTGTAGCACGTGCTCTTTGACACGTGCCAAAGTAGCTCAAATAATTACAAAAAATGTACACCATAATAAAACATAAAACCGGGCAAGTCTGAGTCATACTCAAAAGGTTCTGTACAGAACGGCTAATAAATCATGTTTGTTGTATGGAAGCCCCTCTTACGAATAAATATTTATTTTTTTCTATTTTTAGAATCAGAAACACATAATCTGTGAAAATTTCAACTATATAGCTATAACGGTTCATGAGATTATAGCCTGTTGACAGACAGATAGTCGGATGAGCAGCAAAGTCTTAGTAATAGAGTCCCGTTTCTACCCTTTGGGTACGGAATCTAAAATGCTCCACATGCAAAATAATTTGACTCTACAAACAAAAGCTCAAAGTTTTATACGGCGTTATTTATGTATCGGCCGTGTTGATTGTGTATCATTTATTCACATCGCAATCTTTCGCGAGTGCTATCGGTCGTTTGTACATTTGTATAACCACAGAACTCAGAATTTTTATGCAGATTTTTAGCCTCCATCACAGAGTTCAGAACTCGCGTGTAGCTACTGACTTTGCAGAACTCAGAACTCCAATTCTCGTATTCAACTTAACTCTCAATTTACTTTCAATGAATTATAAATGAATCGTCTTGATATCATAAACAGACTTTTGTAGTTTCGATGGTTTCGATCAAAACGCATTTGACCTTGGTTTGACGTTTATAAGAATACCGTTTTGCTATTTTATCATACTGAGACTGCATCAAAATTGTATTATTATTAGCAGAGATGAGAGCTCCGTGGCCTAGTGGGTAGACCATTTGATTCGCACTCTAGAGAGGGCAGGTTCGATCCGCAGGTTGTGGCGTGTACCAATGAAACTTTTATACATTATACGGATGCTGTAACGGTGAAGGAAAACATCGGGAAACCCGCACATGCTTGGCCACAGATGTATTGACCATTCATTCCTTTGACTGACTATATTGTGAGAATGCCGTATGAGCTTGGGCACCCATACGAAATTTAAAAACCGACTGTCCTAGGCACTACAGTATTTCAAGGTGGTTACTTCGCTCGGAGAATACTTTATAAATCATCGAATAACGGATGAAAAAGGCCTAAATATCATCTATAGAATTTATATCGTGCCTATTGCCTACATTAGAATTAGATAGTTTTCCTATTGTTTTTATATTTTAAACATTTATATTTACTAATAGCTGTCCGGAGTCCCGACACCCGTTGTTCTGTCGTAAATATGAACTGAAATAAATAACTATACCTACAATCTACACCAACAACTATACCTCCCAACCTACTGGGGCCCGCCGATTTTTTTTTTAAATAAACCGAACAGATAAACTGAACTCACCTATAAATATTTGATAGTCAAGTAACAAATGGAATACAGTGAGAAATTTAAATCGTCATTTTTAATATTTACTTACCCCGAATTTTTCCAATATTTTTCACCGTTTAAGCCTTTCTTGAACTTCCAAAATTAGTCAAATCGGTCCAAAACATTATAATTATATAAGACAAAAAGAATTTAATATTTTTTGAGCTATGATATTAATTATTTATTGTTAAGTAGTAAATTAATAAATAACCTGTAGGTACCTTAGTAAATTATAATACCCTTGTATAAATTACTATGTAATTCACTTTGGCTTCATTTTCAATGTTTTAATGTATTTGCGGATTGCGGTATTTAATCAAATACGCATTCGATACATTATTAAGTAATCATTAAAATTGTATAATAATAATTAATTTCATGTTAATAAGCAAAATACATACAAAGTACATAATTGGTGGATATAGGATTTTAGCAACGATGTATTTTAATAGCAAATAGCAATGTTTATAAAATTGTCTATCAGTTTTGAAGGAAAATACTCAGAGTAATTACTTATAAAATACATCGTGCACGGTGCAGTAGAGACACGTAAGTGACAAGTCGCCGCTTTTCCGCAACACGTCTTTAATTTTTAAAGATGCCAAAATGTTCTTGTTCAAGTAGACTTTAGATTACTAAGCTTCTACCCGTACTCGTACTCACGAGAGCTTTTTGTGGTCGCGACAGAAAAAACTACACTGTAAATAGAACTCTGCATTATATACAATTGAGCTGGAAATCGAAGTGTCAAATGTCAGATTCAGAGAACTCTACATGATTTTCGGCTCTTTTTTATAAAGTGAACCAGAAAACGAGCAAACGGATCGACTGATATAACTTTTCTGGTATTCTGACTTGCGTTCCTGGTCCTTAAAATCCCCAATCCAAAGTTACCGGAGGCCTAAGGGGAGGCCTCCGGTAACCTCACTTACTCGGCAAAACACAACGCAAGCGTTATTTCTCGCCTTCTGTGAGGTCGTGGGATTTATCCGCTCGAGCCGGCCCATTCGTGCCGAAGCGTGGCTCTCCCACACACAATATTATTTTAGCACACAGGTCTATTTACAGTGCTCTAATTTTTAAACGACTTCCAAAAAAGGAGGCGGTTATACGTTCGGCTGTATATATATTTTTTTTTTGTATGTTCGTGGATAACTCCGCCGTCTGTTGGCCGATTTTCAAAATTCTTTTTTTGATGTAAAAAGTATAATCCGAAGTTGGTCCCATTTTCAGAAAATTGGTGACCTGATGATGGGATCCATGAGGAAACGAGGGAACTCCTCAAAATTTATATGGACACATATGGTGGTTTCGACTTTTTCTGAAGTAGTCCAAGCATATGCTACCAAAAAGTAAGATTTTGCTCCAAGGTATACCCTGGATCAAAAAGTACTAATAAAAAAATAATAATAAAAAGTAACTATCACAGCATACATCATCACATTATGATGATATAGAAGGTACTTCTCATAGTATTTTACACTAACACGGAGATCTTTGAACATTACTCTGCCGTTTATGGACCTATTTGCAAAATTATTTTGTTGTTGTAAAGGGTTTAAATCGAAATTGGTCCTTTAGTCACTAAAGTGGAAACGTGATGATGCGATCCATGAGGAATCGAGGGAACTCCCCGAAATTTATATCGACACATATAGTGATTTTGACTTTTACTGAAGTAACACAAGCATATGCTACCAAAGAATAAGACGTTGTACCAAGGTATACCCTGAATCCAAAAGCACTGAACAGAACTCCTCAGTCTTTAAAGATATGCGTTAGGAAATTTCGGAATTGTTTAAAGAACTGCAAGCATATGCCACTTTGCAACTTACAGTAATCATCATCATCATCTTAATAACAATACCTAATGGAAGCTTGGCGCGTATTCAGTTATACATTCGGTCGTTTATTTTAGACGTTTTTAAGACGTATTAATAATAACTTAACAAGATATATCACTAAAAAGGGTGAAATTATTATTTTTAAACAAAAAATTAAACCGACTTCCAAAGTAAAAATACACAAAAAAGCATGAAATAAAACTTATTTTATAAATAATTCCCCTTTTAAATTTGTCTATTTCTCTACTTAATCTTCTTAATTTTGAAGTCGTTACCAGCAAATATGAACGTGAGTTCTATAAAATATTGTAGGATATCATTTGGGCTGGTAGCGACTTCAAAATTAAGAAGATTAAGTAGAGAAATAGACAAATTTAAAAGGGGAATTATTTATAAAATAAGTTTTATTTCATACTTTTTTGTGTATTTTTACTTTGGAAGTCGGTTTAATTTTTTGTTTAAAAATAATTCTATATTTCTTTCTGTCGCGACCACTAAAAACGCTCTGGGAACGAAGCCTAACCCTTTCCTTATTATGAACCTCTTTGTTAATGCATTCAGGACGATGGTGCTTTGGTAAGTACAATGTATAATTTGTTGAAACAAAACTGAAGTACTTACTAGTTAGCTATTTACTACCGAAAATAATTATCCTAAAATTATTAAGGTATCGTGAATACTAATTCAACGGCTTTGGATAAATAAAAATATTTAAAATAAATAATTGGCACTCACAAAGGTATTCGCGCAGTTTTCGCACGAACGGCCCGCTTTTCTTTAATTAAAACGCTCATTGTTCATTGTTTGTGCTGTTCTGGCGTTTAATAAAGAGATCAAGAGCAATTATAATGAACTACATTAATCCAATCAAATATACTTATTTAACGATCGCGAATGCGGATAAAATTCGCGATCCGCGCGTGAGAAGAGCTCGCAATAATTAGCTTTATACTTCATTACTCCATTTGTTGAATTGTTAGTGTAGGAGCCATCGGCAGCCAGACATTTCTAGTTTTCTAGAGCATTTCATTTATTATGAAAAGTCATAGGGCGGTATTCTTGGTCCAGTCTTATTTCTAAGTTCACCTTAAAGACATGCTTAAGGTGACATTTCGATTCACAGTCGTAACTTAAGCATTGTCAGCATAATTTCATTCATAAAAGGCGGACTTACTCGAGAAATTCTTAAGTCCTTTCTTAAGCAATGACCAAGAATTCCGGCCATATTATTGGGTTCGTTACTGCAGCTCATCGTTCAAATTTGTTATAAAAATTTGAGCTAAGACACATTCAGCAATCAGAAATAATGAAGAATTGGCTTTCCCAGGAAACTCTGCATAATAAAGAAGGAAATGCATATAAGCGTATAACTACAAGAAATAATATAGGAGAATATGAATTATACTGAAGGATTTATAAACATCGTTGTTCTTTATTTTATTTACGCGTGGTACATGTGATTCCGTTTTTATTTCTCGCCGTTTTGTCGAGGACGGCAACAAAAGTTTACGGGCTTATCTCCAGCATAAGTTAAGATTTTACATTTGTTGGCTTAGGGTCAATTCACACCGAAACGAAGGAATACGCGACACGGCGCTGCATTTTTGAGATAGCTATTCAAAATATTTATTCAAAACTTTATTAATTATACAACTTTTCATTGTAAGAGTTTAAATATCAACTTGCACCGTGCGTATGTGTATGATTGATGTCATATGAAACGTGTATCTTCCTGTGTAGTGAATAAAGTTCAATTTTGAATAGCTATCTCAGAAATGCAGCGTCGCGGTGTGAACTGATCCTTATACAAAATAATACCTAAGAGGATCAGATTTGATTTCTCGAGAACCCGAAAGTTTCTGACTCTGTTAAGTTTTTTTTTTTTTTTCTTTGAATCATCTTAAGGTGCTCCCCATCTGGAACAATTGCGTGCAATGTAACGTTATATATCCGAACATTACATAGGTGTAGGAGGATCACCGAGCAATGTAATGCGTACCTTGTAATGATCCCGTCCGCTCGGAGCTCAAAAACGTTACATTACACGCGAATCTTCGTCAGTCAAGGAGGTAGTATTGTAATGTAACGTTCAAAGTCGAATCTATAACGTTACATTACACGCGAATCTTCGTCAGTTAGGGAGGTAGTATTGTAATGTAACGTTCAAAGTCGAATCTATAACGTTATATTACACGCGAATGCTCGTCAGTCAGGGAGGTAGTATTGTAATGTAACGTTCAAAGTCGAATCTATAACGTTACATTACACGCAAATGCTCCACGTGATGTAAATGCTCCTCGTGCTTCCACCTTAAATGTAATCGAATTCTCTCATCTAACTATATTTAATAGGAAGCTTATGTATACTTTAACTTTTCATTGAAAAATAAATTTCATACCGATATCTACCAAGTACCAAGTACCTAGTACCTACTACAAAAAGGATATAGTCACAAGGTATAGTTTACGGGGTCTCCCAATAAATATAACCAACAAGCAATTACAATTTTTATATAAAAAAACTATAACCCGACTACGTAAAATATTGTACCCGAGCTATTATTATGAATCTATTGACACCTCATTTATTAATTTCGGACCAGTAGTTTAGGCGCTACGATGGAACAAACATACGTACATATACTGCCAAAAAAATTATTACCCTTCTTTTGGCTTCGCC
Organism: Glaucopsyche alexis; assembly: GCA_905404095.1. Taxonomy (NCBI): domain Eukaryota; kingdom Metazoa; phylum Arthropoda; class Insecta; order Lepidoptera; family Lycaenidae; genus Glaucopsyche; species Glaucopsyche alexis. Next base: position 14,892,312 of record FR990047.1, read on the forward strand.
GTAACCGGGTAAAAATAATAGGTTCACCAATTCTCTCTATCCACATGAATGGATACCCATAAAGGCCCCGAATATTTTCCTCCTTAACATCCATTTAAACATTAGTTCCACTCCCGTGATTCGGGCGGAAGGAAAATTATTGATGGTTTAATTCCAGGAGTTCGACATTGTTATGACGAAAGTGAACGGCTCGCTCGGGTTCACGCTGCGAAAGGAAGATCACAGTGCCTTAGGTCACTACGTTCGAGCGCTGGTTCGGGAACCCGCCCTCAGTGATGGCAGAATACAGCCGGGAGACAGGATAGTCGCAGTAAGTGCTTTCGTTTAGGTACTTTTAATGGCCCGGGAAACGAACAAACGGGTCGCCTGATGGTAAGAACTAGGAAGGATTCGTCGGTCATTAAATCCTCTTTTAAGAGGCTGTGATATTTATCAAGCTTAGTGCCGAAGCATCACAATCCGACGGTTATTTAGTTAAGTTTTTATTTATTTACTGGCTGTTTCCCGAGGCTCCGCCCGCGTAATTATAGTATCGGGTATGCCGCTGTTATATTCTGTACCGTTCCGGGATAAAAAGTATGTTTTAATCCAGAGCCTGAACTACTACCATACCAAATTTCATCGAAATCCATTCGGTAGTTTTTGCGTGAAAGAGGAACAAACATCCATCCATACATCCATAAATCCTCACAAACTTTCACATTTATATATTATTAGTAAGATTAACTACGATACAAGACATTAGATTTGAAAATACTATATACCTACTGCTAAAAAGCTACTGCGCCTAAAGTTCGTTACAAAATATCTTCAAGAAATCAGACAATTTTTTCAGCGTTGTAATAATAAGGAAACAATTTATTACCTCAAAAAGCGTTTCATTATAAAGTGAGACGATTTATCATAATTTTCCTGAAACAATCTTTCAGTTCCCAGTTACGAAGATCACAGAATTTATGTTTTAAAACATTTCATGGTATTTTAAGAATAAGATTAGGAAATAATGGAGAAATTTTTATTCATTTATTTTTGTGAATCATTATTGATGTAAACAATAATTTGCAACATTTCCGGTGGTATAGTTGGCCATAATTGTTGAACCACGACCACCACACATAAATCTAAAAGAAAAAGTTATTTAGATTTACGAGATAAAGAACTATAAGTAAACAAAAAATGTTGTCTACAAATCCCAATCTACTACCGCCAAACATTGTATGCGACTACTATAAGCGCCTTTACACACCGCTGGTGCTGCTGCAATATGGCATACAAATCCTAGTGCAGCGGCACTGCGGGAGCGTCGGCGTGTGTAAGCGCACTAAGGCGCGCTTTTAAATATTTCCAGGTGAACGACACACCCATGTCGAACATGTCGCACGCAGAGGCGGTGGCGTTTCTCCGCGCCTGCGACTCGGAGGTGCGACTGCGACTGTACAGAGACCACGCCGCGACGCCGCTGTCGCCCATGTCACCGAAAGACGAAGGACCGACGGACTCCGATGCACCGCTCAATAGACCGAAACCACCTTTGAGGTATGAAAACTTGGCATTTGACAGACAAAACCGCCTTTGAAGTACGTTATCACTGATATAGGAAGCACTCTACAATCGATTCATTAATTTAATTAGGTATACTTATTTAAGAAGTCTACATGCCAAAGAAAAATACTTGTATATAGGTAAGTACAATAATAAACTAGTCATGTTTTATGTGTTTAGTCATTATTGAGATAGTTCTCATCTTCATTAATATTTTGTGTCGATTCCAAATGATTGACTCCTATGACTCGTGTGCACCGACCACACAACCACGTGGTTGTGGTTGTGTGGTCGGTGCTCGTGTGTATGTGTGTAGGGCCTATTTCATGGTAGTTTGAGTAGTCAGTAGGCTATATTCAACCATCTAAAATATTAATCAACTATAACAGGGCCGAGGCGGTGTCTATGCTCTGCGACTTAGCCGCGAGACGCCTCACCCCCGACGCTGGAGACAGTCCCCGCTCCCCCTGCCTCTCCCCTCGCAAGTACAGAAAACTCACCAAGGACAACAATCACTATGAAATGCCTAATGGTATGTAACTATATAGTTTTATCCTAGGGTAAACGTAAGGTGATACATAGAGCACAAAATATACTTAGGTACTTGAAGCTACCACAAATAATTTTTCGACCTAGGTATAAAGAGTTTATTTTCGCTAGATACATATCTAGCAAACTTACAAGACTTATGGAGGTCTAGGTTATATTTTATTATTACACCATTAGCATAATATTGTGTACCATAAATGAAATTAAAAATATTTGTGTTTATGGTGTCTGACATGATAATCCCAAAACTATTTCATGTAAATAGCACAGATACATAATAGTTTTATGTCATATTACGTCTGAATAGAATACCTAGCGATAAAATATATTGAATGTTAGCTAAATATGAAACGACGATATGAAAGAAAACCTGCACAGATAATATTTTAAAAAACACGAGTATTGCTAACACTCGCAGCTAAGCGACTAGGTTTTCCCGCACAGATACTCTCAACCCACTAGAAGTTGATATAAAAAGATCAACGTGCACCCAACACTCGGAACCGAATCGGAAAACCGAAACAGAGCACGCGCAAGATGCTAAGTTAGCGATCGAAACAAAAACCGAGCAAACAGCTTCCGATGAGGCGAATAGCCAAGCCGTACAAGACACGAAGCGGCCGCGCTCTATCTTGATCACGAGTCCTACGGCACCGCCCACATGTAGAAAACAAAAGCTAAGCCTGACAGGTGAGACGCTGTCGGCGCACGACCTGCTGTTGCCCCTCCCAACACCTTGTCGACTGGTCGAAGGCTTCACAATCCACCGTAGACTTATGTAATCCTAGTAACACTGAGTAATGAATTTTGCATATTTGAGCAGCTTGTTTCTGATTCAGTTAGGATTGCACTACCATTACTAGTATTTGCTACAAAGATGTCTGTCGCTGAGACGAGCAAACATTAGGATTTTTAAACTATTGTGTAACACTACAATAATAAAAAAAATATTTACAGTCAGTTCTGAGTTAATTTACTAGACCTTTATACCGACGACTATCGGCCCGTTTCAATAACCTATCTATCTATAACTATTGGTTAGAAACGTCAAAATTGTATCGCGGAAAACCGGCAAATGATTGAATGACGACGTTTTTAACAAATAGTTATAGGTAGATTTGTTATTGAAACTGGCCGTATAAGGATCGTAATAGTATCTCCGAGGTAGACTAACTCTGAACAGACTGTAGAAGTATCATGACTTTATAGCAAGTTATATGTAGTACTTAACGATACCTTACACATTATGCTAAATATCATCAACTATATCGTATGGCAGCTTAGCAAAATTTATTAGTCAGTTTTCAATTGTATAACTTTTTACGTATCCAAAACAGCAATGAAAGTCTGAAGGATCGGCACCATTTCATGCTTGTATCTTTAGCAACACCACCCGATGTAATATGCGAATGTTTACTTTTATAACACTAGCTTTTTGCGTAAATCCAACCCAGATACCTCAGCTTGGATCTACTACTTTTAAGACCTGTTTATTACTATTTATTAATGTCATACAATTTTTACATAATAATTATAATATTATATTCTTATGATTCCCTAATGGACATTTACAATTAATAATTGAGCCAATGTATGCAAGAGAAAAAGTGCCTGTTCAGCCTTTTTTCGAGATATATTTTGTGGAGCTAATATGTTTTATCCTACCACTTAACTATAATGTGGTTACTAAAATTGTAATTTTAATTTCTAGTACCTCCACATGGCTACGAGTTGAACAATTTAGACAATGATACACTAGACGCACCGAACATATACCAGGAGGACATAGCATTGCAGAAGCTCAAGGAACCAGCATTTCCCATAGACTCGGACGAACCAGTGTCGATGCCAGCAGAATTATCAAGCGACGAAAGATTTAAACACTCAAATCCTGCGTACCAGAGTGCGGTACTGCATAGTTCCACCAGTGAGAGTACCTCCGATGGACATAAGGATGACGGTAAGTACAGAAATAAACTACAGAAGGTTCAATTTTAATGTATAGGGAGGAGGGATAGACGGGCCAACGCACTTATTGCCTCGTGTAAAAACGTTAAGCCCTCGCACCTACGAGAGTATTTTGTGGTCGCGACAGAAAAAAACTGTACTGTAAATAGAACTCTGTGCTAGTACAATAGAACTGAAATTAAAGTGTAAAGTTTCAAATGTCAGTTTTGACAACTGTACACTATTTACAGCGCTATTGTAATAGCGCGCAGTTCTATTGACAGTAAGTACATATTATACTGTTTTTTCTGTCACAATTGTCCACTAAAAGAATCTTGTGAGGACGTAGCCTAAATTAAGAAGATTAACAAAATTACCTTACTCATAATATTTTAAATAATACTGAATAGTTATAATGTTTGCTGAGCAGTATTGTTATCCTTGCAGTACGTTACTTAATTATGTTTGTTCTAACTTCCAGGAAATAATTTAAAGAAATGGAAAGGCGTTGCTCTATCCCCTGACAACGAGCGTAAACTGAAAGCTCCAGTAGAAGAGAAACCCAAACCAGCGGATATAGAAGTACAAAAAGAAAACATTAATCCAGCGCCAGAGAAAGACACAATAGATGCGGAGCCGACGGTAAACAATGTTATAAAAAGAGATATTATAAATAACAAGGTTTTCATTGTTAAGAAATGAGCGACGTCTAATTAAAAAATGCAGCGCCGCGTCTATCGTCTCGTTTCGGTGTGAGCTAACCCTAAGGGCTTTTGACCACAGCCACCGTCACCGTCACGTCACCAAGAACAACGTGACGGCGCCTAAGTAGTGATACATCTATACTTCTATACTAATATTATAAATGCGAAAGGTTGTCTGTCTGTCTGTAACCTCTTCACGCTTTAACCGCTGAACCGATTTTTATGAAATTTGGTATAGACATACTTTGGGTCCCGGGAAAGGACATAGGATATTTTTTAATCCCGAAAAAGTACAGTATTCCCGCGGGATAATGTATTTACGCGGGCGGAGCCGCGGGCAAAAGCTAGTACATTTATTATAGCCGTGTGTCCACGGCACGCCCGTCACGTCAACCTAATCTCGTTCTCGGTGACGTCCCGCGGTGGACAAATGGCCTAAGACTATATAATTATGCTTATTACGACCTCAGACTATTGCCGGATAACCTCAATCAATACTTTACGTACATCGTAATACATCTTATGCTCATTAATTGTCAACGATTAATTAACGACGTCGAATAACAATTAAGCATCATCAATCATTTACAGACTTGCGGTAGCGTTCAATTATTACTTACTGATTAATTACTATGTGTTAGGTATGTAGGTAATATTATGTATATTAGAGCAGGGATTCCTAAACTTTTTAGGTAACGGAACACCAAACAAATATCTTTTATTTTTTGAATTCCCAATGGAGGTGAAGTGCCCTAGTCCGGGCTGAATTCTTGCAAACTACCTACTTACACAAAAGTAATGACTCCTTCTCATTTCATATACGTATATATTTTGATCGAACCCGGATAACTATCCCACGGGACCCCTTGGTTTCGCGGAACTCACTTTGGGAATCCCTGTTCTAGTAGCATAGGCTCTATCGACTATAGATAATATGAACTGTAGCTCACCATATCACCGAGTAGTTTGCTACGTATGTCAAAAAACGGGACTACGTCTCTACCAGGCTTAGTATCCTGTATGTATTAATTTACGCCATCGGAAGCACAAAAAAATGTCTAATATATGTCATAGGATAATTTGAAAATTAGGATCTTTGCTAAAATCGTAGGATATTGCAAAGAGCCGGATTATTTAATTTTGAGATAAAATTTCGCCATCTTCCTAACAAGTTTTAAGATCGCAAAAAACCCCGACTGTACTAGTAATAAAGGAAACTTGAGTCCTAATCGGCTGTTGCAAAGAGTGCGGTCAGAGAACCTTTATTCAGATTGGTCAAAAATCAACAAAGTATAGCTGTTTTATACAGACTTAGACAGCCAATTAGTGCGCACGACATACGAGTATAAAAGTCAGAGATTATTCGCTATTATCATAATATACAGACAATTTTTTTTGCGACCCTGAAAATTGTTAGGTAAATGGTGAAATTTTATCTCAGAATCAACTAATCCGGCTCTTTGCAATAATCCTAAAATTTCCGCATAGATCCTGATTTTCCAATTACCCTAGGACAGAAGGACGTAGATATTCTATTTTTTTTTCAGATCGTAACAGTGGAACTGAACCGCGGGTGGAACAGCCGGCTGGGGTTCAGCGTACAGAGTCACCCGGACTCCGGCCAGAGCTACATCTCCGCGGTGTACAGTGACAGCGTCGCCGCCAGAGACGGCAGACTCCGTCGCGGTGACGTCATACTACAGGTAAATCTAATGCGACATAGTTTAGTTGACCCTCGTCAGCAAGTCTATAGTTGCCTATCTATACAGATAAATAAAATTGAATCGTCTGTTTGTAACTTCAAACTAACAGCTTTTCACTTAATACATCTGAAAGTATATTCGGTACTTACAATAAAATACCAATTTTTAATCTATATCTTCTATACAGATAAATAAAATTGAAGTGTCTGTTTGTAACTTCAAACTAACAGCTTTTCACTTAATACATCTGAAAGTATATTCGGTAGTTACGATAAAATACCAATTTAAAAAAAAATTGTCTGTCCGTCTATCTGTCTGTCGGTCTGTCTATCTGTTTGTTCCGGATAATCTCTGAAACGGTTGGACCGATTTTCATGGGACTTTCACTAGCAGATAGCTGATATTATAAGGTCTAATATAGGCTACTTTTATTTTAGGGTTCCGTTTAAAAAATAGGGTTCCGCTTCCGTTAGTTCTGCGCAAACGAAGTTGCGGGCATCAGCTAGTGTTAAAATAAATAGCAAGTTAAAAAAATCATCAAAAACGTTTCACGCAATTTATGGACGCCCTTTACCAGTATTAACGAAGACCTACTCGTGTTTTTTTTTTTGATGTCAACTATGTTGTTTTCCAGGTGAATGATGAAAACGTTACATCAATGAAGACGCCGGAAGTGATCGACTTGTTGCGAATACTGCGAGGTTCCATCTGCATTACTGTGCTGCGGCCGCCTAATCTACAATGAATATTTTAAATAAATTCATCTATCTATCATCATGTCAGAGAGTTATAGCCTTTACTGGCGTTAAACAACATGTTAGAAGAAACGACAAACGCCAAACTTTTTTTGAATAACTTCAAAAAAGCATTGAACTATACGTTGAGGTGATATTAAACTTTCAACATCTAATGTGTTTGATCCTAATCTGACATGCAGCAAGATAATATGGTGCAATATAGTGAATTTATATCATCATAAAACTTATAGTTTGGCGCTTAATAAATTGAAGTTCGTTCGAAATCGCGTTGGGTCAACTAGTCGTAATCAATAAACTTTATGTTAGTCATGTAATATTAATTAATGTAAGATCTACTTATTTGAGGATGAGAAAATATTTGACGATATTAATAATTATATAGCACTTTCTCATTAAATCGCAATGACATGCAAACGTTCGCACCTCAGTCACGTCTAGGTAAGAAATTAGAAAAGCGAATTCGGGAGAAACTTAACGATTACACTTCTGTATATAAACAATTCGATATGTAGACAAATATTAAATAATAATAAAGAGAAGCTAAGAACTGGAGAAATTAATAAATGGGTTAAGACATTGTGGTCGATTTTACCTACTAAAGCAACGAACACACGCAAAAATTGATACGAAAATGTGTTTATATTATATGAGTACAGTAGGATTATAAGAAGCGGTAGACAAAAATATCATTCCAAGATTTGTTGTTGTAGATAGTGTTATCTGTAGAACTTATCATAAATTATGCTGAATTGTAAAAAGACTTAAACTAGACACAATGTTTTGATATCTGTAAATGTTTTAGGACGACAAATAATATAAATCAATCGCTAATCGACATCTAATCTATTGAAAACTTGGCTAACCTGTTAAAGCAAGGAAAGACGATATCAAGCATACATAATAATTTTATGTACGTACAATAATCCTTATTTATCTATCCTTTAAAACATATTTAGTGTTTAGTATGATTTGTATTATACGTAGGTAGTCAGACTTCGACCTAAATCATGTAGGGTCTAAAGGTTGGCGTTTCGGGTTACATGCATTGACCAACCCATAAAATATATTTGACGCGATATTATATAAGGTTTTTCAAAATCAATTACGGATAATTTGGTCATATGATCTACTGCTTATGTCGAGACAACAGTAAGAAAAAAAAATTAAAATAATGAAAAAAAAAATACATTGAGCTCTATGGTGCTCTGGTCATTGACCTCGCAGAAACAGCCGGCAATTTAAAGAGAAAAGCAAAGACTTTACCTGAATAATATCAATACAATCAGCCATGTGAGGTCAATAACCTTAACAACGCAGTAAGAGCGTAATGTAATTTTTTTTTCTATTTTTTTATTTTTTTTTTCAGCATAAACGTCTTGACAACCTTATAATATATTAAGATTGAAAATGTATCTGATAAGTAGATAAACACTCACCAATCGGTTACTGGCATACTTCTACTAAACTACAGTCTTGTCGACCCATTTCATATTTATAGCACTATAAAATTAACACAACACTTTAAGGACTAGGGAGCATACACACTACACAGTAGTATTGTATTAGACACAAATATTATAATAGATATCGTAATGTCATCAAAAACCTATTTTAAACACTTAGAAAACAATTTCAAGCAAAATGCACATAACAAAAGGATTGCTCATACACAACAAACATTTTCGATGTTAGAAATGATTAGAATTTAGAAATTATACTATAATCTAAGATATAGGAATGCTCAAATATGTAAAAGTATATCCGTCTATCAAATTCTCACTTGGAGGAATATATTGGTACAGTTCGATCTCTATATATATAACCACCTTGTCATTTATTTTACTGTGACAAGAGAGGCACATGCTGTGTTAATAAGAGGCACATGCATGTATTTTATACATTTGAGCATATCTAGAGAGAACGAGTGTTATAAGGGTGCATGCACATGCCTAAGTATAAATATAATATACTTAACTGTAAGTGATATTTTTTTGATGATTAGTATTTGAGAGAAAAGTAACGTTATTAATTAGATTATAAATTTAGATTAATTTCTTCTCTTTTATATTTGATTTGTGTTTAAAAATCTGAGAAATTATTATCTAAGACAAAATTATAGGTACTGATCAAATCTAGTCAAATCGATATAGTATTTACAAAAATCTTTTTTTTTACTCAAACAACTCAAAATCTTCATTAGACTTAATACATCATATTCTTTTATATAAATAAATATATCTTCGTATAGAATATTTCACATATTTTGGACTTCGTTTCGTATATAATAATGTTATGGACTAAAAGATTTTATCAACAAATCAACTAAATATTATATTTTAATATAACTCAACTAGGAGTAAGACTAGAAGTTAAACGGTACGCTTAGTGAATTAAATCCTACAATAAAGTCCTACGACGGATATGGAAACAACATATATTCTAAAAAAAATGTGATGGATTTGTGTTAGTAGACGTAAATATAACGCAGTGTTGTATTAATACAAGTATTATAATATTATATTAATGGACCGGGGACAGACTTGAACGAGATTTAATTGAAATTACGTATAGCCATGCTCTATTATGCCTCAAGCTTGCCTTCATTCTTAAATTATTTATATTTTGAAATTACATTTTTTTATTCTAAATTTGTATTTAAAATAGACAATATTGTAACAAAACTTATAATTGTACAAAAATAAAATCTTATGTTTATTTTTTTGTAAACTCGAGAACTAACATAAAATGGTACGACTTTGGTTTTATGGCGATATATATGACAACTTGTTTGACTATAACATAAATAGTTTGGTGCTACTACCTCATATACTTACATTTCATTTTGACATTCTATAAAATATATCTAATTGTTATCAATAAGTACATACCTACTCCCACTTGATTTTTTCATTGAAAATAATGATAAGTAATTGGATGACGATTCGAAATTCAGAATAAATTATAATTAGGTACTTGTATTTATGTAATATCGTATATTATTTATTGAATTTATACTAAGTTCTGCAATTATCGTTACTGCTATTTATTGTCTTTAATATTATAATTTCCCATTTTTCAAATTTATTTATTTCGCTATCATTTAACAAAACTTACTTTTTATGCAAAAATACTAATAACGACGACTTGTGCAGTATATTCTGTCTTGAGTCTATGTGGCTCGTACAATTATTCCCCGGACTTTACTCCTCGATTTTAAAAATCTGTACCTACATACACGAGGGACTAAAAATGTACCTACTACGAGGATTATTGTCCGCGGACAATTGTCTCTCGTCTGCGCAGGTCACATAGTATTATGAAATGTGTGAATCTCGTTGGATGCTAGAGTTATTTTTAATAAAATAAAATCAGTCATAGTAATGTTAAAAACGTTGGATGATATACCTAATAATAAAAATAAAATTATTAACAAAAGTTTCGTTTAGTTTTTTTTTTTGCTCTTATCGAAAAAACAATATTGTTACAGTTATCCTTTCCAAACGCAATCCTAGCGTAAAAACAGTATGTTGTTATTTTTATTATCCAAGACAAAAAAATACATTTTTTGGATGATAATAATCAAAAGCTCTACATTTTATTTTAACCCTAGATTTAACAAAAAATATTATACCTAAGTATTTAAACTAGATAATATTATGCTACTTTATCTCCAGCTGATTGTTTTTATTAGAACATCAAAGGCAAACAAGAAACGATAACCTATCACCTATGCAAAAGATTAATTAATTTATTCTATACTAGCTGATGCCCGCAACTTCGTTTGCGCATAACTAACGGAAGCGGAACCCTATTTTTAAACGGAACCCTAAAATAAAAGTAGCCTATATTAGACCTTATAACATCAGCTATCTGCTAGTGAAAGTCCCGTGAAAATCGGTCCAGCCGTTTGAGAGATTAGCCGGAACAAACAGACAGACAGACCGACAGACATACAGACAGACGGACAGACAAAAAAATTAAAAAATTGTATTTTATTGTAAGTACCGAATATACTTTCAGATGCATTAAGTGAAAAGCTGTTAGTTTGAAGTTACAAACAGACACTTCAATTTTATTTATATGTATAGAATAGATGTATAGATTATGTGAAGTTTACAGTCCTTCGCCTTGAAGTCCATAAACAAGTGCGTGTTTGTATTAGTCGATAAGCTGTGTCACTTGTTATAATTAGCGGTTAGCTCTTACCAGTACCTACTAGCCGGGTTAGGCTGCAAAATGCCGTCAAAGCACGTCCTCTAAGCACATAATAGGCAATCGGACAATTTTTTTTTATTGCATAAATGAATAGTACTCTTAAATATGAGTAACTTCTCACAAGAAACCGTATATCAAAAGTCAATATTTTCAAAGGTACAGCGATTTGTATAAAAAATTTCGCGAGCCTCCTAAAAACGCTCCATACTAAAGTCGACCTAAAAATAACGTCACTTGTATATGAAGTAGTATATGAATTATGAAGTATATGGCCGCAGGAATATATTTGTAAATATCTCCGATATTGGTGCGTTTAAGTTCATACTTACCATAATGAATGTTTTTGTATATGATGTGAGTAAACTAATGATGTAGGTTTTGTTTACCAATTACGCAAAAAAAAAATTTTTTTTGGTACTGGAGCGGAGCGAAATTCTGTATACAAATCGCTGTACCTTTGAAAATATTGACTTTTGATATACGGTTTCTTCTGAGAAGTTACTCATATTTAAGAGTACTATTCATTTATGCAATAAAAAAAATTTGTCCGCTTGCCTATTAATAAAAAATAATCAGCTCTCACAACTTACATATAAAATAATGCGCTAAAACAAGTTATAAGTTTTGGCTTATGGGCAAAGATGGCTAAGGTGCTATAATATTTATCTTAAGATGCCTGGATATACTCCATACTTAAATACAATTATAATTAGAGTATCTTAGCCGTCTGTAATAGTTTATAGTTTATATATATAGCAAGCTATATTAATTTAGTATCTTCATCGCCTGTGCACTATAACAGTGCACTTCCCTTCCCTTGGATCCCTTTATCCATACTAATATTATAAATGGGAAAGTGTGTATGTTTGTCCGTCTTTCACGCCAAAACTACTGAACCGATTTAAATGAAATTTGGTACAAGGATAGTATAGAGCCTGAGAAAGGACATAGGCCACTTTTTATCGCGGGGAATTGTACGGTTCCCGTGGGATTTTATTTACAGTTTCACGTAAAAACTTCTAAACCGATTATCATGAAATTTGGAACAGATATAAAGTAGACCACGGAAAAGGACATAGGCTACTTTTTATCGCGGGACATACACGGTTCCCGTGGGTTACTGTACTTACGCGGGCAGCGCCGCGGACATCAGCTAGTGCACTATAACAACGATACTTATTAGGTTCTCATTCCCCATTGCGTGTTGTGTGGTCAATGGCATACCTACTAATAGAGAGTTTACTCCCACGAAGTATTTACACAAACGCTGGTAGTGACCGTCCGTAGTGACGTACCCTGCTCTCTCTATACATTAGGTACAATCATATTTGCTAGTAAACTCTAAAACCAAAAATCATTATATTTTATCTCAAGCATCGTGCTAACTTTTAATTTCTCTTTCTCTGCAACAAAGGCTTATGTAATGTACAATATAACAGGTGGAACACGACATGCGTGTAATTGTGATCACGAAACCAATCGGCGTGACAGGCGAACGGTGCACGCCGCCGACCGACCACGACGAACAACTTGGTGTTGAGTTCATCGTGGTCATTACCATATTAATATCTTATTGGCGCCCACATCGTTTTTTAGGTCACATAGGCTGCCTTTAACGAGCCAGCCCTATACAATAAAAGTTAGATAGCGAAATTCTCTGCTGCGGACGTATATTAATGGCGCGATTACTAAATGTGTTGTTTGGCAGCGACCTAGTACGGACTGGCAACAAATCCAACAATAGGCAATCGGCCATTTTTTTTATTGCATAAATGAATAGTACTCTTAAATATGAGTAACTTCTCAGAAGAGACCGTATATCAAAAGTCAATATTTTCAAAGGTACAGCGATTTGTATAAAAAATTTCGCGAGCCTCCTAAAAACGCTCCATACTAAAGTCGACCTAAAAATGACGTCACTTGCAGGGCCGCCGTAAGCGGGCGTGCAAAGCGTGCACCGCACAAGGGCGGCACGCCCAGGGGGCGGCAAATCGAGCGACTCATCACCTTTTTTTGACAAAACTCATAGTAATAGGGCGGCATAATCGGTATTGCACGCGGGCGACGAAACAGCTAGCGGTGCGCCTGGTCACTTGTATATGAAGTAGTATGAAGTAGTATATGAAGTATATGGCCGCAGGAATATATTTGTAAATATCTCCGATATTTGTGCGTTTAAGTTCATACTTACCATAATGAATGTTTTTGTATGTCCTAAAAATGACGTCACTTGTATATGAAGTAGTATAAAGTAGGGCAGAGCGGGGTCACTTGATCCGCATTTTGTTCAAATCAGTGTAAGGTGCATTAAAAGAAATAATAAAAAAAGATTTAATTATAAATCAGTCGTTTATCTATTGGACCACATATGGAGATCAAAAAACTTTAACAAATCCGTTGTTTACTATACTAAATTTACCTTATAATGAAAAGAGTCAAATGGCTCATAAGACCCCACAGGCGGGGTCTTTTGAACCACCCAACGTTATACTAACTTGTCACATTAAAATATATGAAACATAGAAACAAAAAATCATAATAAAATATTTGAGATTCCTCCTGGAAACAAAAACTAAGTTAAATAAATTTCGTATGGAAAAAAAAAACACTTAAATAGTTTAGTTACTGTCACAGTTCATGCAAACATAAAACGCACTGACACCAGAAGTGCACTATCATGAGCCCAATCTCGGCAACTAGTGCATTGTACCCACTCTTCTCCTGGGAGACTTATTAAATAGGACTCAGCGCACACTAGACAAAAATAATCGACCTCTTCGGCCTCTAAAGAAAAAAATGTAAAGAAGTGTTTTCTTTACATTTTTTTTCTTCTTATTAATATTTTTATTATTTTTCCTAATAGAGTGACATTTTTTATCTTATTAACATATCTCGAAAGCGTGGTTCTGTCTATTTTGCTATCTTTAGTAGCTTTGCGGATGCTTGTACCTTTAAGGACTTCATCTACAGCTTGTTTTATTAATTCTTTACTAATATTATCACGTTCCGTTTTTCTTTTGTAAGTCCGTATACTAAAATTAAAAGAACATTCATGTAGAAACAATCAAGCGTAGCGTAACTAAATATTAGAAGTCATTTGAACATGGCTCATTCGAACCCAATTGTTTTGTCTCAAATGACCCCTTCCCCGAATTTCATTTAATATATTAAATAACTAAAAAAAATATTTATTTATGAAACTTAAAACATTAACAGTAATCATGTTAAAATCAAGATATACTTAATTCATGACCTTATGATAATATTCGTAGTTTTTAAACCAAATTTCAGTGGCACGATGTTTTTAACTTTTAGTACTAAACTTTAAACATCACGCGCTCATACCCAAAACAAATGCCGGCCGGCGACTAATGCAACAGTGGTCCCTTAACCCTCCGCTTCGTCTTATACCACCCGCCCGTAGATATCACATCCCGTTTGCTTGATACTATAGGTGGAGCACTAGACCCCGCGGCTCAACAGACCCCGCTCTGCCCTAGTATACGAAGTATATGGCCGCAGGAATATATTTGTAAGTATCTCCGATATTTGTGCGTTTAAGTTCATACTTACCATAATGAATGTTTTTGTATATGATGTGAGTAAACTAATGATGTAGGTTTTGTTTACCAATTTCGCAAAAAAAAAAATTTTTTTTTTTGGTATAAAGACTCGCGAAATTTTGTATACAAATCGCTGTACCTTTGAAAATATTGACTTTTGATATACGGTTTCTTCTGAGAAGTTACTCATATTTAAGAGTACTATTCATTAATGCAATAAAAAAATCAGTCCGCTTGCCTATTGTTCAACAAATCCAGAATGCCTGCACTGATTCATGCATTAATAGCAAAACACGTGAAAAAAAAACCGGCCTAGTACGAGTCGGGCTCGCGCACCGAGGGTTCCCTTACAAACTTGTAATAAAAAATAATGGTTCACGGTTTATGCATAAGGCTTATATTTATAAAATTAAGTGTTTTTTTTTATATATTTGACTTGATTGATTAAGGGGCAAATAGCCCCTAAAGCTTAAAAATCGCTCAGTTTGAGTCGGAACTACTCCGAAAAATGGGAATAAAAAAATTCAAAAAAATAAACATTTCACACTTCAATCCTTCATCTTTAATATCATCGTTATTTTTTTTAATAAGACGAAGATTAATATTAAATAAATTAAAATTAAAAAGCCCTGTTTTCAGATTTCTTTTTCTATCTACTTACTACCTACTACGGCTATAAAGATGGTTCTTTTACGAAAATGTGAAGAATATATTTATCTAACATTTCATCGTTGGGTTTTTCGAAATACCGTTTTGTTTTCAAAATATACGTAAATAACTATTATTTTGTGAAAATATTTGTAAGCGGTGCGTGCGCGGGCGCGCGGGACAGTGAGCCGCTGACTTTCGTACGAGGAGGTTGTGTCACTCTCCGCGGTGCCGCTATTTCGCAATCGTTTATTTTACTCTTGAAATAATAGGAAACAACATGCCGTAAAAAATAAATTATGAAAACCTTAGCGAGCACTCTGCCTGCGATAGAATGAAAATGTTCGATCGTTGAATGTACTTTTTTGTTCCTTCAACTTCTTACTTGAAATTTTAATAATATATTAATATAGTATTATATAGTATATATTATAGTATAATATTTTATTATATAATATGTACTTGTAAATTTCACAGAAAGTGTATAGTTCTATTTCTATGACGACCTCTGTGGCTCAGTTGGTTGAGCGTGTCGTTGCTCAAGCCGGGGGTCGCGGGTTCAAATCCCGCCGACGGAACAAAAAGTTTTCTGTGTTCCTGGGTCATGGATGTGTATTAAATATGTGTATAATATAATAAAAATCTTAATTATGTGTATAGTATAAAAGTATTAAATATACTTCCGTTATCTGGTACCCGTAACACAAGTTCTTCGAGAACTTATCACGGGATCAGATTGACGTGGTGTGAAGCGCCCATAGATATATTATATTATTTCTGTTTTAATTGTCTATTTAGTATATCAACGTTTTGAGGTATATAGTATATGAGGTAAAAATGCCTAAGCGACATTTATTTATTTATTTAACACACATACAACTACCATTACAGACAAAATCCAATTCGATAGCGTAGGAGAGCAAATTCATATTTTATATAATACATATTATGATATTTCCAGTTTAAATAATAATAATTGATAAAAATAATAATTAAAGAAAATATAATAATTAAAGAAAGACACATATGACGCATAAATTTAGTAAACTTTATAGAAGAGTGATTTAACGTTAAAATTTTTAGAAAAAAAAATCATTAAAAATCACAAAATAGTCGGATTTAGATGGTTTTAACATACATCTAAATATCTATATATCAATAAGATACAACGTGTATCTTATTTTTATAGCAATTTTTGATATTAAAACGAGTCATATAGCTTTCGAATTACAGGCAGTTTATGTCGCTTAGGTAAAAAAGTCCTAATTCGAAAAATAGGTAAAATTATCTAAGCTATCAACGAAAGTTATGTAATATCAAGTAAAATTGCCTACATTTTATTTTAAATGTTTTCAGCAACATGTAAAAATAGATAAGCTATAGATACATTTTCTGTAATAACAGGTAAAAATAACTAATTCCAAACACTTTAAAAAAATTATAGGAGTATTCATCTAAATGGCCTAAGAGTTTATAAAATAAAACAAGATAAGTTACATAAATGTTGCTTACATTAAGAATTTTCTACGGCTAAAGTTATCTTAGTAAATTTATTATTCAATGACATTGTAAATTTTTGCTCCTAACTGACAATATTCTCCTTCTTCTTGTTTATAAAAATTAATTGCAGTTCCCTTGTCTGACTAAAACGAGCAAAAACGTTAGCTAATTTTGATCTTGAAATAATAAAAAATATAGAAGTAAAAACTCAAGGCCTAGGATTTCAGCCCATTGCTTTATACTTAAGCTGCGGCCCCATTCCTTGAGTTCTCTCTTGGTAGTGCTGGGAGATATTCCACATACCGATTCTGGGCATGACACCGTGACACAATTGGCCCAAAGCCTACCCAGCTCATCCGCGGTTTTGTTGCCGGAGATATTGCCGTTGCCTAGAACCCATACCAGACTGATGCTGTTATCTCGCCCTAGCATGTTTAGCGTTTGAACACAAGCCATAACTAATTTAGATGAAAGAAGAAGGGGCAAAATGTCCCCATCCTTGTAGCACTATAAGACATATATCAAATGAAAGGGCTTAAAAAAAGTGTCATTGTTTTGTATGACAAAAATCCTCTAAACCATGGGAGAAAAAAGTAAATGAGGGTTAAAAAAGTTTAAAAAAATCATTCTATATTATTGCATCGTTTCATAGTGTTGCTACTATGGAAAAATTTTTGGAAAGTAATGGTATACACTCAACTTTAGAAAAGTGTTATATTTTGATAAACTGCCTCATATTTTGATGAAATGTATGGAATGATAATAAAATACTAAAAATAAGCTCTCCTCAATTTTTTCGCACATCGAATGGTGCAATAATACAAAATGTATTTTTTTCCTAATTTGCGGATTCGAATCCTGGCCTGGAAAAGTGGTTTATGTAAAATCAAATAATTCAGATAAAACAATTACATTAAAATAAATATAATTAAATAGCAAAAATAATTTTAAAACGATTAGGTACAGAAAAAAAGTAAAAAAGATATTGTACATGGTGAATTATTCTTCTGGGCGTTGTAAGAGAAGTCAAAAAAAATTAGCAATAGCAATTTAGCCCTACGGAATATCGAGGCCGCCTTGATGAAAACTTAAACTGCATCATTTTTGATAACTCATTTTTCCTAGACAGGATTCGAACCCATAAATTATGGAAAAAAATACATCCTGTGTACTGCACCTTTAAATAGCATCGCAAGTAAGAAACAATTTCCATAATGTAAGTATGTGACAAAATTGAGGAAAGAGCTTATTTTAGCATTTTATTATCATTCCATGCATTTCTTCAAAATATGGGACAATTTATCAAAATATAACACTTTTCTGAAGCTTGCTGTATACCATTACTTCCCGAAAATTGTTCCTTATTAGCAACACTATGAAATGGTGCAATAATACAGGTGATTTTTAAACTTTTTTTCACTTATAACTCTCATTAACTTTTTTCTCCCATGGTTTAGAGATTATTCGTCATACAAAAAAATTACACGCTTTTTAAGTCCTTTGATAGACATATGAGAGACTACTGTAGCACCGTACCGTACTGTAGTCCCGTCCCCACTACTGTAGCACTACAAGACATATGTCTTGTAGTGCTACAGTAGTGGGGACGGGATCCATACAAAAATGCCCCTTCTTCTTTCTGCTGCTGTCAGTGCCTTCAGCGCAGTGTGATTGTTCTGACAGACTGCGCTGAAAGCATTGACAGTAGCAGAAATATCATCTAAATTATCCTAATCTTCTCTATAAGATTAGGATGTTTTATGGACAAGGACTGTAGGCTCTGTAGTGAACAACTCATCACAACCTCAAACATGGTTGTAAATTGTCCTAAGCAAGTATATAGGCAAGCCTGTAGGTGGCATGCCACCGTAGAAGGTCCGTCCACCCGGTTGTCTTTCCTGGATCCGTCCGTGTACCAGACTATGTCATTGGAGTGAACATTGATTCCTATCCTCTACTCTCCCTAGACGATAGGAAAACCTGGTGTTGCTTTGAGAAGCTATGCACCTTGATCATATCGTCTGATGGCATGGCCATGATAGGTGTCTTAAGAAGAGACTATTGCATCTGTCCATGAAGGGTGGAAGTCCATTTGGCTTCCTGGCCTTGAAAAACGCTACTACCGCCATACATTTGTCATTAAAAATGTACGGTGATAGCAGCTTTTGATGTAACAAAAGAGATGAACAATATTTGTTATATTCTGATAATTTTTTTATGAACATCAACTTGGCAAAATCGCTTTAAAATTTTATCATAGTAACATATTTTGTCGGCAGCGTTAATTCGTTAATCGTTGAAGTTAATTCTTAACCCCAGTTAACATAATTTTTCCAAGGAATCCACGGAAAACTTTTTATTCTCTTATGGATTCGAACCCACGCCCTCTGGCTTGAGCACTAAAGCGCTAACCACTGAGCCACAGATATCTTCATCTAAACTGATTCAATTTAAGTCTCTATAACTCCTGAATTTATGAAGTTTTTTGGACCGTTATAGTTTTCGTTCAAAGTTTATTACATGGACTACCATCATGAATTTTTCACATTTTTAGAGCCAGCCGTTTGGCTTTTAGAGGGGGGGGGGGACGCCGTATTTTAACAAGAAATGCGCTTAAAAGTGGAATATCGCGCAAACGGATACGTACATCAAAATATAATCTCAGAAACCTCTCAATGTTCTTATAATGTCTATGTACCTAATTATATCTCCCCTTTTCGTGTAGGTGTATCCAAAAATTATCTTCATTTATTTTAGCACTATGTCGACGTGATAAATAAACTTATCCATTCAAAGTTTCATATTTCACGCACCACCGTTTGGATGGACAGACGGACGGGCGGACGGTCGGTCGAATGGAAGGACATGACGAAACTATAAGGATTCCGAGACATGAACTACGGAACCTTAAAAAAGGAATAATAATGAAACCACACCGATTTCAGTGACTGTTGCCAATTTAATTGAAAATAGACCAGCTATAGGAGCTATTTTATTATGTCCAAGTATGTGCGCAAAGTTTACTCCCATAACCTAGTATATTGATATTTTCTACTACCGACAGGACTAACTAGCGAAACATTAGGCGCATAAATATAGGAATATATTTAGCAATGTTTGCGTTCATTAAGGTTCCCACACACTGTAAATTTGATACTTTTAGTTACATTTTATCTAACCGACGACAAAAAAAATATCTAACCGACATACTTAAAAACAAAAGTTTTCAAGTAAAAATATCTACATAGCACGAATAGTTATTGTGTCAAATATGTAAAACTATCTTTACGCCAATATTGTTTTATTTCACTATGGGTAAAATTCTACAAGTTGCACTTTCGTAAAATAATGGTATCAAATTAAATGCACTGTAAGGACAATTCACAAATAATTTGTATGGAGAAAATGTACAAAGTGTTCACGAAAAGAATTTTTTAAACAAGTAAAAATATTTTTGTGCAAACAAAAGAAAAGTAAAAACATGAAAAATAGACTAAGTAGATTTTTAAAATTCTTCAAATATCTAAATGAATTTTTTTATAAATAGCTTTTTGTTGTCGCTAAGTGAACATAACATTCATGATTTTGTATAAATTTCACTATATCTAAGCGACAAAAAAATCGTCGTAGGAAGACGACGATTAGACCAATCGACGCAGAAAAAAAAAATACAAACTCATTGATATAACTCATTTTCGGTATTTTTGTCGCTTAGGAAAGCGAAAAAACACCTAGTGGATATTTTAGTGATTCTGTCAATAGCACTAAGTATTGCATTTTGGTGGGCGTAGAGGTGGAAAATGAAATTAAAAGTGATGGATTGGAAGCCGCATTGCCTACCAAATAATTTCTAGATTTCGGGAATAACCTCGACCGGCTTCTACAGAAGAAGGAGAAGCGGCTTATACATTCTACGTTTTTTCTTTGCTCATAGACCAGAAATAAATTAATATTTTCAAGTTGCATTTAAATCAATCCTAAAGTCGTATAAAAGGGCCGTTCCTCAGTTTATAATTTGAGTCGCGGCGCGGAGATCGCTAGCGCTGCGGGGTGTATGCGGGTGGCGCGGCGGGAAGTGTTAGGCCACGCCCGAATCTGTGACGTCATCTACGTATATTTTCGCCTTAAAAGGTAAATTACGGTTTACGATTTTTGACGTATTAAAAAAAGCCACTTACTAGATCGCGTATCAAATCAATTTTCGGTGGAAGTTTGCATAGTAATGTAGGTATATCATATATTTTTTTATGTTGTTTGTGTTATCATTCTCTTATTTTTACCAATTTACCAATTTAGAAGTGTCTCTCGCGCAAACTATTCAGTTTAAAAAAAAATGCTACCTATTAGAAACATCAATATCATTTTTGAAGACCTATCCATAAATCACATCACGATTTGATGAAAAAAAATTGAGTTTTAGTTCTAACTTTCTAAATATGGGGAACCCCCAAAATTTATTGTTTTTTTTTCTATTTTAGTGTAAGTTCTTACCTAGTTTCAACAGTATAGTTCTTATAGTTTCAGAAAAAAGTGGCTGTGACAGACAGACATGACGAATCCATAAGGGTTCCGTTTTTTGTCATTTGGCTACGGAACCCTAAAAAGGAACGAAGTAAACTACATAAGAGCAGATAAATGATCCTAAACACGACATCTTTTTGGGTCCCCCTTTAGGGTTCTGGAAAATAGATTTTTCTAATTGTAAGTTATGTAGGATTTGGTTTTATTTGTTGTCAAAATCTATCAGGAACATCCTATGTCAAATTTCTCATACAATCTTCATACAAAAAAATTGTAGAGGCAGTAAGACTTTTTTCCGAGCTATTCTTATATCGATGATTATATTATCAAACATTTTTAATTTAAAATAATTCCAGGATGCTTCCCAAGGATACATATCTGAACATTGGCCATGAAACATAATTTTTGTCTCACAACAACTAAGCCACACGTAAACAATAAGTACTACACGAGTGAATGCTTTACATTACTTTCTTTTTTCGGAAATTTCAATTCACGCAGAGCATCTTCCGTGATGAGTCATGGTGGAGCTCAGCTTTTTCCTCTGACCTTGGTGTGCGGGGACCATGAAAAATGGAAAGGTCTGTTCAAACTCAGGTGCTTTTTGTAGAACGATTTAGTATCCTTTAGTAACTGACTGCGTTTTAGTCCAACTAGAAAAAATTTATAAAATACTAGATGTTGCCCGGACTTCGTGTGCGCTAAAAGAAATTTCGCGGAAACCGTACATTTTGCAGAAAAGTAGTCTATGACCTTCCCCGTGGTGAACTCTACATCTGTGGCAAATTTTATCAAAATCGGTCTAGTAGTTTCGGAGCCTATTCGATGCAAACAAACAAACAAACTTTTCCTCTTTATTATATTAGTATAGATCTTTATTGTGTATATTATGTGACGAGAAAAGCCAATTCTCGTCAGTCACAACTCATAACTGATGGAATGGATGATCCATTCCAAAATCAGTTATGAATCAACAAAATCATGGAACCTGGCAAGTTCTTAGCCGAGAGATCATTTGTTAATTTTATGTACCTAAGATTTCATAATTTTGAAATACACTTATATTTTATGCCTACCGATGACGCTTCACGATAGTTAGCCCAGTATATCCAGTGCCATTGATATTTAATGAGTTATGAGTATGGCGTCACGGTCAGCGATGACCGCCAGCCGAGGGAGCGACATGCATCGCTGGACATAACCGTTCCAAATTCAACATTACACATTACTTTCTTACTCTATCTTTACCCAGTATAATAAAATTAAATTTTCATTAAAACTTATTTATAATATTATACCTATTATTTATAATATTTATATACTGGTTGTTTAGCAGGGAAAATAAAACTGAAAGATGCTGTCGTGTAAAAAAGATTCAATAACTGAAACAATATTTTCTTTGCTTAAATACTCGTGCAATTAAATCTTCACTATTACAAATTCCTCACATTATTTTCTTACTCTATCTTTTACCCAGTATAATAAAATTAAATTTTCATGATAAAACTTATTTATAATATTATCCCTATTATTTATAATATTTATATACTGGTTGTTTAGCAGGGAAAATAAAACTGAAAGATGCTGTCGTGTAATAAAGATTCAATAACTGAAACAATATTTTTTTGCTTAAATACTCGTGCAATTAAATCTTCACTATTACAAATTCTTCCCATTATTTCTCAACCTGCTCTGCTAGTTTCCGACGTTTTCACTTACAAAACCAACAATAAAATTTTGTTTGGGTATCCATTACTTTTAACAACCTTACGTTAACTTTTACGTTTATGTGTTAGTTACATTTATGTCAAAATATGATTTGTTGTGAAAGCCAAGGATCGTATCGTAATCCATACTAATATTACAAAGAGGAAAGATTTATTTGTTTGTATGTTTGTTTGTTTGTTCTCAGGCTCCGAAACTACTACTACACTAGTAGACCACAGGGAAGAACATGGGCTACTTTTTATCGCAGCAAAACGTAGCGTTCCCGCGAGATTTCCATTTACGCAGACGAAGTCGTGGGCGACATCTATATCTACATATTATATCAAATACTTCATACAAAAACATGTGAATAAACTGTATAATTGCATTAAACACTAAAAATATATATATGGCTCTAGTAATATGACGCACTTACTCTACCATCGACCACAAGTCTGAAATTAGTAAAAAAATTGTCCTGTCTTAATGTAGGTATATTATTTCTTCTGTGCGTGCATATGTCACTGAACTCCTCCTCAACAGCTGGACCGATTTTAATGAAATTTTTTATGTATGTTCGTTCAAGTGGATTTGACAATGGCTTAAATTTACAATTTGTCCACTGGATAATGTTTTATTAATTAAATCATTCTTTATAACTAAAAAATACAAGTAAAAATGTTTTAAACCCAAAGAAGAGGTCATGGTACATTATTTTATTAATCTTACAATTTATTCTTCATTTTAAAATATTCATAAAAAATTACTATACCCTAACTAAATAGTTTAAACTATAACCATTTAGCTTCACCAGGTTTTTGCAAAATTAAAAATATATCTGTGCTGCTTGGTGCAAAAAACCTATTTTGCAAATAAAATACAGACGTTGATCTACCATCTTGCTGCTAAATATGTAACACCTAGCTACTACTGCTTTTGCATATATTTATCGATTTAATTAGACATTACTTCAGTAGGAGGGACGCCGAAGTCCGGACGACACGAGACTCGCACCAGTTGTAAACAATCCGTCCCCCACAGCGGTGCTCCGACGCGACGCGACACGACGGAAGTGCAGTGAGTGAGCGCGGACGTTCAAACTTAACGGACTTGTGACTTTTATTTAGTGTATTTTTTGATAACTCAGGTATAGAATATTTTTAATTATATCTTTAACGTACATTTTTAAACTACATAATATTATAATTTTATAAAACATTAGATTAAATATGTAATTACATACATATTATTATGACAACGTTATTTATTTATTTCATATATTTAAGACAGCAGCAATGGACAATGGTAGATGCGTTATAGAACATCTAGTTCTTTCCTTTTGAAAATATCACCTGAAGAACTCATAATGAAAAAAAGAAATGTCATAATGAAAATTATAAGTAATATTTTGACGTCGAATGACGTTAATTATTATTATTTAGGCAGAAGGGTAGAATGTGGACTGCAGGTCGGACCTCCGTAGGTCTTTTGAATTTTATACTAAAACTAGCTTTTGCCCGGGGCTCCGGGAATAAAAAGTAGCTTATGTTTTAATACAGAACCTAAACTACTACCATATAAAATTTCATCGACATCCATTTAGTAGTTTTTAAGTGAAAGAGTAATAAACATCCATCCATACATCCATCTATACATCCATCCATCCTCACAAACTTTCACATTTATAATAGAAAGTTCCTACTTAAGGATAATACTTGTAAAAAGGTCTGGCTATTAGATGTGTTACTTAAGTCGCGAATAAAGTAGTTCTGGACCGCAAAAATGTACTGTACAAGAAAACTACATCAGCAGTCGTTTTTTATGAATAGGGGAGACTGGAGACACTTGATCCCTTTTGTTTTTCAAACCCAAAGTCCTACACATAGGTCCTATTTAAAGAAAAATGGCTCTTGTACATGGAATTCATCTTGCTACAAGAATCTGCAACCACCAACATAATATCATTGAAAAAAATCTAATTTACCAACTAAAACCAAAGACAAGAAATGATAAATGATATCAATTATCCCTTATGTAAAGGGCTGCTTGATCCCCACATTACTACGTTAGTAATATATATTCTTTGACATAACTATGCATAATGCAAATTAAAAAAATCCTTAATTTATTCCACTTAAAGCTTAAATTACTATTATTGCATTCGCATGCGGTGTTTTAGTACTAATTTTACCATATTTAATATGTTTTACCACCTTTTCTTATCATTTGATTCTCTTTCTTACATCTGACGATTCTACTCGTTTGGAAAATATGCTGGTATCGTAGATATACCTTCTACCGACAAAGCTTTTGTAAAAGTAAGTATTGTACAAATGTACGGGCTCTGTAGACTTTAAATGATAAGGATCAAGTATCCCTCTCCTCTCGTATTTATTTTGTATCGTTTTGATTTAAAATACGATGAATCGAAACGCAACAGTGAAAAGAGATGAGGGTATACCGTGCGAGCTAATGAGATCATAGAAGGTATATTTTGGATGGGTTCGCTTCTATTGCGTGTGACCTTAACAAATATTTTAAAATTGCAAAGATACCACAAAATGATGATGATGATGAAGTCAGGATTAAGGTGTGCGTCTCTGTCATTTTAGTATTCCTACAGGATTTTAATATTAATCTAAAATTAAATTTATATCACACTAGATGTTGCCCGCGACTTTGTACGCGCAAAAACCGTACATTTTGCTGCGATAAAAAGTAGCCTATGTGTAAATCCGGAGTATAAACTACTACCATACTAACTAACATCCACACATCCATAATTCCATACATACAAACTTTCGCGTTTATAATACGTGGAGGCTTATGATTATAGCGATATGTTTACCATATTTATATATATATTTTTTTTTTTTTTTATGAAATAAGGGGGCAAACGAGCAAACGGGTCACCTGATGGAAAGCAACTTCCGTCGCCCATGGACACTCGCAGCATCAGAAGAGCTGCAAGTGCGTTGCCGGCCTTTTAAGAGGGAATAGGGTAATGGGGGAGGGTAGGGAAGGGAATAGGGTAGGGGATTGGGCCTCCGGTAAACTCACTCACTCGGCGAAACACAGCGCAAACGCTGTTTCACGCCGGTTTTCTGTGAGCCCGTGGTATTTCTCCGGTCGAGCCGGCCCAATTCGTGCCGAAGCATGGCTCTACCACGTACAATTTGTTACTATATTGTTATTAGTATGTAAGCCTTCTTAAAATTAAATAATATAACTTAGTAAGGCTTATCTTAAAATTTTGTTACAATTCAATGTTAAAGAGGCTGTATGTTTAAGCCATCTGCGATACACTTTCGACTTCCTTTGGTGCGTCCGGCATCCGGCGCTTGTTAATCTCACGCTTTTTACTTTCGGTAAATTTTTATGTTAATGTTTACAATTACAATTAATGTTATACTTAATGCCGCTTCTATAAACCTTAAAATATCGTAAAATTGTAACGAAAATTTATTTTTTTAACGTTATGATTTATAGAGTCATTTATAACTATACCATTACACCGGTGCCGACTGCCAACTCAGCAATATTACACATTTTATTATGACATAATAACAAATTACATTTATTGTTGACATTAGGGTCAGTTTTAACCGTGCAATACATGGCGCGATGCGATACTAGATTTTTAGGATAGCTATCGTATTTAAAATTGAACTTTATTCCCTACATAAAATATATACCTACACGTTACACAATATAAAACTGCACATGTGTGTGCAGCGCGGGGTAATTTGACATTCGAACTCTTACAATTAAAATCTAATAATGCAGCGCCGTGTCACGTATCGTTTCGTTTTGGTGTGAATTGACCCTTAGTCGATATTTTACTAATATTTACAAAGTTTTAGTCAAATAAAAGCTGTACCTGAACTAAACAATTATATTTAGTTCAGTTATATTTGCAGAAATATTAAAATCATATTTATATCTACCTACCAATAGTCATTAATAATTTTGATACTGATATCTATTTATACCTATTTTGTAAACCTACTTTAAGTTTTACAAACTACAAATTAATTTTGTAAAAAATAACCACACATCTATAATATTTTAGATGTCCCTTGATCTACGCAAACGCAAATGTAGCGAGTAGTATTTGTCCAAAATAATATAACAATTTCAGACAGCAGATCAATATGTATGATTAATACCAAGTATAACAGGTATGGTAACTATAGTACAAATGTTTAATATATATATATATATATATCCTTTAAAGTATCGTAAAATAAATACAATGATCAATACATAACCTACCTTAGTTACACAATAGATTTCTGTAAAAATTGCTTCAAAGTTTGTCCAAAACTTTTCTGTTATATGAATTATTATTTTTTAATTTTATAGAAATTGTACATCAGTAAACAAACTTCGAGGGACTAGTTAGGCATACATCTTCGCATATTTATTACACAAACGTAATACAAGCAATACTTTGTAACGGTAGGGGTAATAAAACAGTGATTAACGGTTTCCTATCAACATAGTCTATGACCCTATTATTTACTTTGCAAATCAATCAATGTGCCTGAAACCATTGAACCGACTTAATCCGCACTTTCACTCAACTTCCTATTAAATTCATGTTTATGGGAGAAAATGAACCCCATTAATATATATATTTTTTTGTAGGTATAGATAAGATGAAAGAATATTATATTATTTGTAGCTCTGCTCAAAGTCAGCCATTGGACGTTAATCGTACTCGAAGAGTTTACATGTGTAAGACGAAATTTAATTTTAATCGAAGCTCCTATCCTATGAGAACAAAACTTGTTATTTACTGAAAATTATTGAAGATTTTTATGTTAAGGTTATCCTTTAGATAAAAATCTTTAAAAATTAAGCTAGGTCCTAGCCTTAATTAATATGTTTTCTACTCTATACCTTAATTGAGTGTACTGTTGGTTCTTGGTGGAAATTCATGTTCATAATAATATCACACAACTTTTTATACACTTTTCCACTTAATTCATACAATAAAGTGGAAAAGTGTATAAAAAAGTTGTGTGATATTATTATTTTCTATGCATTTAATTTTCAAACATTTCACATCCCTTTGATACCTATATATTATATAACCGTCAGAATATAATCAGAATATGTTACAGAGAGTGTTTTTAAGGTATGTACAATTTAAATAAAAAATCTTGATCAATATCTAGATCTTATTTACCAATATTGCAATAGAGTGCACCTCGCTATGATGACTCGTTATCAGTGACTTTGTAAACAAATTAAAGTGTAAAGTAGATCGAGACAGATCGCTGTTTATGGGTCATTCTACTTTATATCCATACAAATTGTTGTTAGCTCGATAAAGAAAGTGAGGCTTTAGTTAATCACTATAATGAGTGTTCGGCACTTTCTAAGGTCTTGGTATAACATACTGCTAACTGCTAAACGTACTTTTGTGTTTAAGTCTCAAGAATAAGACTTTTTCATTTTTGTGCCTAGAGTAAAACTAAATTATTATTTTTAACAAAAAATTAAACCGACTTCCAAAGTAAAAATTCACAAAAAAGTTTGAAATAAAAACTTATTTTCTAAATAATTCCCCTTTTAAATTTGGCTATTTCTCTACATTAAGTAGAGAAATAGCCGAATTATTTTCTCTCGTCTTCGATTATTATCTTCGATTTCCTACAATATTTTATGTAACACAAAAGTACATGTTCATATTTATATACCCTTTACATCAAAAAAATAATTTTGAAAATCGGTCCACAGACGGCGGAATTATCGTTGAACATACAAAAAATATATACAGCCGAACGTATAACCGCCTCCTTTTTTTGGAAGTTGGTTAAATACGATTTCATCTCTGCAGTCTGCAATTATGTGAAGTGGAAAAAATAATTTGCGAGCTCAGGTAGCTCTGATTTTTTTAAATAATTTTAAATAAAAAAAAACTGGCTAAGTGCGAGTCGGACTCGCGCACCGAGGTTTCCGTACAAACCTGTAGGTATATAAGTAAAAGTTCACCCATCACGACAATCGAGTCACAGTAGGGTATTAAGTTTACAATTATTAAAAATATTTTTATTATATGATGTAACTAAAAATTTTCGCAATTTTTCCTTTGTCTATGCTATAAGACGTTGCTTCGTAAAAAAATTCAAGATTCTGAGTTCACGGGAAGTACCTTGTAGGTTTTGATTCCCTTGCGAGTGTCGAATATTTGCGGTTTGTGGCATAAATGACTATATCTTCTGATTGCGTTGGATTAGAAGTTTGATTTTTTCACAGCTCCAAGGGACAGTAGACTTGAGTATTTGATATAAATTTCAGCTTGATACCTCCACGCGTTCCTGAGAAAAAGGACACTGTCTTGACAGACAGTCCATCCATCTGTCTGATGGATGGACAGCAAGGTGATCGTATAAGGGTTCCGTTTTTTCCTTTCGAGGTACGGAACCCTAAAAACTAACGAAAATTGTAGTATCGTTTCTATCATCAATTATATCTCACTGCCTAGATAGTCAAGGATACTGTTTGTTCCAACTATTACCTACTATTGCTGCACGCTGATATTTAGATGCGTATGGAAAACCACACGCTGAAACGAGTATCAATTTCTTGTCTTTCAAAGAATGCAGAATCACCCAAAAAAATCCACAGAATTAAAAAACTATTTTCCGATCCTAAAAGTAAATCTCAATACTAATTAGTATTTACCATTTAGGTTATCACTAAAATCATTTTAGTAAAGTGTCGTCTATAAAAGTCAAGCGAGCTAAAATATCGATAATCATTCTTATTTACCACAATTTCTTTATTTACTGTTGTAGTTGAAAACATCTCTTTGGATATGTATTTGAGATTAAGAACTTACTACACGAAATGAATATTTGTCTTCTTTGAGCATATTTAAGGATTAATTAGGAAATATACTAATAATTAACGAGAGTACAAGGTTCTATCTTTTATCTAAAAACTACCTACAATAATTATTTCTTGCACTATTAGAAATCGTGAGATGTTCGTAACAATACGTGGGATGTGCTCTATAAACATAATTCCTATAAATATCATTATTGTAGCATTTTGTCAGATAAAATAATTACTTATAGTGTATTTCGTTAGATAAAATAATTAAGTATTGTGATACTTTGGTTATTTCTACATATTATTACAAAACTTGTGTTGTCGCTATGGTAAATTCTTTTTATTTGTTTCTTATGAAATGGACGTTCAATCGAGCAAATGAACAGGTCGGACGCGATGTCTCTGAAACGATTTTCGTGACTATCGATATTTTAATAGTGGCAAACGAGTGATTGCTTCCAAACGTAAAATAGTTGAGCTGGTCCAGAAAACCTTTAATCGACAGCAAGAACCTAAAAATTACGGACAAATAAAACCTCTTTCTAAACATAAAGACACTTTTGTTCTGTGTTTCCAACCGTAACTAATCAAAAGACGTAATTGACGAAAGCAAAAATGAATGTCTTGTAAGTAGTAAGTACGTATTAGGCATAGAGAATGCCCCGATAACTCTACACGCCTACTGCGCATCGGACTCACCTTAATTATCATAATATGTATGTATGTAATAGTTTGAATTATCACATTAAATAGGTAGGTTACTATTCTATTGTCACTCAGCCTTTTACTTATCTATAGTATATAGAGCCCATAAATTTTAATAGGCACTTAAAATGTGATCGACAAACCAATAAATTTATATCAATAAAATCTAAAGTATTATAGTTATGTAATTCAAACTTTATATATTTAAAGAGTCGGCTACTGGAAATAGATTTTGGAAAGTTCGTTTTTCTGGTATAATACTAACCCAAGTTATGCTGGGTTTAAAAAAAAATGTAGCGCTTCGAGAAAAGGTGGTCTGGTAGTGCCCTCGTGCCTCGTCTTGGTTCGACTCGTTCGATATCTGGGGGCACTACCATGCCCACAGATAATAAAATGAACCCTTTAAAATATACTTATTTACTCACCTCTTTGTTTCATATAATTTAAACTCAGCAGTGCTGTAGCGGTTAGCCACAACATTGAAACTGGCGCAGTAAAAAGAAAACTTAATTTTTACTTCAAAAAAGTTATTGCTCAATTTCGTCATGTCACTTTCATTTCTTTTTAATTGTTAATACTCCAGGAATAAGAACAATTATAGGAGTATTACTCCTTAATTACATTATATACAGCAAGAGACAATATAGTGTTCATCATTATTCTTCAGTCTTCACCTACATTTCAACAGCGAAAACACAAAGAGAACAAGAGTCAAAATACTTGTTTTGCGTAGTTTCATATTACAAAACCTTGACCAGATGTACAATTTAGACGAAATCCTCATTGTCTCAAACACGTTCTAACACACGATAAGTGGCACAAACTCTGAACGAGAAGGAAATGGCCCTGTAATTAAGTGTGATTGCGGCCGAGATACTTTCGCATAAAAAGCTGTTCACCTGACTGACTGTACCTTCTTCGGTGCACCTTTCCATTGCAAATCCTGCTACAAAATATTGGCGAAATGTCGTAAGTTACAAATTCAATGTTTTACTCAAATAAGTATTTATCATAAAATCAATATTTTACCTTTGATGGGTTCAATATTTTCACTTTGTTACTTTTCAAATCAGATGTGGTGAATTCTGAAATTATATTAGATATAATTTATAATAATATAACTTAGGGGAAAACCAGGATAGTTTCCCCTTTTTTTTGAAATCACTCCATATCTCTTATAAAATAAAGTAAAATGTTTTATTTATTTAACCAGCCGGTACTTCGGGTTTTCATTGGCCAATTTATAAGTAAAAAATATTTCCTCGAATATTTTCAGAGTATAAGCAATTTTAGCAGACCTCTTAATTTTGTGGCATCTACCCCACGTATTAGATAGTAACCTGATTCATATAAATCCTGTATAGGACAGATGCCCTCTCTCGAAACAAGGCCAATCCCTGAAAAATTTTAATCGCATTTTGCCTTCCCATGCAATTAAATAGAGACCTACGACAGAGTCAACATAGTGGTAGCAGAAAAGTCTACCAATAAATAATTGAAACAGTAAGAAATTTATTCGCAAAACTAGAGTTTTTAAAATCGGGGCAAATATACCCCTGGGGCAACTACCCTGGTTTTACCCTATTGTATAAATAATTATTATCATGTATGCGACAGTCCACGCAGTTTGCCCTTTACATAAATTAATTAAATGTCTAAAAAAGGAAGAGACAAGATTTTCCTAAAACAATACAGAAAGTGCCTTATATTAACAATGATTCTATTTCTATGGAAAATAAAAACAATTTTAACTTTCCAATTTGATTAAACATGAGGAGAGAAAATAATAATTCAAGAACAATTTATACACCCATAATCCATACTAATAAATAATGTAATAGCTACACAAGAAAGTCGTTATGTGTATAAAAATACCAATTTTGAATAATTTTTTCAAAAGAAGTTCAGAAAGTGTATAAAAATACCAATATTGATTTTTTTTTTTTGACTTTGACTTTCCGAATCCGTTACATTACAAACTTACTTATTAGTTTGATTCTATTTGCTTCTTCGTTTTATTAAAATCCAAACTATTAATCAAACTACGAAAATCTTTGGATTTTACTTCAAATTGTATGAAATTAGTAGAACCTGTAGAAATCCAAAGATATAATATACTTCAATATCGTATACTTAGGTAAAAATTAACCTAAACACTATCGAATTATATTGAATCATGTTTCTTATTTGAAAATGCATCTTCGTCGTATTTTAATGGAAACAATAAGTATCTAAATATTGCACGCATGGGAACTTAGACGATTAACACATATAATATGTAGCTATTCGTAGTTTAAATTACAACAACCTAAATTTTAATCTTTGTATCAAATGCTTAATGGTGGAAACGGTCTACATTTTGACACGCATCATTTAATTACCTTGCTATTATATTTTAGAGTCGAGTCGAAGCGTTTTGTAAGCTTTTTAATTTGTTGACTTACGGCCATATGTTACTTGTATCATGTATGTAACTTTAAGATGTTACTTTATAACTTACAACTATTTGTAATTGTATGAAAATAATTATAATAATTTGTAGAGTACCCATGTATTTTATACAGTCTACGAGTTAGATTTTAGAAGGATCTTGAAGTTACATACAAGTATGTTACTTGTATGTAACTTCAATATTTTACATTATATCTTACAACTATTTGTAAATATAATATGAAAATTATTACATATTACAATGATTTAAAGAGTACCCATTTATACCTAATTATTTAATATTGTCTACAAGTTAGAAGGATCTAGTCTATTGTTATTTATTATTAAATTTGGTACCTACACAATCTTTTTGCTGTGTATAACGTGTTCTTTTTGTCGTAAATATTAATACGATTGACCGCGAGTTAATACCTATTGTTTAAGTTGAATCAACCAAACATATTAAAATGTTTGATATTTTACAAAATAGTTATTTTTTTACTAGATGTTCCCGCGAATTCGTGTGCGAAAAACGGAATATCGCGTAAATCGAGCATTGTGCCGCGATCGCAACCTATTCAATGCAAACAAATAATCAAACAAAAAATCTTTTTCTCTTTATAATATTATAGTATATTATATAGAATATAAAAAGTATATATAGATTATAGATATATATTTTAAGGAAATAAAAAAAATCTAGAAAATTGATCAAATTATATTGCCGCCTGTGTAGAGTTTTCTCGCGTTTTGGAGAGCGCGTTGAACTCCTTTTGTACTCCGTCACGCCCGCAGCACGGAAATCACACTCATTACTTTCGTATGTATTTTTATGATATATACGAGTAGACATCGTTACGACGATGAAAGTGATTGCTGAGTGTTTTGATATTGTCAAAAGTTAAACGAAGCGCAAGAGTTAAATCATATCTTGATTAACAAATAAGCTTATTCTGGTATTAATTATCCCACAAAAAACATTTTCATGAAAAATGATGCCAAGACAAGACCATGATGATTCGTACTGTCAAAAAGTTATCAGATCTCATCTAGAGCCAAGCTTCTGACGCTACACGTGGTAACTCTATAAGGCCTAACTTCACAAACTCTACATCTTAGTCAAAATATTTGGCTTGTAGTAGGTAATAGATGTAGGTGTAGGTATATGTTGAAAGTGTAGGTACCTAATAGGTGTAGGTAGTTATAGGTGTAGTTATTATTTTATGGTTAAGTCAGAACAACATTTGTCAGGATCAGCTAGTCCTCGACGGTAGGTACCAGTAGGTACTTGAACGTGAGTTCAATTTTAAATGTTGTTTTATCCTGTTGTTCGGGCTGGTACCGACTTAAAAATAATGAAGATTGAGTAGATAAACAGTTAAAATGTTAGCTGAATTTAAAATGGGAATTATTGAGAAAATAAGTTTTATTTCATACATTTTTGTGCAGTGACTTTGGAAGTCGGTTTTCATTTTGAGATTTATTTGAAAAAAATATAATTATCTTAGTAGTATTTAATAAGCAACTTAAATAAACTATATGACGATATTCGTTGTACACTAACAAAATCGCGGGTAATAGTATAGTAGCTACTTTTTTTTGACGGGCAATTGGCCCACCACACTTACCCACCACTGCAACTCCTGTGTAGCCAGTATCGACAGTGGTAACCAACCACAAAAACCTTTAAAACAAATATGAAAAGTCAAAAGCTCTACATATTCAACGCTCTACATATTATACCTATCAACCACCCAACTCTACCGAATAATGAAAGGGATGTGCTTTTACACCGTTACCGCTACTCCATGACATACATCAATCAATACTAAAGGTTCATTCCCCGGCAGGTCCTCTAGTCATCGGCCTTCGCACCCGTTACGCTGCGTAACCCTTTTGTTTCAAACACACCTGTCACCTGACAACCATTTTGGTTGACGCTATTATAACCCGCACGAGCGAAGAGTGCACCTCGTTGATATGACCTCCTATAATTACGGAGTGCACAAAACTCGGGCGGGTTATACCGTATACGGGCTGAGGCCCAGTATTACTCACTTCCCGTAGGTTTATGTAACAATGTACGTGTTAATGAACTTAATGCATACTATCAAAATTGATCCTTTGTTTCAGAACTATTGTAATATATACGCTCTTTGTACTGAGGTCTAAAGTTGGAGTGCTAGTACTAGCTAATAGTAGCTAATCTAAGTAATAATATTTTTGGTGTCTGTCGATATGTCGCAGGCCTTTGATTAATTATTACATAGATACGTACACTACGGCCGCTGTATCTTGACGGGTCTGAACATAGGCTCTGCGAACTTTAGCGCGTGTACAACTCGTGAAGAAAACTGTTATTGTATTATTTTTATATACCTATGTACTAATAAAATTCCCTAATACAGTTGACCAATTAGTACAAATAAAATAAATACGAAAACACTTAGAAACAGATATTGCGCAACCTTCTGCGCGAAGTTCAGACTCGCCAAGATACATCGGCCGTAATGTAATATCCTTACAAAACTGACAATATTTCTGTGCCACGACACACATTGACATGGGACGCGTGTCAATGTGTTAACGTCGCATAGTATCACAAGACACACACACTAACCAAAATTGGCCCGACTCGGACCAATTCAAGTCTTCATTTTTACGCGTTTATAAAATATCTACCTCTTTTTTATATTATATATCTATGTCGCAGGCATATTGTATGATTCCGCCGTTAACATACGGCGTCGTCAGTTTAGAAACGCTCGCTGTTTTGCAAATATTGATTCATATGATAAATTGTATTTTAAAACGTTGTCAAAAACGTCTACCTAATGCCTACGTAACTAAAATGTATAATATAGTCTTGTTATTTTTTTATAACAATAGGTAGGTACTCATTATTCTAGTAAAGTGCAAAACATTAGACATCAAGCTTGACATTCTAATTAAATACACACCTCCGTCCATATTTAAAAAGTTATACACAACAATTTTCAAATGAAAGTGAATTATATAATGATTACATGAATTATAAGTTTTATTTATAAATACATACTTCCGTTATTATAATATTATTAACAAGTTATAATTAAGTAAGTGAAAACTGTTGTCTTATCCGTGTAAGAGATAATACTTACTTATTACTTGTACCTACCTAGTAGTAAGTAGATAAGTATCTAATATCTATAGGTAGAGCCCCCTGATTGAAGGATGAAAGTAATCATTAGTTATGTACCTATCTGTTTAATGTAGTAAATACACTTTAACTAAACTTTAAATAAATACCTAATAGCTTTTGCTCGCGGCTTTTTCCGCCGTCTGTGGACCGATTTTCAAAATTCTTTTTTTGATGTAAAGGGTAGAATCCCAAGTTGGTCGCGTTTTGATTGTGTGAAAGAGTAAGAAACATCCATACATATTTACATCTATTTATAACTCAAGAACGGCTGAACATATTTAGCTGAAAATTGGTGAGGAAGTATCTTAAAAGTAGGAAATGGACATAGGATATTTTATCCCATTCGAGAGGGACTCAAAACTCGAGAGCGGCTGGACAAATTTGGCTAATTTTGGTCATGAAATAATAATTGTGGTAGCTTAGGGAAGATTTAAATAGTGAAAAATATTGAAAAAGGTGTAGGTTGAAGAAGTAGTTGTAGGACTAGGACGTAGGTTCCATTGTAGGTGTAGTCATTTATTCATTCCTGTTCATCATCAACAGCCTCTGTGGTCTAGTGTTTCGAGCATTGGCTTTCGACTCGAGGTCGTGGTTTCGACTGCCGCATGGAACAACAAAAATTGTTGTTTCCAAGTTTGGTTAGGACAATGCAGGCTGATCACTTGATTGTCTGACAAGAAAGATGATACCTACAGGATAGGCATGTAAAAAGACGGACCTGCGCCTGATCTCTCGTCAGTCGTCCCACTGGATTACGAGAGTAGAGGAAGAGAGAGTGCTCTTGTGTACTGCGCACACCCTTGTTTACTATAAAATTACTCCTGCGTAACTGGCCTGGTTTCAATGAAACTAGCCACCGTCACCAAAATCGGTGTGGGAGTTTCATTAATTATTACATTACATTAATTCAGTATTAAAATTTTAAAAAATTCCAGTTCATATTTAAGATCTGTCTTAAATATGAACTGGAATGAATAAATGACTACACCTACAATGTTGTTCTGACAACGTGTGACGGGACAGCTAGTAGTCTTATAATAGCAATGCTTATATTTTCGGACAAAATCGATAGACACTTAACATTTTTACAAAGGAACGAAAATAAAATCAATCGCCTAAGATCAGAACAGTGAAAGAGATATTGTGCAATAGATGTCAGACTCCAAGAACGTAATAGCAAGAAAAAGGAAAGAAACTTTTTGCAGATTAGTTACAGAAAAACGGAAAACGACCATCACTCGGTCAGAAGCTGCTGTTACGTTTCCGAATAAAATAAGTCAAAGATTTTTATCAAGTTACATTACAAAATATTACCCATTTTTACCTACATGGGTAATATTTTGATAGTTTTGATAGATATTTATAGATCAGTAACTTTTTATTCAACAAGTAGATTTTGCCCGCGACTTCGTCCGCATAGAGTTCGATTTTCGACAAAACTTTTACACACCCTTAGAGGGCGAATTTTCAAAAATCCTTTATTAGCGGATGCCTACGTCATTACAACTATCTGTATGCCAAATTTCAGAAAAATCCGTTCAGTAGTTTCAGCTGTGCGTTGATAGATGAGTCAGTCATGTTTGCCTTTTCTTTATTTAGATTTAAGCAAAAGCCTTACCTTACTACTATGCCAACGTATACTGTATATCTTCTTTGATAGTAGGTTAATACCTTGTAAGTTGTAACTAATTTACTTGGTAGCAGTTGCGTAGCAAATTATTATAGAGAATTCAGCGCTACGCTCATTCTGACTCGAACATTGCTGGTTTTTTCTCGTTGTTTAAAGTTGGTTTACTTTTTTGTTAGTCTTCAAAAAACCGTTCACTTTATTTACTATTTCCATTGAAAATACTCTTTGATCTGTTATGCCCCAATTCTCCTTTCATTAAGTAGTTAATTTAATTATTAGATAATACGTGATGGTGATGGCATTTTTTGCTCTAGTGATCGACTTTTTAACAAACGTAACCACTAACCGCTTTGCCTAAGGTTAAAAATATTTAATACAAAGATGTACTTTTTAATAATTAATATTTTTTGTTACTTCATGACACAGTACAAAAAAATCAGATGTATGTTTTTAATCAGGAACGATGCTACAATTAACATCTTATATCCTAATTTTCGTAAGTCATGGACTAGCGAGTGCTAGCAGCTAGTGTTCTCGAGATGGTACGATACGGCTTACAAGTTACAACCATCGCGCCGGCCTTTGACACGCACTGGTTCTTGTCCAGTTCAACACTATGTTACACTAACACTGTCTTAACACATTAATATAAGGTATGGTTTAGCTGTGAAATGAGCATGTCATGCTTCTAACACAATTAGAGAAAAGAAAGTAACCTTAATTTTCCAAATAGTTTAACGATAACAAGCTAGGGATGATTAGTAGATAAACAGTGATTTAGAAATTAAGCGATAAAGGTCATACAGAAGTCTTTATACAGTAATAGATTTAAAGTCATCTCATCTTTTTGAAGACAAATTAGCCACAAAATAGAACAACAACAACAACAATGACTACTAAACTTGCTGGATGAGTCCATCAGCAGTACGATTAAAAATTGGCCCTACGGCCTTTATTTGTTTACTTTCTAAAGTGTCGCTTGTCACTGCGATTATTATCATATCGGTGTCTTTTTTTCAGGTCCCTGCGAAATCATCAGCTCGTTGAGATTAACCTAAGAGTGTCAACACTTTCGCCCGTGTTGCACGCGCCAAAACTTCTCACGGTGAAACCGTGCGAACTGACGATCCGGGAAAATGTTCTACGACGTAGACAATAAGCTCAGGTGCGATAGGTGAACAATGATAGAAAGACTGGGTTTCTTACCGAGATGTACAAAGACACCACCTAGAGTTCGATTAAAAATCGCAGTACAATGTCTGTTTACGCTATCGCTGTGCCTTACGAATGTTGGCGCGAACAGGCCACCGAGATTCCTGATAGATGGACGCTCAGAAATCGTAATCAGACTGAAAGAAGGTCCCGA
The DNA here is from genome assembly GCA_905404095.1 of Glaucopsyche alexis. Lineage (NCBI taxonomy): Eukaryota > Metazoa > Arthropoda > Insecta > Lepidoptera > Lycaenidae > Glaucopsyche > Glaucopsyche alexis. The sequence continues at coordinate 14,931,827 of FR990047.1, forward strand.
AACACCTGTTGGTAAGTGTGATATTGAAACAAATACTAAAGTCTAAAATCCAATATTGTTATGTTTGTAATATTAGATGCCTAAAAAGGAAAAGACATTTGGATTTTGGCATCTCAATCCAACATCTGTTCAGTGTTCGGGTTTATAGTTCACTAGCGACTCGCCCCTGCTTCGGACGGGTGCAATGTATCATAATATTATCTACATAATATTATAATAACCTTCCTCTTAAATCACCCTATGTACTTATTACTGAAAACTGTATTAAAATCCGTTGAGTAATTTAAAATATCTAAGCGAACAGAAAAGAAAAGGTAAAAAAATATTATTTTTAAAGAAATATTTAATGATAAAAAATTCTCATTAACATGTCTACGCAGGTTAGCAGTACCTAGGTAGTACAAACTTTGTACTATGTAGCAAGTAGCAACCTTAATCGACCTAAATACTAAACAACTTTAACAAGTTACTAGGTACTTTAAAACCCAAACTTCCCATCGAATTTTAAGCGGTACCTACCTGTCTCGATTACCGGAGATCAGTAAAGTTCGTTTGGGTGTAAATTATTGTGGTGTAAATAATCGTCGTGCACGACTGACTACCGGAAATTGTTCGAGGGGGAACAAGTTGCCAAGACAACAAACGCCCAACACCTCACGGTGGGGAAGCCACACGGTGATCGCTGGAATTAGTCATATGATTCCACTAATCCAATTCCAGCCCCTAATTCTTAGGAAGCCAAATAAGTAGTAGGTAAAATGTTATAAAGAATATTATCTATTTAATACTTAAGTAGGGACACCGAACTCCTTTTAAAAGAAGCATGATGCTTAGAAGAGACTTGGAGTCAATAAATTATTATTATTTGAGCCCGCCACATGTGCAACCTTGTATGGAGGGAACATACCCATACGACGTGACCTTTGTAGGGGGGAGACAAGATTTCACGACACAGAGTATCTAATAGGTATTTTGTAATTGCAGGAAGTCTCATTTATCGACTAAGAGGTGTGGACCCGGATGGAGACGCGTTAGTCTTCGGTATACGAGATCAAGTAGGAAGCGACATCCTACGACTAGAAGCCATTTCGTCCAACGAAGCTAATATTTATTTAGTTAAGGAATTAGATAGAGAGGTGATAATTATGTGTTATAATTATTATAATATTCGAATTAATATTCGTGCAATTGTAACTTACGACTTTGCACTTAAAAATAGTATTCTTATTATATATGTATTGGCCTACCGGCTACCATAATAGGTACCTACATATTGTTTTCTATACCATCGTTTCTCAACTGATAGGTTGTGACCCTTGGGGGGTCTAGTTTGTTTTTAAAGGGGGTCGCAGTCTGTTGAAAAATACAACGTACTTACCTTTATCTGATAAAAATAGTGCGCTATGTAGGTAAGTAGTGTGGCGTTCTAGAGGGGTTACGTAATGGCTCCAGTGGTAGGCTAGGTTTCTCAATATAAACACACAGGACACTTTGCACTATATATTTTATTATTTCACTTTTATATTAATAACATAAAGAGGAACTACACATCCTACGCCCTATGCGCTCTAAACCGTTCTCTATTTTCTAATTCTAATTTTATTATCGTCTCTGACGTAGCGGATGACACACAATGTTCTAGTTCTTAATTCAAAATATTCAAATCTTGTGTGCCTGGCCTCTCCAAAGAGTCCAGCCACAGTTATCCGCTACATCCCCCCCCCCCCTTTAGCGTTGTAATTATATATTTCATCGGTTACATTCCTGCAATGAAACCATTTACGTTTCCTAAACTCATATGATTTCCTGTTATGAAATTCCTTAAAACTCTTATTCTTTCCGCCAAGCATAGCTCCATATCTATAAAAGCAACCTATTTGCTTCGAAGAACCCACACTTAACATCGAAGTCGACTTACTTTTAGGTTCGGTGACTATTCTATCAATCTTCACATTATTATTGCTATGAGAATTATATTTTCCTCGTTTAAAATTATTATCAATAAACTTCCTATCATGTTCATTATTTTGCATATTTACATTACTTTTGTTAACTTTATAATATTTATTTTCTTTATTTACATATTTAGTGACACGTTTGTCATATTTTGAAGTCACTATATTTTTAAAAGACGAATGTCTATTTATGACATTAACATTCGGTTGCCCATTCCTTATTTTGAAAGGAACTTCTTTCTTAATATTATTAAAAATAAATTTGACAATTAAATGTCTATTTTCAAATTCGACAGATCGCTTAGCAAAATTAATGCTCGCGTCATGCTTGGCTAGAAAATCTCGACCTAGGATAATTTCTTCCCTTATCCCGTCGATCACAAAACAGCTTTGTGAAAATACAACAGAATCGATTATGATATTACATTTAACTATGCCTTTCACATCTAAAAGTGCCCCATTTATGGCTTTAAATTTATCACCCATATTTATATCCCTTAACGGTAAATTCATTTTCTTGGCAAATTGATATGAAATACAACTACCTGAAGCCCCTGTATCTATCAAAGCAATCGCCCTATTATTACATATATTTACATTTATATACGGAACATTTGACTGACCAGAATCTTCATTGTATTCTGCAGTCTCTCTCGCAGTATACTTCATGACACCGCGCGTACGCTTCAACCCGTTCATCTGTCCAGTGGCTCTATTCCCTGGAAACGGCTGCACACTTCTTCTATCCCTTAAAAAATAATTATGATGAGTATTATTATCATCAGGCTCAGACGTTGGCCTATTAATCCTTTGATCATGGTCTCCGTGAGCCATTCCTGTAGGCATGTTGAGAACCGGCGGTCTTGGAGCTGTGTTGAAGATATCTTCCATCTGTAGGATTATCTTTTTCAACTTCTCTTTTCCATCATATTCATTGGCTATCAATTTTATTTTATGATGGTAATTTATTGTCTGAAGGAATCGTTTGATAAAAACGTTGTCATCTGCAATCTTAGCTTTGGTCTGAAGATTCGAGAGTTTGTAATAGTATTCCATGAGACTTTCTCTCCCTTGTCTCGCTGCGTAGAAAGCTGAGGTGTAGTCCTCCACCCCTGGGAACTCTGCTTCCATCTTACTCATAATAGAGTCATAATCATCATTTGTATCCGTTACTGTTTCATAGAAACACAGTGCTGGGCCCTCTAAATATAGCCCGAGGATCAGACCTTTTTTGTCTGTCTTCCAGTTTTTCATTTATTGCGCATAATCTTTCAAATTCTTTTTTGAATTTATTAATATCATTCCTCCCGTTGAACTTCTCCATTTTTCGTTTTATCAGTTTTCTTCACAATATTTTTTGTGCTGTTCCTGTGCGACTTGGTGAGTGCACTATATGGCCTTTAGCCTAAATATTCCTTTCTTAGTGCGTGATTCGGCGTATCCACCATGTGGCGTATTTGTGTTTCTTTGTGCGTGATTCGGCGCCTCCACCATGTGGCGTTCTAGAGGGGTTACGTAATGGCTCCAGTGGTAGGCTAGGTTTCTCAATATAAACACACAGGACACTTTGCACTATATATTTTATTATTTCACTTTTATATTAATAACATAAAGAGGAACTACACATCCTACGCCCTATGTGTGCAACAATCAGCCTGGCACGCAACACCAGATGCCTCCAAAACGATTTCAACAGCCCAATTCTATCCAGCTAATATTAGAGAGATGATTGCTGAAAAACGAAAAGCACGAAAACAGTGGCAGAAATTTCGATATCCAGCAGACAAAACAAAATTAAACTATATTACAGCACAATTAAAGACACTACTTAAAGACAACAGAAATCAGTCAATACAAAATTACCTTAAAAATCTTGACCCCAGTGCTGCTACGGACTATTCACTCTGGAAGGCTACAAAAAAACTTAAACGACCTATAGTCTCTCAACCGCCACTTCGCAAACCAGACGATACTTGGGCAATTAATAATTCCGACAAAGCACAAGTATTTGCCGAACACTTAAAAAACGTTTTCCAACCTAATCCCGATCAAGGTTCCACAATGACTGATTCTGTTAAAGACCTACTGCTTCAAACACATCAATTAGAACTCCCCATAAAAAGCTTTACCAAGTATGAAGTAAAAGAAGCAATAAATAAATTAGACCTAAACAAAGCCCCGGGCTATGATTTAATAACTGCAAAGACCTTAAAAGAACTGCCTAATGAAGGAATACATTTATTAACATATATTTACAATGCAATATTAAGAACAACAACGATTCCGAGACAGTGGAAAGTGGCACAGATCCTAATGGTACCAAAACCCGGTAAGGATTCTGAAGAAGTAAAATCATATAGACCTATCAGCTTGTTGCCAATTTCATCAAAAATATTTGAGATTTTATTCCTCAGAAGACTAATGCCTATAATAAAAGAAACGAATCTTATACCTGATCATCAGTTCGGCTTTCGGCAGCAACATGGCACTGTTGAGCAGGTCCATAGATTAGTCAAACATATTAACATAGCATTTGAGAAAAAACAATACTGCACAGCTGCGTTTTTGGATATAGCTCAGGCTTTTGATCGGGTGTGGCACGACGGGTTATTATACAAAATTAAGAAAACGTTACCTATTGGATATTATGAAATAATAAAATCATACTTAACAGATAGGCACTTCTTTGTTAAAGTGGGAGAGGAAATAACACCATTATACAATATTCTAGCAGGGGTACCTCAGGGAAGTGTCATGGGACCCCAACTGTACCTTATCTATACTGCTGACCTCCCAACCTCATGTGCTACTGTCACTGGAACTTTTGCTGATGACACAGCTGTTCTGGCCTCTGACGAACTGCCGGAATTAGCTTCTAAAAAGCTACAAAGTAGCTTAAACCAAATAGCAAAATGGCTAATAGACTGGCGAATTAGAGCAAACGAAACTAAATCTGTCCAAGTTACGTTCACAAACAGACATAATATCTGCCCATCGGTTACTTTAAATGGAATAACAGTCCCACAAGCTGATGAAGCGAAATACTTGGGTATTTATTTAGATAAAAAACTAACGTGGAAAAAACATATATACACTAAACGTCTGGCAATGGGACAGCAGGTCCGTAAAATGTACTGGATGATGAAACGTGATTCACAGCTAAATTTAACAAATAAACTCCTATTGTATAAATCTATAATAAAACCGATATGGTCTTATGGTGTGCAGTTATGGGGAACAGCTGCAAACTCAAACATTGAGATATTACAGAGATTCCAATCAAAAATATTAAGAATGATAACCGGTGCACCTTGGTACATAAGTAATGAAAGACTACACCATGACCTAAACGTGACTTCAGTCAAGCAAGAAATAAAAGATAAAATAAAAACATACAACACAAAAATCTCAAACCATCCAAATGCTTATGCCAAAGAACTAATGAGTAATGTAAAGGAGCCAAGGAGACTCAAAAGAAAGCTCCCACAGGACCTGTTATTATAGGCTATGTCAATATAGAGCGTACTTGACACTGGTCAAGTAACGCCCAAGACCTATCATAATTTCAAAACTATTACTAAATGTCTCTAGACAGATTGTAATAATAAAGCGTTAAAAAAAAAAAAAAATATATATATTTTATTATTTCACTTTTATATTAATAACATAAAGAGGAACTATACATCCTACGCCCTATGCGCTCTAAACCGTTCTCTATTTTCTAATTCTAATTTTATTATCGTCTCTGACGTAGCGGATGACACACAATGTTCTAGTTCTTAATTCAAAATATTCAAATCTTGTGTGCCTGGCCTCTCCAAAGAGGCAGCAGCCACAGTTATCCGCTACAGTAGATGTACATATTATTATAGTTTTATAGTGACGGGGTCGCAAGACTTTATTAGATTTTTGGCTGTTTCGTGGGTCACGAGTCACGACATAAAAATGGTTGAGAAACGATGTTCTATATTATTATAGAACATCGTTTCTCATAATTATTCTCATATAAACAAACTTTTTCTGTTTATTATATTATTATAATAAACAGAAAAAGTTTGTTTGATCGTTTGCATCGAATAGACTCCGAAACTGTTTTGATGAAATTTGGCAAAGATATAGAGTAGACCACGGGGAAGGACATAGGCTACTTTATATTATTGCGGCGAAATGTACAGTTCCCGCGAGATTTCGTTCAGCGCTCACGAAGTCGCGGGCAATTACATCTAGTATGCAATATATGCGTGTAGAAGATAGCGCCCGCGCTGCACTAAGATCACCCCCAACCTAAACGACAAAAGAAATTGAACTGTAAATAGAACTCTGCGTTTCGCGACCACAAAAAAAATGCTCGTGGAAACGTAGACTAAGACCAACTTGCGCAGATCATCTGTGTTAAATTTAACCTTGGGTTAAAATGTCATGCCTTCTCTTTCATAAATACGATAAACGAGATAAATAACAATATTTTTAACCCAGGGCACAGAATAAATAATAGTACCTAGAGGTACCCAGGGTTGACTTTAAATCAGATCTGCGCAAGTGATCCTTATAAAATTGTATTAACAGTTTAAAAATTATTTTATAGGTGCGTGATGAATACTCATTTGTTCTAACACTCACTGATGGACATTTAGGAGAGGGTAATTTTATAACTCAAAGTTTTTTATTGCTAGTAGAAGATGTTAATGACAACGAACCTATTTTTAAACCCTACCCACCGGCTATAACGGTCAAAGAAAACACTTCCCCTGGTATATTGCTAACCGTTGAAGCAAATGACCTAGATGAAGGAGCTTATGGTCAAGTAAGTAGATAAAACTACTTTTTTAACTCTATTATTACTTGTCGAGTGTTGGCGGGATGTGAACGTTGTTATTTTTGTATATATCGTCCATAAATTTGTAATATTTATGTGTAATATTGGTAGACTATTAAGTATTAACCATTACATATTCGTTATCGTTCACAAGTGTGGTGAAGTAGTGCAACTTCAAAAAGCGCGCTATTTTTTGTTATTTCCAAAAATCGCTAGGAAGTTTTAGTAAAACGTCTACCACTTTACTGACTTGACTCATTGTCTACCCCGACTATTTATTTGGACTTTGACTAGACTTTGGACTTGGCGATTTAAAAATACGGTGATGAATATTTGAACGAATATTGTATTTCCCGCCTTTTTTACTTGACACTGGCAAATAGCCGGCGCCATATATAATAAAAAAAATACTGTCAGCAGTCATTTGTGCCAGAATTTCCTACTTCTTTGATCAATGCCACTGCCAACTTGAAATTTCGTCAGCTGGTTGATTTTTCGTGTTTTGTATTATTTTGATATGAAAATTTACTCCTCCATTCAATAAAAATGATTAATTTTAAACATTTTCAAGGTGTTATATAATTTACAAGAACTAGACGGAGATGTAGATAACTTTGCCATACAAACAGTAAATGGAAAAGGTGTAATTCGCCTTATAAATCAGTTGGATTACGAGCGCAAGTCTTTATATCAATTGAGGATTTTAGCCGTGGACAGAGCCATACAAGGCAGAATAAACACTGGTACGGCAGCTATATTAGTCAAAGTACAAGATGTTGAAGACCAACCACCGGAATTTATTGTGGCGAGCCCAGTCACAAGAATCAGTGAAGATGCTCCTTCAGGAACCTCTGTACTGCAAGGTATTGTATATACAATACTATATTTAATATAGATATCTATACTTCTATACTTATAATAAAGAGGAAAAGTTTGTTTGTTTGTTTGCATTGAATAGGCTCTGACACTACTGGGCCGATTTTGATGAAATTTGGTACAGATATAGATTAGACCACGGGGAAAGACATAGGCTACTTTATATCGCGGCAAAATGTATGGTTACAGCGGGATTTCCTATTACGCGCACAAAGTCGTGTGCAACATCGCGTGTTTAGAATAATATAATTGTCATACCTACACCAAGAGTTTAAGTATAAGTTATGCGTCCTGACTGAAAATATGAAAATTTTTATCATTTCCTGTTGAAAACCAGAACAAACTTTATATTGAAACCTGTTTTGATGATTATTTATAACCATTACAGTGCGTGCTATTGATGGTGACAGAGGGATCAACAACAGAATATCATACAGCATCATATCAGGTGGTGATGATCATTTTGATATTGATAGTAGCTCCGGAATTGTTTATACCATCACTCCATTGGACAGAGAGGATCCTAACAACAGTAATGGCGCTTACATATTGGAAATCTTGGTAATTTGTAAATTTTTCACATTGTTCTATTGTAAAGATGCAACATTGAAAATAATTGTTTTATTTTCTTGGGTATTAAGTATACCAAGAAGGAACTTAAGGTAGCCTTTCAAACTGACCGTCAGTGGCACCGCGTTAGTATCGCTGCACTCAAATAACATTCCCTAGAATTTCATACATTTGCATAGAATACTGATCTGTCGCTCTGTTGCAGCGTCACAGTTGTGCCGCCACTGTCGCTCAGTTTGAAAGGCTACCTTAAGGCTGATTTTTTTTTTCAATATATTATGATTTGTAGGCTACAGAAGAATCCCACATGGTATCCCCAATGCCAAGTACCACAACTGAAGTAACAGTCATTGTAACAGATGTCAATGACGAGACACCAAGGTTCAAAAGTACAAGATATGTTGGAGAAATTCTTGAGAATGCTCAACAAAACACACCTATTACCTTTCTTCAAGATGCCATACCAGAAGTGTATGACTTTGACCAGGTGAGCTTTTTACTTATAAAAACTAGTTTAGAACGACTTTTCTGATAGCATTCATGTGCAAAATGTTTTATATTTTAGGGTAAAAATGGCACATTTGAACTTTACCTGGTTGGTGATAAAGGAGTTTTTGATGTGACTCCATTTAAAGGAATAAATGAAGCATCCTTTTTAATACGAGTAAATGATCCTTCATATTTGGATTATGAAGTTAATACAGTTATGAATTTTAGTCTAGTCGCCAAAGAAGTAGTTACCAAAGACCCAAAAATGAGGTAACATAATATTAAACTATTTAATGTAGTATTGTCAAGTATATTCCTTATTGATTATTCCATTCAAAATAGCTGTTTTTCTATTACTTTTCAGTGTTGTTCCAATTTTAGTTCACATAAAGGATGAAAATGACAATTTTCCAGAATTTACTGAGTCACTCTATACAGTATCTATACCAGAGAATAGTGGTGTTGGCACCACGGTGGCATGGGTGCAAGCCACCGACCAAGACTCTGACAACTTTGGTACAAAAGGGATAAGGTATACTAGTCTTGGAGGGAGTGTGGCACATCTGTAAGTTATATTTTTATTTTTCAAGACAGTAAAAAAAAAACAATTTCATTGCACAAAAACAAAAGGAAGCATTTATTGTAATACATTCAACAAAAAAATAGCATACAAAAACATTAACTATTATTTCAGTCTGCATTTGAATCCAATATCTGGGGTAATAACTGTCAAACATGCAGGAGATGAAAGTTTTGACAGAGAACTGATTTCCAGACACTACCTTACCGTGGAAGCAAGGGATGACCAGGTATACCATTCTGAACAATATTTCATATCACAAACCATTGTACCTGTGTACAAGTAAGAGAAAAAATTCAGAACAAAGTTATCAAAACTTATGATTAATTTACCTTACAGGGAAAAGGCAATCGGAACACAGCACAGCTAGTGATTAACATAGAGGATGTTAACGACAATGCTCCAATGTTTCTCGCTAATAAATATGAAGCCAGATTGCTTGAAAATGAATTGGAATTTGAAAATCCTTTGGTTTTGGAAGCTAGAGACCTCGACTTGAATGGTAAGCTTTTGCTGGTAATAAACAAAAAAATCTGTTCTGTTATTCTATTTATATTAGTTTTTTGTTTGGTTGAAGCTTACCTAATTATACTATAAATAAATATTATATATTTTACAGGAACCAAGAACAGTCATATAGAATACTCGATTATTGGAGGAGAGTACAAAAATAATTTCACAATTGATCCAAACCTCGGCATCATAATACCTCGCAGCGACTTGGACTTCGAGCAGATTCCAGGCGACAATACGAACATACGACCTATATATTTAACTGTGTGTATCATACTTTAGTAATTGGACTTTAATTTCGTGAGAAAAAATAAATATTTAAACGACTATATACGTATAGTATGTAGTCTTTAATAAAAATAGCACATGTCTTATCTTTAAAAGTACGTATACATTTTGCGCAATAATACCCAAAAATAAACCAAGATTACCCAAATAATTTCTTTTATTCCACTGGCAATACATTAGCGTCACTAGGGTAGGATACTTTTCAATTTTAGAATTTTTAAAATTTATGTTATTGTTGTGCATGAAATTGTACTTGAAAATCATGAACATTTGATGTACCATAGTTCGTTTAAATCACATAAATAATTAAAAGTGCGTTTAGTCAAATATTATTCAATTGTAATCCAACTTTGACGACCTCTGTGGCTTAGTGGTTCAGCACTTTGGTGCTCAAGCCGGGGGTCGCAGGTTCGAATCCTGCCAAAGGAACAAAAAGTTTTCCTGTGTTCCTGGGTCATGGATGTGTATTAAATATGTGTATAATATAATAAAAATCTTAAATATATGTATAGTATAAAAGTAATAAATATACCTCCCGTTGTCTGGTACCTGTAACACAACTTCTTCGGATACTTAGTACGGGGCCAGATTGACGTGGTATGAAGCGTCCATATATATTATTATTAACTTGGTGTTTTTCATTTTTAAGGTCCGAGCCCGAGACTTCGGCGTACCATCACTATCATCGACCGTGCCCGTAACAATCTACGTGCAGGACGCCAACGACCACGCCCCCATGTTCGCGCAGATGATATACAAGCGCTCCATACCGGAGGATATGCCGGGCGGCACTAGCATTCTCGAGGTAGACAGTCCTCAATTAACCTAAAAAACTCCATATAAACTTTAACTGTGCCAAATTTCATACTTCTCCGTTACCGTAATTTTCGTGAAACGGTGTACAAAGTTTTTGCTTTACATATAAATAAAATATTAAATATGATTCGGTTTTTTGTTTGGAAGGCTTGCAAACAAAAAAACTTCATCAAAAAAAATTCGCCTCCTGCTATAGGAGATGAAAGTAAAAGAGTATTTTTCTTTCATGAGAGTTAAGATTTAGTATAATTATCGCGGAGCCTTTTTTACCCGACTGCGCGACGCAAAGGAGTGGTAATGTGTTTATCAGCCTATGTATGTATGTATGTATGTATGTATGTATGTATGTATGTATGTATGTATGTATGTTCCTTTGAAGCACTATACAGACCAAACGCCTGGGCCGATTTTTATGATTCACACGTCAATCGATTCCTCTTAGTCCGGCGAGTGTCACTAAAGACATGACGTTAGTGAAAATTCAATATGGCGACTACTGGACGCCATATTGTGAAAATGAAAAAAATGAAAGTCAACAAACTATATCAAGTGGGGTATCGTTGAATAGGTATTTAAAAATCATTATTAGTTTTCTCTCAACATTTTTCGATTCGACTGACCGTTTAGGATCTATATCGATTTAAAGTTGCGTAACAACCATTCTCACATTCCAGTGATGTAGTACTGATGCTGATAGGAAATCCAGTCTGGTAAATAGCTAGCTAGGTACTCATAACTAAAAAGTATAAAATAAAAAATTATAATTTAAAAAATTTAAAAATTTCATTATTCGACAGCCAATCTAATTTTTCAATGGATCCTGACTGTTTAGTTGTTATGTTCCAATAGTATTAATTCAATAATATATTATAGAATTCTAGACCACCGGATATCTAAGTGCTTGTTTTTTTCTTTTCAGTTTTAATTATGTACCTACTTAGTTTGGTTCACTTTTTACGCAGTCGGGTTTTTAAATTTTTTAAATTATAATTGTAAATAATAAGGTACTTTACTAGACACAAAATAATTTTACATTTTAAATATTATGTGTTGCCAGCAAAGATTTCAAAACTCAAGATAGGCTATGACGTACATTTGGACATAACAAATCTTCATACAAGAAAAAGTTACGCCATTTTGTTTTCACCATACCTCAAATGTCGAAATGGCCCCAAACAACTCTAAAAAGTGGGGACAGTTTTTGCCTCAATAGGCCTCGTCTATAATATACTATATGGTTGGCAGGTAAAAGCCCGTGACGCCGACGGCTCGGCGCCCAACAACCGCGTGGTGTACCGCGTGCGCGGCGCACGTGACAAGTTCGTGATCGACGCGCGCACGGGCCTGCTGGCCGTCGCGCCCGGCGCCTCGCTCGACCCCGACCGCGCCGAGCCCAGAGTTAACCATTACGCGCTCACTGTGGTACGTTATACTACTCTCACTAAGCCAGCAATGTTATGGTCACCGTGTCTACAGTCTAACAATCGCGTGGTGTACTTCGACCCTGAGCCGAGCTGCCCACCCACTAGCTACGACCCCAGACTAGGTATCAGCCCCCTGTAGACGCGACATAAGACAAGAGTCGAGATAACTCTATATAATAATAGAATAGCATACTAACATTAAATTTTTTCAAAGAAATTGCGGTTTGTTTGAAGCACTTTTGTTAGTCTTGTGAAAACGTCCCATACTAAAGTTCTGGCAGGTCACGAACCTGTAAGTTGCTACTAAATGCACAAAATGTCTAATATCTCCGAAGTTTGCGCGTTTATGTCTAAACTCACCATAGTAGATCTTTTTTGCATTTGATGTAAGTAAACTAATTTTGTAGTTTTTTTACACTAATGTTGTACATTTTTTTAGGAAAATAATGTGTGTTAAATAAATAAATAAAAAATCCTTTATTTGCACAAAAATAAAATACACGGTAAGCGAAACATCAAATTTAAATTACAATGTGCAAAATGGCAGCCTTACCGCTTAAAGCGGTTTCTTCCAGACAATCATTTTTTGGACCAGACAACCAGTGCAGTGTTAGGTGGGCTCGAAATAAAAACTGTGTGTGCACATTAATCTTATGACAGTGTTATAATAGATCGCCTTGGACGGTGGCATCGGCGAGCAACAGCTGACGGCGGCGGTGCTCGTCAACATCACCATCGTGGACGTCAACAACAAGCCGCCGGTGTTCGCTGAACCTGGCACCATACGGGTTAAAGAAAACACGCAGGTAAAACCCTTGGCCTACTGATATTGTACGAGGTAAAATTGTCTACGCTTAGTGCTTATACGGCTTGTAAATGATTATAATTGATGCATATCCAAATATTTCAAAAATCAAGATATACTATGACGTACATTTAACAGAACAAATCTTCATATAGTAAAAGATACGCCATCTTGGTTTTCACCATACTTCAAATGTCAGCCATCTTGTTTTTACCATACTTCAAATGTCAAAATGGCCCCAAAAATCTCAAAAGTGAGGTCATTTGTCATGTCACTAGAGACACTTTTTGTCTTAACATGCCTCGTCTATAATATATACGTCTATGTGCATATCAGTGAAAAGAGTTGTAACATAAGGAATATAAGGATTATTTGCAGCCTATTATATTAGATCACATTTAGTTCCCCACAGGGTTCGAAAATATCCGATATTTATTATAAATATCAAAATATCGGATATTTATGATATATATCCGATATATATCCAAAATGTTGATATATATCCATTTTGTATGAAAGCCATATTATTATTTTATTGTATTATTTATGTATAGGTACTATTTGCATATGTGTTATATTATAAACATAATGAATTATTAAAAAAATGACGGGTTGCACTCCGGGAGTGCCGTCAGAAGAAAAAACTTGAATATTAACTTTGTGCATTTTTGATATTTTGGAATCGTTAGGGAATAATTTTGTACGAATTGCTTTAATTATCGGTATATAGAATTGGAGGTAAAGCTCAGTGTAAAGGTCAATGTAATAGGGATGGTCAAAGGTCAAATGTTAAGGTCAAAGGTCGTCTTGGGAAGGCTATGGTCAAAAGTCTATACGAACTAAAATAGTTTCATGCTCGCGTAAACCAAGACAGCAAACAATTATAAGTTGAATCTTACGCATTTTTGATCAGGATACGTGACCTGTCGCCCGAGTTTAGGGGTCGTCCATTAATCACGTGATGCCTAAAGGGGGAGGCGGGTCCGAAAAAAAATCAGCAAGTATCACAAGGGTAGGACGGGGTTTAAGGAGACATCACGTGTATTAATTTTCGAATCTAGTCTATGTATATCAAAATTCTTATCGGTTGTAGATTCGTAATGTTGTTTAAATACTTACAAGACAAATTACTCGTTTAGTTTTTAATTGCTTAAATTATTCGAGTAAATTGTTTTTAAAGTTTTTCTTCAAACATTACCTACTTACAAAAAAATACACGTGATCTTAGGTGGGGGAGGGGGGGTAGTATAAAACCTCACCACGTATCATAAGGGGGAGGGGAGGGGTCTAAAAAGTTGTTAAAAACATCACGTGATTAACGGACAGCCCCTTAACAGTTTTTACCCATCCCAAGAAAAGTGCACAGCGCCTAAAGAGGTATTTACTTCAAAAACTGAAATGTTTTTAATGTTTTATTTATTTAGGTACTTAAAATCATCCGAAAAAAATCCGAAATTTTTACATAAAATCTATCAGTCTCGAATCTTCATATAAAATATCCGGCGTTTTCAACACATCATAGCTTGGCTCTGATAACGTTTCTGTTTAAAATAAAGGCATAGCCTAAAAATTCATGATTTAATAAACAGTTATCTATACTTTATACTATAATATTATAAATGCGAAAGTGTGTCTGTCTGTTACCTCTTCACGCTTTAACCGCTGAACCGATTTTTATGAAATTTGGTATAGACATACTTTGGGTCCCGGGAAAGGACAAAGGGTATTTTTTATCCCGAAAAAGTAGTGTTCTCGCGGGATAATGTATTCACGCGGGCTTAGCCGCGCGCAAAAGCTAGTATTCTATATATACGAAAGTTATTTTATACTTCAAATGAAGTAAAATCGTTTCTGTACTTTGTCAATTACAGAAACGATTTTACTTCATTTGAAGTAAAATCGTTTCTGTAATTGACAAAGTAATTGACAATTCTGTAATTGTTTGTGTTTTTAATTCTGTAATTAAAAAACACAAACAAAAACTTAAATTTTTCTGACATGACTGACACCATTAATGCCGGCAGAAGTGTTGCTATTGCTATTTATGGATTAGAATATGTTAGTAGGGAATATGTTTGGAATTTGGAGTAGAGCTCAACAAACAAACGCCAAAAATTACTTAATAGTATAAAATTTTAAAAACAAATTTTGTATTGATATATATCATAAAAAGTCCTTTGATATATATCGGATATATATCCGATATATATCATGATATATATCCATTGATATATATCCTCGAACCCTGGTTCCCCATAAGAGTCATTCTCACCGAGACGTGGTGTTGCATTGTAAAATAGCGATTCAAAATTAAACTTTATTTACTACAACATAAGATACACATAATAGGCAAGCGGACTGATTTTTTTTTATTGCATAAATGAATAGTACTCTTAAATATGAGTAACTTCTCAGAAGAAACCGTATATCAAAAGTCAATATTTTCAAAGGTACAGCGTAGCAAGTATACAAAATTTTGCGAGTCTATACCAAAAAAAATTTTTTTTTTTTTTGCGAAATTGGTAAACAAAACCTACATCATTAGTTTACTCACATCATATACAAAAACATTCATTATGGTAAGTATGAACTTAAACGCACAAATATCCGAGATATTTACAAATATATTCCTGCGGCCGTATACTTTATACCTACTTAATTAATACACTTTAATCCAATAGTGACGTCATTTGTGTGGCGATTTTAGTATGGAGCGTTTTTAGGAGGCTCGCGAAATTTTGTATAAAAATCGCTGTACCTTTGAAAATATTGACTTTTGATATACGGTTTCTTCTGAGAAGTTACTCATATTTAAGAGTACTATTCATTTATGCAATAAAAAAAATTAGTGCGATTGCCTATTGCAAGTGTTCGAATTTCGAGTCGCGTAGCTCGGCGCCGCTCTTGTAATGAAACGTGTATCTTCTTGTGTAGTGAATAAAGTCTAATATTGAATTGCTATGGTAATGACGGAGCACCGCGTCGCATCTCGATGTGAGTTGACCCTTAAGGTACAGTTACACATGCTAGTTAGTAGCATGCTTTTTAGTATGCTCATTAGCATGCTTGTTTCGAGCATGCTCTGCACTTGTCTACATTTGCTAGATATAAGCATGCTAGTGAGCAAATTGTGCACGCGCACCTGCTGCTAACGACTGATCGATACTACCATGCTCAATAAGCAAACCTGTTCACACACGCTATAAGCACGCCCCCTTCCACCCGCGCTGCAGGTAGCATGCTCAATAATCGCACGACCGTCGATTTTTGAGCATGCTCGAAACTAGCATGCTCATTATTAGCAATGTTTCAATACACATGCTACTAATGAGCATTTGCTCAAAAGTAGCATGCTTTCGTGCTACTAACTAGCATGTGTAACTGTACCTTTAATCTCTTAAAAAGTTGAAGTCTCTCTTTAATGTCGCTTTTTCGTTTCATCTAATTTCAAATCCCAACTATGCCAAAGCTTCATTTAAAAAAATGTCTCAAGATTGTTTATCTATACTTCTTTACTAATATATTAATAAACAGGAAAGGTTTGTTTGTTTGCATTGAACAGGCTCCGAAACTACTTGACCGATTTTGATGAAATTTGCCACAGATATAGAATATACCACAGGAAAGAACATATGCTACTTTTTATTGCGGCAAAATGTACGGTTCCCGCGAGATTTCGCTTTGCACGCACGAAGTCGCGGGCAATCCCTAGTGTGTTTAATAAAGAGATTTAAATTTCTATTTAGGTGGGCACCGCAGTCTACCGAGCTCACGCCTACGACCTAGACGAGCAGCCAGTGCTTAGGTTTAGTATCGACAAGCACGCCAGTATCGCGAGAGACGAGGAGGAGGTCATAGTGCCCGTGTCGGAGTACGACTATGTGGGCCTGTGGGACCTCAACACTATTGACGGCACGTTGAGGATTGTCAAGTGAGTATAATATACGTGCTTGAATTAGTAATAAAATATAATAAAGAGGAAAAGTTTGTTTGTTTGTTTGCATTGAATAGGGTCCGAAACTGTCCAGTAGTTTCCACTATATGTGTACCAAATTCTGGTGATATTTGGTACAGATATAGTGGTTTAATACCACGAGGAAGGACATAGGCTACTTTTTATCGCGGCAAAATGTACTATTACCGGGGGTTTTCCTTTTGCGCGCACGAAGTCGTAATAAAAATAATACAGATGCAGAAATTACTTTCTTTTGTTTAATACTTTTTTCTTAAGTTAGCCTTCCAATGCACGCGACGAGAGACCACGACCTGATACCGAAACAGGGTCGCGGAGCCACTGCTTAGTATAACGCGGTTCAAATGAGAATAGGAACGTCAATGACCTTTATCTGTCAAATATCACTTGAAAAGTGCGATTTTCAGGAAAACATATGTGCCTATAAATATGAATAGTCTTGCGTCGAATTTAAATAACAACGTTAAATAGTAATCAATTATCTAAACATAAATTTAACTATCATAACAGTCTAAATTCAAAACAATATGGCGCCGACTCGATCCTATTCTCATTTGAATCGCACTTATATCAACTTTATATGAAGCACTAAACAATCCCCGCGACCGATTTCGTCGTCGTCGCGTCGGGCGATTAATGGGCGTGGCCAGAGTCGCCAGAGAACCTGATTCGCTGGTTTGCTGGTCGCGGTTGCACAGATCAGAAGGCTACCTTTATGCTTAGTTACAACTACCTAGTTTTTAACTTTTTACTTGCACATAACACGTTGTTCTGGCAATTTACTCGTAACTACTTTCCTATGATTAAAAAAACAAGTGTGCTTTAGACCACACGACTGAAGTAAAACTCGCAAACGAACTACTGACTAAGATATATAAATATTTCTTGCACTGGCTATGAGAGAAAGAGAGAAAGACAATGTGCGCGGACACTGCTTTCTCTTGCTCCTATAGTAATGTACGAAATGTAAATCTCTCTCTCTCTCTCGTCTCATCTGTATTAACTTATATCTCTCTCAACTTCCGTTCGCCTCGCCCGATCACTCTTTTCGTAACTCTCTCGTCACGCATTCACCAGCTTACTGCCCAAGTCAAGCGTGCCTTAAGGTGGTTCGTTTCCTATACAAAAAAACAATGGACATTTATTAGGTAATTTCATACTATTACTACATAAATTTATATGCACATCTATTTATTTTGCATTATTAATATTCACTATTTAAGTGACATTTGTAACTTATGTCACTTTTTGTCGAAAATTCAATAAAAATGTGACTTCTGTGTGAAATAAAGTATTTTAAATATATTTTGCGACAATTGTATTGCAAAATAATTAGATGTGCATATAAATTTATGTAGTAATAGTATGAAATTACCTAATAAATGTCCATTGTTTTTTTGTATAGGAAACGAACCACCTTAAGAAGTTTTACTTTAATACAATTGAATTCTTCACACTCACTTCTAGGTTACTCGATCGCGAAAAAGTGGAGACAATCAAACTAGTGCTCAAAGTACAAGATATGGCAGCTGTCAGTAACGGGGTGCCGCAGACCGCCACGACCACGCTCACGATAGTGGTGGACGACGAAAACGACAACAACCCCAAATTCAGGAAACCCTTCTACAAGACCTCCATCACAGAAAACTCCAAAAATGGCGCTCATATCGAAACTGTTATAGCCGACGACGCGGACAAGAATAGAACCATCACATATATATTAGAAGGTAAATATTGCCGCTAATGATATGTGTACAAAATTAATTACAATATATTGTATCTATCTGTAATATTGACCAGTCATTCCTCTGGACTAGGCTGACTATGTTATGTTGTGAGAATGCCGAATGTGCTTGGGCAACCTTACGACATTTAAAAACGAAGTGACCCAGGCACTACAGTATTTCAAGAGTGGTTACTTCGCTCGGAGAATACTGTATAAATCATCCATTAACGGATGAAAAGGCCTTTAATTTTATCTGTAATATAAGTTTCTAAATTGTAAGTAGTGCAAAGTTTTCGAATTTAAAATATTATATTTTTTTGATTTTTTTTAAATTTAAGGTTATGTACTTATGTATATTTTACACAATTTATTAAATGAAAATTATGTAAGGTAACGTGTTATTTCATTCTCAGGATGTATCAACCCAATTACAGTAATTATTAACCCATTGAACTTTACTCAGGTAAAGAAGAGATCAGTAGTCTGGTTCACCTGGACAGCTCTACCGGCGAGCTGGTGGTGGCGGGCCGCATAGACCACGAGCTGCAACCGTGGCTAAACCTCACTGTGAAGGCGATGGACAACGGCTTCCCGCCGAGATACGATGTCGTCGATATCACTATACAGGTTATTATTTCAACTTATAAATATACGTACCTTATATATGTCACCGTAAAATTGTAAAAACTGTTACATTGTAATATTACTAGAGATATTATAATATGCTGACAGATTGTCAAATATTAATTTCTCCATACAATTGTACGCATTATTTTTCGTTATATTGTAAAATTACCGTGCCGATTGGTTATACGGTATGTGCCCCGCGTCGCCATATTTGTTTGCATTTTCATAATAATAATTATAACGAAAAATAATGCGTAAAATTTTATGGAGTAATTAGTATTTGACAATCTGTCAGCATATTATAATATCTCTAGTAATATTACAATCCAACGGTCTTTACAATTTTACGACATACATATATTTTAAAAATATTTACTGTGGAGAGGAAGGCTGTTCCAGAGGGCTGGCCTGACTGGAGACCACACAGAAAACTGGATTGAAGTAATCAATGGGACATGGGGTATAATAGACTTGCAAAGCACTTGAACCCGGTGACAAGTGGTAGCAGGTCGTTAATATTGGATGATATGGCTGCTCGTTTTTCCGTCTTCCTACTACTATTATAATGTGAAAGTTGTGAGGATGGATGGATGTTTGTTACTTTTTCATGCAAAAGCTACTGAAAGGATTTTGATGAAATTTGAGATGTTAGTAGTTTAAACTCTGGATAAGCACATAGGCTAACTCTTATTTCGATTAGGTACAGTCTATTTACGCGGCCGGAGCTACGGGCAAAAACTAGTATTCCATAAATAAAGAAGATGTATTTTGTCTACTTGCAATCATACTAATACAGATATTATAAATGTGAAAGTTTGTAAGGATGGTTGGATAGATTGTACTCTTTCGCGCAAAAACTACAGAACGGATTTCGATTAAATTTGCTATGGTATTAGTTTAGGCTCTAGATTCTAGATAGGCTACTTTTTATCCCGAAAAGTAGTGTTTTCGAGGGATATTATATTAACGCGGACGGAGCCGCAGGCAACAGCTCGTAATAATATAAAATGTTAATGTTGAAAAGGTGTTAGACGAGAACGACAACAATCCGGTATTCGAGACAACGTCGTTCGAGTACCGGGTGCGCGAGGACGCCCCGCCCGGCGCCGTCGTCGCCAACATAACGGCGCGGGACCTGGACTCGGCCGAGTACGGCAAGATCACGTACCTGCTGGACCGCATGGCCACACAGGTGAGATATCCTACTAATCTTACTAATAATATATATTATAAAGTTAGTGAGGATGGATGGATGTTTGTTCCTCTTTCACGCAAAAACTACTGAACGGATTTCGATGAAAATTTGTGCGGTAGTAGTATAAGCTCTGCATTAACGAAGCTACTTTTTGTCCCGAAAAAGTACAGTATTCCCGGAGGATACTGTATTTACGCGAGCGGAGCCGCGAACAAAAGCTAGTAAAATAATACATAATCTCTAAATTTTCAGGGAAAGTTTTTGATAAACGCCGACACCGGTGCCCTAACAGTGTCGGACTGGTTGGACCGCGAGACACAGTCTACCTACAACCTGGTCGTCGAAGCCTGGGATAACTACCAGTTCGGCTACCTCAGCGGGGAAAGCAGAAATGCCTTCAAACAGATAGTGTCAGTATACGATACTTGATAGTATTTATGTTCCCATATATTGTTATGATTTGAAAATTACACAAAATATGGAATAATTAACTGTCGCTTTTAAACTTAAAAAAGCTATCCCTATTTTATATAGATAAATACTATTACGAGTATGCTAACCTAACCTACCATCACGCTTTCTGTTAAATGGTTTTTGCATAAAAAATGTTTTGTTATTGAAGTGAAAAAAACTTCTATTGGCGCATCGCATACACATTTTTTTCGTTGGCTGTAAGTGAGGGTGATCCGTCATGCTCTTAAGTCTGAGGTGAAAGGCTCGATCGGGTGAACTCGGGACCGTCGAGTGTACCCGAGCGAGAAAGCACCGCACACACATTTCTTCGTAGGCTGTGAGTGAGCTGCAGTGTTATTCTCTAAGAACATTTTCTAATATCTCGACAGCTGAATCCGCGGTGAGTGTCAAATATCATATACAAATTTGACATTCACCGCGGATTCAGCTGTCGAGATTTGAAAATGTTCTTAGAGAATAGACAGGCTGATCCGACACGCTCACGCTACGCTACACGTAAATTGATTACGATTGCCAATGAAGTTTGCTCTTCTGGCGTGCGGTCTTAAGGCTGCGCTAGTCGGTTTATTCTACATACAAACACTGTTGGTGATTTGTAACATTGTAGACCCTAATTTTAGCGTAATATCGATTTTTATGACACTTATCTAGATCGGTATTATATTTCTAAAATTTAAATTAGAAAATTAGAGAAAAAGAAGCCTCCAAACATCGGATTTTAGCGCAACTTTGACCGTAAATGAGAAACAAACGAAGAATGAAAATAGAAAAGCAAGCTCATACCGACATAGTTTTATTATTCAACAATTCAGATAATTTTACTTCAGACAAAAATATTATTTAGTTTTTTCATAAAACACCAAGCAGCTGAGTGTCGATTTGCGTAATTTGAGGACGCCTTTTCTAAAATACTTTACAAGTCAGTATAAATGTGTGCACGTGCAAGTTTACGGGGATATCCTTTTTCCCCCGATATAACGTGAAATAACAAGCATTTTCCCCGCGCGCCGCAATTAGTTCGAGCCGGTGACTAGCGCACTGTAAGGGTCAGCGCAGACAGAGAGGAATAATCCCCGCGCGGTCTCGGGCGTTTTCTTTACGGATCGCGTATGCTCGAGCTTGCGCGCGACCTCGCGACGTCCACTACTCTAACTCAGTGACAACACTGAAAGTACGCGTACGACGCGGGCGCCGACTCGACGCCGCGCAAAAAATGCTCGCGCGTCCTCGAAGATACGCGGGTCTTCGAGGACGCGCGAGCATTTTTTGTCAGGTTCAAGCATTTATGCACTTTAATGTAATAAATTTAAAGTTTATTTTCAAGTGCGTTAATAAAATCCTCTCCGCTGCGCTCCGTTCTGTCTGCGCTGAGCCTTAAAGTACACACTCTACTTTTTTTTTTTAGTGTTAACGTAGAGGACGTGAACGACAACGCTCCCGTGTTGAGCCTGCCCGCCGAGTGCGTCACGATAACGGAGTTCCACAACCACCGCGAGCCCATCGCGGCGGTGTCGGCCACGGACGCCGACGACGCCAACCTCCCGAACGGCCGGGTCCAGTTTCATTTGTTGCCGACACAGGGAAGCGGTAATTTCATTATTTGTGCCTTACGTATTTTATTTTTGTACGTGTAAGTGCGCTGGCGTACCGGTTGACGGGTAGTTGGTGCTGACTGTCCGATATCGGTCCGGTCCGGCCGGTGCGTATGAAAGCCTGCTACGTGTTCCATACACCACTGTTAGTCCGGCCGCCCGGCGATCGGACGCAAATTGATGGGACCCAGCGGCTACCCGGCGAACACCCGGCGCCGGACCGGCCGAATAATTATGCCGGTACGTGTGAAAGCTATCGTACATGGCCATACACTTCGCGACCGATTACCCGGCATTAGACATTACATAGACCGATTACTGTGACGTGTGCGACGGCACTAAGGATAAAAAAATATAATAAACTATTCGTGGTTTTTGCGAGTAGAAATTTTTTATAAACATTATATTATGGGTATGAAACTAATAACATTTATATAGTCCATAGGTAAAACTTGCTTTTATCATTGATGAAAACTGCATTTCTAGTCGGTCTGCGTAGTTTTAAAAATGTTTAAATTATTATTATCTATTACAATAAAACAGTACATACATACATCATTTATAGGTATTGAACTATACCTAATAATGCAGATACAGCTGAAACCGTAAATTTGGCCGCGATAAAGTACCCTATGAATTTCTCAGTAGTCTATATCTGTGCCTCCTTCAATATGTGCTTCTATATCTACTTTAATATGTTGTTTTTAAGAGAAACAACCAAAAGAATAACCTCACTTTCACAATAATAATATGTAACGCGTTTCAACGTCAGGAACGTCAATGGCCTTTTTCTGCCAAATATCACTTGAAAAGTGCGATTTTCAGAAAAACTTATGTGCATATAAATATTATGTCTTGCATCAAATTTAAATAAAAACGTTAAATAGTACGTAATCGATTATCATAAATTTAACTATCATAACAGTCTAAATTCCAAACAATATGGCGCCGACTCGATCCTATTCTCATTTGAATCGCAGTATAAGGATTATCATTGACATTTATCAGAGCTGTTCCGGTTCGAGCAAGTGGGCGGGGACGCAAACTCTGCGCGTTTGTTCGCGCG
Source organism: Glaucopsyche alexis (assembly GCA_905404095.1). Taxonomy (NCBI): domain Eukaryota; kingdom Metazoa; phylum Arthropoda; class Insecta; order Lepidoptera; family Lycaenidae; genus Glaucopsyche; species Glaucopsyche alexis. The sequence goes on from FR990047.1 coordinate 14,955,612, forward strand.
GCAATCGCTGCAGGACCGCTTCGGCAACTACTCCCTAGCGGTGGAGGCGCGCGACCTCGGCTCGCCCGCACTGGCGGCGCGCGGCGTGCTGCGCGTGTGCGTCACCGACTACAACGACCACGCGCCCGTGTTCGTGTATCCGCCGCAGAATGTCACAATCAAAGTACCCGAAGTAAGTATTTTGGTACTACAAATAAAAACGTTGTCGATATTTTGGTACTTACTACAAATATAATTTGTAGTTGAGTAGACCTAAAACATCCTAAAAATGTGCTGGTTAGTTGTACTGTAATCGCAGTGGAGAGGTGGGGATTTTAAAAAAATGTTTACATGTCTTCCGTATTTTGTTAAAGTAACATATATTATGAAGATATTGTTATCATCACAAAATGTGGTTTTCACACACCTATCATTCTACGTTATATTATTTTTAAACCACAGTTATCGTAGAAATATATTCAAATTTAAGTAACAAAACTAGAGGATATTGAAGTGTTTATAATAACACTAGCTGTTGCCCGCGACTCCGCCTGCGTAAATATAGTATGCCAAAGGAACATTGTACTTTTCCGGGATAATAAGTAGCCTATGTTTTAACCCAGAACCTAAACTACTACCATACCTAATTTCATCGAAATCCGTTCAGTAGTTTTTGCGTAAAAGAGTAACAAACATCCATCCATTTTTCTCACGAACTTTCACATTTATAATAATATTCAATTTATTGCATCGTTTGGTGTAACCGAAGCCATAATCTATACTAATAATAAAGAGGAAAAATTTGTTTGTTTGTTTGCATCGAATAGGCTCCGAAACTGCTGGACCGATTTTGATGAAATTTGGCACAGATTTATAGTAGACCACGGGGAAGGACATAGGCTACTTTTTATCGCGGAAAAATTTACGGTTTCTGCGAAATTAGCTTTTGCGCGTACGAAGTCGCGAGCAACATCTAGTAAGACAATATTTCCAGAACGCGACAATAGGCACGGTCGTGTGTGAGGTGCGCGCGATAGACGCGGACGTAGGCGGTAACGGTGCGGTGCGGTACCGTCTGCGCGCGCCCGCCCGCTCGTTCGCGCTGCACGCAACTACGGGCGCGCTGCGTACCGCCGCGCCGCTCGACCGGGAGCATCAGAGGATATACCAGGTACCAGGAGGCGGACCAATAGGCCACTTGACCCTTTGTTTAGTTTAATAATTGTTCCGTTACCCCAAAAAAATAATAGAATATTATTTAGTAAAAACCCACAAATATTTAATTTAAAATGAACTTTTTTAAACGCCTCCCGCCATGTTTGTCGATAGATAATCTGTGCTCTGACGTCACACTAATAGTAAACTTTTTACTATGCGCGGTTGACATGTGACATTTATTTGTTTACTATTACTATGACGTCACATCCGATCGCACAATGCACAGATAAAGGCCTATTCAAACCGGAGCGGTATCCGTTACCGCCGTAGGTATCGGTATCCCGATGGGTACGTGATTATCGCCTTAATCGCGTTCATTATTAGCGCGTTAATCGCGTACCCAACGGGATACCGCTACCCACGGCGGTAGCGGATACCGCTCCGGTTTGAATAGGCCTTAATAGTGTTTTCGTCAGTTTTTTTTTTTTAAATAAGGTTTTTTATCCATCTTGTTATTTTATTCCATGTTTTCGCTATATTACGTTTTCCTAAGCCAAGTACTATAGGAAATACTCATTCAATGTATGAAATTAAGTATGAGTCAAGTAGCCCATTAGCGCCACAATCCTGAATCGCAATATTGTAATTTTCTAAAGATCGAAGATTTTGGGGCTTACCACCATATTCCAACAGTAGAGATAGAGACTGGGAGAAAATACGAAAAGCTCTCCGAAAAGCTGCATTGCAGAGGCGGGAGGTCACTCTGTTTGGATCAAAGCGCACGCAGGGTTGAGAGGGAATGAGAGGGTTGACGAATTGGCCAAGGAGGCCGCGCTGGGATTGAAAAGGAAACCCGACTACGATCTGTGTCCTGTTTCATTCGTCAAGCGTATCTTAAGAGAGGATACGATTGAGGAATGGGACAGGAGATACGAAGTGGGAGGGACGGCCGGAGGCACGAAACTCTTTTTCCCAAGCGCTGCTGCTGCATACAAAGTAGTTAAGAAAATAGACATTACACACCACACCACACAGATACTGACTGGCCACGGTGGATTCGCCTTCTATTTGAATAGATTCAAGTTGAAGGAGGATCCATCGTGCCTGTGTCAGCCCGGAGTTGAGGAGACGGTTCCTCACCTGTTACTCGAGTGCCCAATTTTTGCAAACAATAGATATGATATTGAGCAAAAATTGGGCATAGCGATGACGGGTGAGAGCCTGCCTTCCTTCCTGGGGGAAAAGAGGAGAGAGGTGTTTCTCTCGTTCTGTAAGAGAGTGGTGGAGATTGTAAATAAAAGAAATAGTGATCTGTGATATTAGCTTAACTGTGATATTAGGGTTAGTTAATTGTTGCGCTGTATTTTAAATTTTAATAGTACTGACATTTGTATATTATTTTATTTTGTAATTTTATTCTGTATTTTTATGTTGACATTTATGTACCTGGTATATTATTGTATCGTAATTTCACCTTGACACTAATTATAATCGTAATGTTAAATAGAATGTACTAGTATTGTTAAAACAGAATATAATGTGCAAAGTAAGACCAATTAATGTAAAAAGAAAGATAAAAATAGAAAAAAGAAAACAAAACAGGCAAAAAACAAGCCCTGACTATGTTAGGGGGACGGAAAGAAAGAAAAAAAAATACATAACTATAAAATATTATGATAATCTAACAATCCTCCTTTCATACTAGCTTAGAATTGAGGCGTACGACCTGGGACTGCCGACACCTCTCAGTTCGGATTTGGATCTGACCATCTACGTACAAGACGTTGACAGTTACCGCCCGAGGTTCCCGCACCAGAAAATTTACTTGAACATTACCGAGAACGTTAGAAACTACAGCACATATCTACCGAGCGTCATAGAGAAAGATGAAATAGACAGGGGCGACGAACCGGTGTTGCCAGTGTGTTATTATATTGTTCATGGCAACGAAGACGGAATGTTCGAATTGGTTCCTAATACACACAAGTAAGTTGTTGTTACTTATGATTGGATTTGAATGAATAGAAGTCGCCCTGTGGTCGTCATATATCGCCATTCGACCATAATTCATATTTTAAATTTTTACTGTTTTTTTTTGTCTCTTAATAACGCCATTAAAATATAACTTTATATAATGTTAATATAACTCTCTCAAACAGACTCTCATCAAAATCGCTCGACAGGGAGCAAAAATCCGAATATACGCTAACAATATTAGCGACAGAAGATTGTGTAAGCACACCTAAGTATGACAACACTACGGACGCAGTCAGTACACTCAAAGTGCACATATTCGTACAAGACGTTAACGACAATAGTCCACAATTTGTAAACAAAATATTCACTGGCGGTATTACAACTGAAGCAGACTTTGGCATTAAATTTATGTATGTGAAGGTAAGGAATACGATACACAAACTTAACTTATTTTTAAATGAGCTATGAATTAAGAAATGTTTTTCTACAGTTTTTATTAAACATTATAAATTGGCAACACTCAGAAATTACTCTAAACTCAATACCGTCAGGGGTTGTTACGATTTCAACTGATATTTAATGGAATCTTAATGTTTTTTTTTTTTTATTATAGGCAATAGACCTGGATGAAGGAATAAATTCTAAAATTACATACTATCTCAACGGGGATGTAAAGGAGACTTTAACTGAGGGTCTCGAAAATCTGTCTGTCTCTCCTTTCCTGATCGACGCCGACACCGGAGCGGTGTCTCTTAATTTTGACCCACAAAAAGGCATGAAAGGATACTTTGACTTCAAGGTAAGATATATCTAGTGATATGAAAGTAGTTATATTTTAAAATATATTACTAGATAAATAGTAATCTACTACATATTTACGTTCTAGGTTTTAGCAAACGACACTGACGGATTAGAAGATGAAGCCCACGTTTTCATCTATCTTTTACGAGAGGACCAGCGCGTACGTTTCGTTTTACGCGCGCACCCGTCTGAAGTTCGCGACAAGATACATACGTTCAGACAGAACCTTGCGCGTGTAACGGAATCCGTTGTGAATATAGACGATTTACGCGTGCACGAAAATAAAGATGGCTCTGTGGACAATACCAAGACAGACTTGTACTTGCACTTGGTGAATGGACAGGACCACTCGGTACTAGAGGTCGACCAGGTGCTGAAACTTGTCGATAAAAATATTGAACAACTCGATGATTTGTTTAAGGTAAAGGCTGCATACAAGTTTTTTTATGTCTATCACAATAGGCTAGATGACATTTTTTATTGCATAAATGAATAGTACTCTTAAATACTAAAATAAATAAATAAAATAAAATATTAGTAACTTCTCAGAAGAAACAGTACATAATATATCAAAAGTCAATATTTTCAAAGGTGTAGTAGCTATTTGTATACAAAATTTCGCATATCTCGTAAAAACGCTCCATACTAAAGTCGTACCTAGCTGTGACGTCACGCCTAGGTTAAAGTGTATAAAGTATACGGTAACATATAATTGTAAATATCTCCGATATTTGTTCGTTTAAATTCATACTTACCATAATGAAGGTTATTGTATATGATGTGAGTAAACTAATGATGCAGGTTTTGTTAACTAACTTAGCAAAAAAAATTTAAACTTTTCTGTACTTTTTAGATGTAATTACTAAACTACACAAACATTTTATTTTTTTTACATTTACCAAGTAGTAATTCCATCTATATTTCTGAGTATACGATTGAAACTAAATATTTTAGATTGGTGCTCCAGCCGGGGGTCCCAGGTTCGAATCCTGCCGAAGGAACAAAAAGTTTTTCTGTGTTCCTGGGTCATGGATGTGTATAATATAGTAAAAATCTTAAATATATGTAGGTATAGTAAAAAAGTATTAAATAATTATACTTCCCGTTGTCTAGTACCTGTAACACAAGTTCTTCGGATACTTAGCACGGGGCCAGATTGACGTGGTGTGAAGCGTCGATAGATATTATTATTATTATATTAATACTGAGAAAGCTTAATTATGTTAAAGGAATTCAACGTGCTGGACACGCAGCCGGCGGAGTACCAGCCATTGACCGCGGACAAGATGTCGTCAAACCAGACGGTCTACTGGCTGGCGTGGACGAGCGTGTTCCTGGCCGCGCTCCTGGCGCTCGCCGTCACCGCGTGCCTGTCGCAGCGCGCCGACTTCGGCCGCCGGCTAAAGGCAGCAACCACCGCCTACTGTGAGTTAAGTTTACTCTCGCAACTAACAGTTCCTACTTCCTTAATACCCGTCATAGATAGTGTCGTATAGGTCGTTAGTTAATACTTGGCACCTACAACATGTACACATGTAACGTTGTGTGTCGTATATGAATATAAGCATTATGTGACTTGTTACGTCATGACTACGCATAGACAGCACACAACGTAACATGTGTACATGTAGGTGCCAAGTATTAACTAACGACCTATATGTCTGTCTCGTTCCATAAAATAAAGATACTACTAATAATTGTAGTAGTATCTTTATTTTATGGAACGAGACAGACATATAGGTCGTTCCCTATTTTTTCGCATAAAATCGTATGTCATAATTTAACTTGGCATAATTTAATTTGTCCTAATAATTAAAGTTACGTATAATATCAATTTGTCATAACTGTTTAGGCCTATATTTTTTTGACATAATCACTTTAAGCATAACAATCATTACACATACTTATTGTTATGCATACATTTATTTACGCATAATAATGTATATGCATACTTTTACAAAGCATAAAGATATTTAGGCATAATGATATAAAATTATTTAAAGATGTTTTGAACGCGATAAAAAGTTCTAACCTAACCCAAAACTACACAAATTTTATATCACGCCGGGGTTTTGTGAGGTCTTGTTACTACTCCGAAGACGTTTGGAACGTGAAGAAAAAGTTCTAACCTAACCTAAAAACTACACAAACGTTATTTCACGCTGGGTTTTTGTGAAGCCGTGTTACCACTCCGAAGACGTTTTGAACGTGATAAAAATGTTCTAACCTAATCTAACCCAAAACTACACAAACGTTATTTCACGCTGGGTTTTTGTGAATCCGTGTTACCACTCCGAAGACGTTTTGAACGTGATAAAAATGTTCTAACCTAATCTAACCCAAAACTACACAAACGTTATTTCACGCTGGGTTTTTTGTGAGGCCGTGTTACCACTCCGAAGACGTTTTGAACGCGATAAATAAGTTCTAACCTAACCTTAAACTACATAAAGGTAATTTTGCCTAATAAGTTATGCCAAAGTACAGTTATGGCTAAGTATTGTTATGATAAAAAATATGCCTGACTATCTACACTAATATTATAAAGAGGAAAACTTTGTTTGTATGTTTGTTTGTTTGGTTGTAATGAATAGGCTCAAAAAGTACTGGACCGATTTCAAAAATTCTTTCACCATTCGAAAGCTACATTATCCACGAGTAACATAGGCTAAATTTTATTTTGGAAAAAAATAGTGTTCCGTAAGATATTTGGGGTTTTCGAACACAAGGTGTAAAAATCAACCAGAAAAGTTACTTATTTTGCGTATGCTGCCTAAACTATAAAAGATAGAACCATATAATGTTCTAATTAATTGTAGATCTTATAAATATCTACAAAAAAGTCCGCGACACACTATACCTATGTATGTCGAGTGAGGCACAACAATTTTTTTATTTAGAAATCTTGATTTTTTTTGGACTACATTTAAACGCGTTTATTTTACTCATGCTATTAATCCTTATCAAAATAAATTATTTTATCACTAAGTACAGTTAATGTAGATAATATTTGGTCTTTGAATGATTAAAATTGGACGTTTGGTTTTGAAGTTATGGCGAAATTAAAATATTACGATTTCTGCTCCACGGTCCGTTGAGAAGTAGGCGTCACCAAGGCGGGGGTGTGCGTGCGGGACGGGAGTTTAGATCTATGAGATAGCCGCAGTATTAGTATCAGTACTATACCCATAGATTATACAGATATATACATTGTACCCGTGCGAAGCCGGGGCGGGTCGCTAGTCAGGACATAAAGGTATGCCTAATGATATAGTATGCCAAGAAACAAGTATGTCAAAGTATTATTATGACAAACAAAATTATGCCTATTGAGGTATTCCACATTAAATTATGCCAAAAAAAATTATGCGAGAAAAGGGAACCCACTACAATGAAAATACTGTGTTGATTTTTGTGATTAGCGATTACCGAAGCCCATGGACGCCCGTAATGCCAGATCAGTTTTATGTATGTTTAAGGTATTTTTAGTAGTGGGTAGACCGTTTGGTTCGCACTCGAGAGAGTGCAGGTTCGAATCCCAGGTTGTGGCGTGTACCAATGAGACTTTTTCAGATCTCAAGTACATTATACGGATGCTCTAACGGTGAAGGAAAACATCGTGAGGAAACCCGCACATAGTTGGCCCCAGACGTATTGACCAGTTCATTCCTCTGGACTAGGCTGACTATGTTGTGAGAATGCCGTATGTGCTTGGGCAACCATATGACATTTAAAAACCAACTGTCCCAGGCACTATTTAGTATTTCAAGAGTGGTTACTTCGCTCGGAGAATACTGTATAAATCATCCATTAACGGATGTAAAGGCCTAAGTTTTAAGGTATTTTGGTTATCTTCGGCCTCCGATACCTTCACTGGGCGAAACAACACGAGCGTTATTACTTAATTAACGCCGGTTTTTACAAGTCAAAACTTACCTATTTAATGCTTGTTCAATTTCCCCAGCATCGAATCCCGGCGAATCTGGTATGACCATACGCAGTTCCGCCGAGCGAGTGCCGAACACAAACAAACACAGCACCAAAGGCTCCAACCCCATCTGGTTGCACGCATACGAGAACGACTGGTACAAAGCTGACGATCTGAGCCGCTCCGAGAGGGACTCGTTGGACGAAAACGTCGTGGACCAAGACACGCCGCCAGACAAACCCTACTTCATCACTACCAACTTTCCCTCCATACAGAGCGAAACGGATCTCGAAAACAATCAGGACAACTTTAACTTCTACCAACAGTTGGAGCAAATGAAGAACGCAAAGAATATGGAAACTACAGAGTTGTAACCTGTAATTGCTTTAAACAATTTATCAATACAGTTACATAATTATTTAATATAAATGCGGCAGTTCACATTCAAAGTAAAATTGTATAAAAATATTCATTTATATCTTTAAAAATTACCTAGGTAGTTTTTTAAATATGTATTTACAAAAGGAAATGATGAAAGTGTAGGAATAGAGTGATAAACAATGACGCTTTTCTAGAAGCCTTATTTCTCTTTTTTCCGCCCTTTCATTTCTCCCGTCTTTGTTGTGGAATGCCTATAAAATTATAAGTTTTTAGTAACTTTTTCGGTCTAAGCTTTACCTACTTATTACATATAAGCATATAATAAGTACATACTCCCATTAGCTGATAGTCAAAAAACAAACATTACGTGTACCTACTTTATTTAGTTATAAAGCACATATAAAATCCCACAAAACGAACGTGCCTAATTATTTAGTTTTATGAGTTTGAGATTCGAAGATTTGCTATTTAAATACTTTAAGTTGTAAGTGGTAGATAGTAATAAATAATTATAATTAAATATGTCATGTATTGTGTAATAAATTACGTTTTTACCAGAATTAATATTAAAATTTATTTGGTTTAAATGTTTCATTCCCCTATATTTTTATATCATTATTCATTTCCCCAACATTAATTTATGTAGGTACCTACTTATAAGACAAAGACTCCCCAACTACAGTGCAGTTGATGTAACTACCTATCAAGTATGTAGCTCTTTATTAATTTACTCAGACTGTTCGAACCTTAACGTAAACAAAAGACTACACTATAGTGATACCAATTTTAGGGTGTGGGCAGGCCCACACGTACCACAACCACCCACACCGACGCGACAAAGGGTGGTCAAGCTGTGGTTACGTGTGAACCACAACGCAACCACCAGCGACACCGAGTATAGCTATATGGCAATTTATAACAAACAACATTTTTCGGTACGACATCGCAACCACAACGTAACCACAGCTTGACCACATTTTGTCGTGGTGGTGTGGTGTGGTTGTGACTTGTGGTGCGTGTGGGCAGGCCCTTAGGCTGCGGCCTGGACGCCAGCGTTCGGAGTGGGCGGTGCGGGCGGAAACTGTTCTCGACGATTGATGACAGCGGGCGGCGTGGTCGCATCGAACAGTTTCATACAAATCTATTTATTTGACCTAGACGCGCCTGCCAGCTGCGCGTCCACTGGATCGGAATCGGAGCGTACGGATTTGTTGCTTTGTATTGATTTCTATGGTACTGCGTCCACTGGATCGGCATTTCTGCGCCTGAGACCGGTATTTATGCCGATGACGTCATCGGCAGTGAACCCGTCATTCGGATTCCGAACGTTTCAAGTTCTGACGTGTTTGCGACGACGCGACGGCTATACATAAATACTTATTCACGATGAATGACGATATTTTAATTACTTTAGTGGAAAAATATGATGAACTTTACAATCTAAAACATCAACATTATCTTAACTAACTGAGGAGAGACGATATTTGGGATGAAATTGGGCAAATAATAAATAAAAATTGTAGAATATAGTGAAGTTCAAAAAACTTTTTTCGAGTCATATGAATGTACCCAAAAAATCTATTTTCATCTTCTAATAAATCAGAATATAATGTATGAAATTCTCCGAAAATTAATCTTTTTGAGTTTATATTATGATTTATGAACCCATATCTTTCGTTTCCTCTTGTTTCTCTTTTCCTCTTCTGATAAAATACAGCTAATTACAACAATATATCTCGTCACTATCCTCCATAATGCAAATGCACGTTCAGGCTGACGGACTAAAAATAACTATATTGCCGATGATGAATCCGAATGCAGTGGACGCACCCCATCGATATTTCGTAAATGACGACGCTCCGTACGCTGCGTACGCTCCGATTCCGATGCAGTGGACGCGCAACTTTAACCGCGCCGCAGCGCGCCGCGCGCTTTGCCGCAGTGTTGCCATATGTACGGATTTGTCCGTACGCGTACGGAAATTGAACATTCTGTACGGATAAAAGTTGCGTACGGATATGTGTACGGATTTCCTATCTACAGATACGTTTCAATATTTTAGTAAGCTACATGCATAACCATTCATCGGTTATTTAAAATAATAATTAAGTATTTAATCTACTGTAGTGTATGTATCACCTCCCTACCTATATATTATAATGTAAGTTGATTTAAGAGTTAGTTAATAAACATTATTCGCGAAGACAACATCTTTTAATTGGACTCCCTAAGCCTGCACATTGCATGGCGACCCTGCCAGTGCTGCCTAGCGGCAGCGCTGCGCAGATGGTACAGGGACAACAATATTAAAAATAAGACTTTGAATTGTGATGCGTGAATTATTATTAGTAAAAATAAGACTTTAAAATGTGAAGTGAACTTTATGCGGTGATTGAAAATGTGGACATAATAGTGACAAAAAAATGAACTAAATAATAATATAACGGCCGTTAATTAGGAAATAAATAATGTAGATTTTAACATATTAAGTAAATATTGTAGAAAAATAAATACAAATCTAAAAGTGCTATACCTAACTATAAAAATAATTTGCGAAAAAAAAACTATGACTTTAATGGAAATAAAAAGTGTGGCTAAAATATTTTATGAACTGAGAAATTAAATTTAAAAAGTTGCAAGAAGAATATTATAATCATAGGCATGATGAAGAAGAAAAAAAAGGCTAAACAGAAAAAAAAATACAGAAGTTAGAGTGCAAAACGAATTATTGGCCATCAGTTGAAGACAGTAATTTTGAAAATTTTTGAGTGAAGATGAGCAGGCAGCTGGGAGTTGTTGGAGTCAGATGAGTAGAGATGATGAGCAGGCAGCCGGCAGTTGTTGGTGTCAGATGAGTGGATATTATGTAGAGCAGGCAGCCGGGAGAAGTTCGAGTCGGAAGTGGATGCAGCCGGGAGATCAGTGAGCAGACACATAGATAAGAATAATTGGACGTCAGATTTTTTTTTCTAGGCTAATTACGTAACATTTTCATAATTTTAGAATTTATAATTAATTAAACTATTTTACAAATTAAAAATAAACCTATGTACTTATAACAGTAATAGTATATTTAAAAAAAAAAAAATTATGTGTGTTAACATATTAAAAATTTAGATGAATTAATTTATAATAAATTTTAGTAATATGGAATAATATACAAGAACAAAAGCTTACAAAATTAATTAAAGTAGTAAAAGGGAAAAGCATTTTTATGAACTTTTGGGAATAAACTAAATTGAAAATGTAATAAGTATGTACTCAAAAGACGTTAATATTTTGATTTTTAAATGGAGAGATATTAAATTTAAGTGTCAGATTGGTTTGTGAAGTAAAGTTAAAATAAAATATCAAAAGCATATTATGCAAGTAGATAATATTGATGTTTATTTAATTATGTTGTCCTTTAAAGTTATTGGAATCAAGTATTCTGATAAATATATTTTTTGAGTAAATTTTTAGATATCTATTAAAAATGTATTGAATTATTGTTATGAATAGCCAATAAAATTTTAAATTTGCAAATATGTAGGTTGATTGGTATTATTACATTAAAATGGTTATTGCACTTTTAATTACAGGCTATTACAATTTGCTATATAAAAAAAAAAGTATCGGCTATGAAAATATTTTTTTAAAAAATTTACAAATAAATTAATTAAAACAGATTTAAATTAATCTATGTCAAAATTAATTTAAAATTTTCGAGTAAGATAAATAATTAAAAATTACAATTTAAAAATTTTAGTATGTTTACAAATTGTTAATGATATTAGGTAAAGCTTTTTGTAATTTCATTAGTTTCATGTGACTTTTAAAAGTTGAAATTAAATTATAATGTTATTATCTTGCAACTTAAGCCACCCCTTTGTAGGTAGGTATATTTGGTACCTAGTAGAAGTTACCGTATTTAAAAAGGATTTTTTGGCTGAAGACAAGATTATTATAATATTGTAAGGATGTAATAGTAATACGAAAGTGAACTTTGTAATAAAATTAAATAAATGGGTGTTGACGATGTGTAAAGATATTTTAAGCAAATATAAATAATAATATTAGTTGTGACAGAAAGAAAACTTTTAAGAAAATAATATGAGTTAAAATAATTTGTGTCAGTTATTATTAATTATAATTAGTATTAATATTGGAATTTTAGATATTTGAAAAAGGGAATACATAGTAACTCATTACTAACTAAATATTTTACGCAGTTGGTTAACGCAGGTAGGTAAGTTCCCACAGCAAACAACGCCTTTGCTGGGAAAGCGTCAGATATCCGCGGTGCCAGCACAGCATTCGCGCAACGAAATGTAAGTAGATACTATTTGTTAATCAAAGCTAGGGTTGTACAAAAATATGTATATTTTTTTAAAAGATTTTTTATTTACAATACATAAAAATTCGTCATAAAATATGTCAATTTTGAAGGTTAATTTTTAAGGTATTATAGTATTAGTTAAAAAAAAACAATATATTTCAGATTTAAGATTCATGTTAAGTATTATTTAAATTCATTTCACGAAATTATTTTTATTTGAAATAAGACTGAAAACGAACAGTGTGTTTTAAAATATTTTGGTATGTCACTTAGAAGTTAGAGGTATTATTTTTTTTTCGACATTTAGTTAAAATAGATAAAAGTCCAGAATATTGAAGTAATTAAATTTTGTTAAAATTTTGATATTGACCTCTTATCGAGAAAGTTCGTTCGGTATTTTTAGTGACAATTAAATTCTATATTAATAGTACCTAGATGGACCACCTATGTCCATGTTATCATCAATAATAATTGGTGTCATATAACAGATCATCTCAACTTTACATGCACCATTTGTGGTACAAATCAAAACATTAGCGATACGATGCATAAGCGCATCCAAAAGTGTCAAGTAAGCATGCCATATTTAGGTTGGAAAGATTGCATGAAATTACATGTGCAAAAGATTATGTTGCAATTTGCAACTTGAAAAAAAAAATCCGTAAGGAAATTTAGTAAATTAAAATAATATAGTATCACACCTACATAGGTAGGTAGGTACATTATCTTTTTTTTTTTGTAATAAAGTAACTTAATTCATTTAATTTTTTGTTTTATATTAAAAAAAGGACAATTTCAAAGTAAACCTACACATTTGTTTTTACTACAATATCTTCATAGGTAGGTGTATAATTTTTGTTTTGTAATGCGGTGACTGAATAAAACACAACCTATTAATATTTTTTTAAATTAATATGAACTCTGGAAGTTATATAATTCGTTTACTTTATTTCAGGCTATGGAATTAAAAAAAAATAGGAACGTAATAAAATATAATTAATTAGTAAATTATAAGTCGTTAACATACTTCGAATAGGTGATATTAATTTATTTTGTAATAGTAACTTAAACTTTTTGAAAAGTAAAAGCAGAATAAAAAAGGTTTTAATAAAAGTAATTAGTTGCTTAATGTACAGGTAAAAAATAAATAAATAATAAGATGTTATGTTGCTATGTATTCCAATCCAATTCAGTTAAGATTAGAACATACAAATTAATAATTAAATAAAATAAAATAAAAAGTTTTATTTCATGGTTACCTTTAAAGTTATAAAAATAATACAATTTTATTAGAAAAAGTAAAGTAAAAGAGGAATCAGTAAAAAGAAAGGATATGTAAAAATCTCAAAACGAGACAATTATTTCTTAGAAATGTATTAAATTCTTTTTAACTACTTTGTAAGTTGATTAGCTACATTTTCTGAGATTTTATACTGGATATGACACATGGATTTACTTAAAAAATATTTACGTTCATACGAGATATTATGACGTAATATTATTGTGAAGAGAATTAGGAATGTGTTATTTAGTTTGTAACATAGCTGTAGTCTATGTAGGGATGTAAAGAAAAGATTATTTTGAAATAAGGATTTGGGTTTAAGTTTTATAAGAAGGTATTTGATTGAAATTGAACAGTTACTAGGTAGAAGGGATGTGTCGATGTTTGGAATGTCTAGTAGCTGTTGGCTTGATCACCCAACAGTTGATGGATATTTTAAATATTGAACGCATCAAAATTATGGAATAGGTTATTTTGTAAGGAATTTGGGTAGGTTAAGGTAAAAAAATGCCATAGTGCATTAATTAAATACTAGCTTAAATGCTATGTATGGGTAATAAATAAAATGCTTAAAGCATAAATAATAAAATACGCAAGGTAATCCTTCATTCGATCATGGTGTAAACGAGATTTCTCTGTGAGAATAGTTGGAGGTCAAGAAGCCTTAAAACAAACCCTTGGTATTTAAATATGGTACAAAAAATTAAATAAATGGTACTTAGAGCATGCTCGGCGGGAACAATCCTCCACTTAATAAGAATGGTTGGAGACATATTATTATATTGAGTTGGTTAGTCTTAAAATAGGTCCCGTTAAATGTTGTATAAATAAATAAAGTATTGTACCAAATAACGTGCGCACATAAAGTATAAAAATAAATAAAGTACCATAAAAATAAATAATTTAAAGTCGACTATAAATAAAATTAAAAAAAATGTGTATAAAAGGGTATTCTATCATGATTTATGAAAAAGCATGCATATTATGAAAATGATGATAAATGAAAAAAGGTACCTGATGATGTAAAATGTAAGTGACTGGCCAGTCCACTAATCAAGTGAATAAGTAAAAATAAATGTAAACATATTATGTGAAATGAAATGATTAAGAAAATGGATATGAAAAATGGAATGGATAGTAAAATGGAGGTTGTATTTTTTTTAACTGACAGAATATAATAAATAGAATAATAATAGTGAGGAAGTAAATTTTTTTTTTGTTAGAAACGAAAATGTGAATTTTGTAACCAAGTAAAAATTATGTAACCATATAAAAAAAAATCTTAATTTGAATTTAAGTCAGCAACTTAGTTTTGGTATTTTCGTTTATTTTAATTAAATATATCGTCAACATCCCATAGGCTATAAATTAAATTAATATTAAATACACGATTTACAATTTTTTTTAGTATAAACGGCACAGATTTGTATTTATTAATGTTTTAGTTTCAATAAGATGGATATAAGTAAGAACAAAATTGGTAGATAGTAAAAAATAATTAAGGGTTAAAACTAATTTAAATGTTATAGATATTATATTAAGGTAAAAAAAAATGTATAATTTTTTTTTTCAAAAATACGGGGGAGGTGTAGTGTATGTATCACCTCCCTACCTATATATTATAATGTAAGTTGATTTAAGAGTTAGTTAATAAACATTATTCGCGAAGACAACATCTTTTAATTGGACTCCCTAAGCCTGCACATTGCACTACATTATTTCATTTAAATGGTCACACTTAGACGTGGTAGATGGTAGATTTAAGTAGATTTGTTTCAGACCTGATGTGCTTACCACATTCAAGTGCGGCGGTTGAGAGAATATTCTCCGCAATTAATTTGGTGAAAACCAAATTAAGAAATCAACTTTCAACTGAAACTATCGAAGGTCTTCTTCATACGAAACAATTGTAAGGGAATACGCCCTGTTTTAATTTTGAAATTACTTCATAAATGATTAAAAAAATGAATAAAGACATATATAAATAATAATGTTTTATTTTCACTTTATTTCATACAGATTTCTTTCAGAGTTTTTAACTTTTTTCCATGCGTACGGACTTTGTACGGATTTTTTTGTGAGATGTACAGATTTTTGGTCTCAGCTGTATGGCAACACTGCTTTGCCGTCAGGCCGCAGCCTTAATGTCATTTAGTTACCGTGATCTTTTTTTAGATTACATTTTATACCAACTTATTTATTATTCATTCCAGTACCACTTTTAGACATTTACTCTTTACTAGTACGTAAAAAAAATTAAAAAGTACTAAGGACTACGTAAAGGCAATAAGAATAATTTTGAAAGTTCCTAAACTGATTCCAACGACGCGCGACGCGACGGTCTCCAACCATCCGCAGTTGTCCGTTCCATTTTAACCGACATCAAAAAAAAAAAGGCGGTTATACGTTCAAAACTAAATTAAATGTTATTATAGTTATCCAAAACTACCCCAGGGGGGATCGTGCAGAACGAGGGCGGAAATTGCCGTACAAAACAGATGATTCACGAAGCACAAAATTTCTATACGTTTACTATTTTTTACCCGACTACGGCGAAGTCACAAAGGCACAGTCACAGAATACAGGTGTTCTGTGGGCAGTTTTAGCAGTCTATGTATATGTATGATGTTTGTTCCACCGTAGTGCCTAAACCACTAGTCCGATTTAAATAAATGGGGTGTCAATAGAATAGCTCCGGTAACATGGGCTATATATGTCACCGCAAAATTGTAAAAACCGTTAGATTGTAATAAAACGAATGAAATTGTAAAATGTTGATAGACTTCCGATGCGAATATGCTGCCTATAATATAACACATTATTTTTCGTTAGATTATAAATATATTGTTTTGAATCTTTCGACATATTTTTACAATCTCGTTAGTTAATTTACAATTTAACGGTTTTTACAATTTTACGGTGACATAATGATGTCACGTAGGCGGGTAATAGTCTTTATAATAAATCGAGTTATTCCAATTTGGCATGTTTCTGCACTGAATAGCGACATTTGGTTATTTCCGTATTCCTTCGGCAAGCTTGTTTTGTAAGACTTTAATCTATTGTAAAGAAACTATTCATAATACTGTTATGTTAAAATATTATTATAAAAGATGAGCGCATCACGCCGTCAAACAATAGTTTGGCGAGATACAAACATGTAATTGATTTGTTTAGTAATAAAAAAGAAAAAAAAAAAAAAAAAGCCCGGCCCCGGGGTAGGTTTTGATCTCGAAAACGCCAGTTTCTAACCGAAACTTCAAACCTGTCTCAATTTTGGCGCTTCTACCCCTTCTAGCCATTTCTAGCGCTATTTTGCCGCGCGAGAGAATCAAAACTTGAGATGACAAAGCGCGAAAGTCTTGGGAAGTTGGAACTTAGGTGGAGTGTGTTACTCTGGTGTTACTGTGTACGCCCTCTGGTGTTACTGTGTACACCGAGCGGCGCGTCGACAAATATTTCTTTTGTTTAGCTTTCTATTGAGTTTCTTTTCAAAAAAAAATGTACTAACTAGACCCGCTATCCCCAACCCGCGGCCCGCCGGGCCTTTATCTGCGGCCCGCGTGAAATCTGTAACTTAAAAATCAGCTAAGGAAAAGCCATTTTAGGAAAAAAAATAGACAAAAATTGTATTTTTATGAAAACCACTTTTATATTAATTTTTATTTTGAATTATATATTGGAGTAGAAATTAATTTAGTATCTTGTGAATATTTAAAGTATTGCCATCGACTAAAGAAAGGACAAAAAATCGCGTTTTGTTGTCATAAAAAGGGCTTCTCCTTATATTATTTGTTTTATCTTGTTTTTTAGATATGACATTATGTTGTTATAGCGACATCAGAATTAAGACTTATGAAAATATCAGCTTTCTAGCTAAAGTGTAATAAGGATAGCATGCAGCGACAAGCCAGCTCTAGATAAAGTTGTGAAAAAGCGTTCACTCTCACTGAGTGAACATACCTAATTATTTTAATACATATTTGTTATTTTATTTTAGTTTGTGTCGTAATCTCATCTTAAATGTTTAGTTTCACTCTTTTAACTACCTTGTGTCTTTCTATTATTAAATCGTTAAATTTAAACACCGTATTTTTTGTCCCTAAAAATTTTGGTTGCGGCCCGCGACACCAGGAGTACAACGGGTATGTGGCCCGCGTAAAAAAAAGGTTGGGGACCACTGAACTAGACCTTTTTTGACGACCTTCGTGACTCAGTGGTGCGTTGGCGCTAAAGCTGGAGGTCGCGGGTTCGAATCCCGCCATGGAAGAAATGTTTTCTGTGATCCTGGGTCATGGATGTGTTTGTGTAATAAATATGTGTAATATATAATAAAAATCTTAAATAAATGTATAGAATAAAAGTATTAAATATATAACCGTTGTCTGGTATCCGCATCACAAGTTCTTCGAGAATGAGAGCGTCTATAGATATTATTGTTGATAACTACTACATTGATGGCTTCTAAACGGATCAAAATACTCTAGTCACCTCTGTCAAGTAATGTATCCTACTAGTTTCCAAAGTATCACAAAAACATAAGCTAATCAGTCGTTTAGAAGTTTTTATGGATTAGGGGTAAATGTATATTGCGTACCTGTAAGCAATAAATATTAATAAGATAGTAGCGGATATATTCCTAATTTCTCACACTTGTTACTGACAGATTTGCGCCTTAGTGGTATCTGCCTACTCCTATGGGGTTAGTGAAAGTATTGTCTTTGTTATAATCCAATCCTACAACTCATGGATGATATAATTTCAAACCCCCCACTCCTCCTCTCACAGCAGACCTCATATGGCACTTATGGCTGCATTTTTAGGTATATAAGCCTAAATAAATCGCACGGTGTTATTTACATACACAATAATTTATTGTTTCTTACAATTTAGTGAAGCTAAAATACATCTTGTCAATCGATTACAGTTTGAAAAGCCTTTAAAGTTTCTCACTCCCTGTGTTAACCAAATAAACGAAAGCTTCATCTTGCAGCTGTAAAGAACACACCATAATTGCCACTCGTGCCATGAAATGAGAAAAAATGCCAAACTGATATACATGAGACGGGAAATAAGGAGGGTGATTGCGGAGAGGACTATAGCGGAAATCATAACGCTGGTGTCCTTACAACCACAATATATATTAGATAAAGTTATAATATAAAGATCGCCATTAAAAAAAAACTAGATTAAATTTAACTTATTATCTTACGAGATACACTGTAATTTAAACTGCATTATGTTAACTATCCGGAACGTTTCTTAATATTGTGGATGAAAGAAAACTGACCACTTACATAAATGTCAGTCTGTCAGCAGTACTACATTTACTAACTTAATAGAGATTTATAAAAAAAATAACACCTTAACATTGTCCAACAAGCTCATCATTCTCATAAACCAGCATGTTTGTAAGATGAGCTTTGAATACAATCCATAAATGATAAGACCAGGACTTACTCACATTCTGAATACAATGTATGGCTATTGTACATTTTACAATGAAATTTAGATCTAGTTAAAGTACAAATTCTTTAGCAAATACATGAATTCAAACATAAATTTAACTAATTAAACTTGAACTAAATGAGTGTATGCAATAAGACATCTACCGACACATCAATGTTTTCACAAATCTTTTAATATCTCTTATAGAAAATGTTACTTACACTTTAGATGAACAAAACTATTTGCATGTAATGGAGTTTACTTAGATGCTTATTCATTAGACATTAAAATCAAAAGATTTAACAGTTAACATTGATTTTGCTCATTTTTTCTTTATTTTGATTGATAGGGATTCAGAAAATTGGGATAGGGAACAAATGGGGTAGCCCGGGCTGTGGCGATGTGTTTGTATATGTTTTACAGGTGTCACATTTGACTCATCACATGGCATACTTCCGTGTCCACTCTCGGGCTAATTCATTGTACTTTTCTCTGTCGGTTTTGTAGATCCTAGCAATTTCCGGTACCAAAGGGTCATCTGGGTTTGGATCGCATAGCAGTGAGCAAATTGAAAGCAGCACTGAAAACAAAATTACAATAAAATTAAAATCATTGGACTGTTTCTCAGATAAAAAAAAACAAACATTGGATATGTACCTTTAGATATGGTAAGAGCTGGAGACCACTGTGCACGGAGAATGTCCAAACAAATAGAACCATTACTGTTTATATTAGGATGATAAATACGTGTTGTGAATGCAACTTTTGGTGGTTTGAATGGATAGTCTGTAGGGAAATGTATGGTCAGAAAGAAGACTCCACCTTGATAGGGACTGTCGACCTGAAATGAATTTTTTTAATCAACAAAACATTCTTAAAAACTACTATGTATTATCTGAAATAATAATCACTGTAGGTACATAAAATAATCACAAATTTTAAATAGTAATGATGCCTTCCTTTTTATATCTAAAAAATGACCTACTCCTTTATCAGCAGGTCTGGACTTATCTGTTATTTTTATGCATCAACTTGTGGAATATGTGACCATTTGAAAATTACTAAAGGAATAATAATGTGAAAAGGAAGGAAAATCCTATACTTAATTTCTTATTCACCATATTATACATACTGAAATGTTATTATGAAACATAATAATATGTTCAAAACATTATCAGCTGATATCATATACATATTATAAAAAAAATTAAATACTATTCATAACAAACACAAAAACGTTATACTCACTGGACCCATTATTGTGGCTTGCCAATGGAATACTGGAAAAAAATAAAAATCACATATTACATGTAAAAAATACAATAATTCATTTTAAAAATCTATATTAAAGTATTGCCAATATACATGCTACAATTTGTACCTATACCAAAAAAATAGTTATAGGTTAGGTATTATAAAAATAAAAAACGAATGGATGAGTCACAATCTACATACGACACAATAAAATATGTAAAATACTTACGATCTTCTCCGTGTGGTCCTGCAGAACATTGTGCTGGTGGGTCTCTGCCCAGATCTTGTAATTCCTGTAACACAAACCATACCCCGTTTATTTTTTGAACAACTACCAAATAGAGTAGAACATGTCAAACTGCAAACACATCATCAGTTGGGGAACTACTGAGATTACAAAACATTGCCACTGTTTCAGACAAAGATTTTGTGGTGAATCGATTAACACAACACAAAATATGAACTATTCCTTTTGTTTATTGTTTTTATCCGACAAAAACTGACAAGAAAACCTCAATATAGGTTCACATTTCCGACATTTTAGGTACGCCGTGTGCATAAAATTGTCACAGACTTAAGTCCTAAATCCACCTTTATACAAACACTTTATACACATAAAAAGGAATAAATTACGCTCCTGAAAATATTGATCACATTGAAATATGGAGAAATTTCGAGAATAGATATTCACAATGACGAAACATTCACTGTGGGGTCTTGATTTTACATCGTAATATTGTTTAACTTTCTACATAGTTTCTACACATTAACTAGAAAATAACAAAATACGTACCCTATTAATTCGTTTTAACGCCATTTGATTATGTTATAATTCAATAAACTGACTTTTAACTAGACAACGAAACTGTGAACCAAGGACCTTTTATTAGAGATTGCAAGATGGCTCCCGTCTAAACGCAAAAGTACCACAAAGTCGTTTTATGCAACAATAATAAAAAAAATTGTAATTAATGCGATTTTCTTGTGACTTAAGTAAAAAAAATAATAACTAATATTAATAAATAATAATAATTAGAACAAAGCGCAGGTTCTAGCAAAATTAGCACACTCGCGACGAATTGAGAACGGCAAACAGGAAAATCAATCATTTACGAAGAACATTCACGCTTAAGATTTTAGTTTGAAACCAACTCGAACTTGTCCGTTTACGGTCTTCGTAAATGTGTAGCGACGTAATAATTAAAAATTTAGTTAAATCTTAATATTTTTAAGTAAAATATTATTATTTTATATTACCCATTTCACATTATAATTATAATTAGTTATTATTACTTGTTATTTATTTTATCAACGACAAAACAATTTTAAATGTGGCAACTTCTACTTATTTATTTCGGATATGACGTTGAGAGTTGTCACACGAATTTTGAGCGCTATTTTTGGATACCTAGCTAAGTATAAGGTTATTTACATCACATTTTTGCAATATGAAACTTTTTCAGTTAAGGTTGCTCGCCATTACCATTGCCTCATTTTTTACCGTGAGGCATTAGGTACGTTTATTCTGAAGCAAAAAAGTAAAGACAATAATTTTAACCTAACATTATTAAAAAGGATAAAGTTGTTTCTTTTCTTATCATATACACTGTTACTATCAGCTACTGCCGGTTGTTATTAATACAACTTGTTATTACCAACCAGTGATTTTAATATAATATAATATTTATTTACCTATTTAATACTTACATCTATGATACCAACGGTAACAACTTACAACTTGCACTCCGGGTGCCGGTAGAAGTGAAAACTTGAACATTAACCCATTGCATTAACCATAGAACAAAAGTATTAAATATATACTTTATTAACGTTGTGCATTTTTGAACATTTTGGAATGGTTAGGGAATAAATTATTTGCACGTATTGCTTTATTTATCAGTAATCAGTATAAAAGTACCATCATTTATGTGGGTAAATAAAATAATATTTATTTAATGTGCTATCGTGGTTATATTAAGGCGTGACTCCTGTTCGAAACATTACACAGAAAACATGAAACATTGGGGCGTGGCTATACACATTTGTCTAGGAATAGACAATGTTTTTGTTTTCGGAGACGGACGAAAAACATTCCCGCGCGGGTAGAGAGGGGAAGAAATGTTTCGTTTCTTATCTAGTGTTCACATCGTTCACATGACACCTAGGTATAGGTTTTTTAGGGTTATAGTTTTGCTTGTTGTGTTTTTTGTGTTTGTTTTTGTGATCGCTCATAATATATGGCCTGACTTAATTAAAAAACACCAATTTTGGCAGTTTTCAATAGAAATGCGTAAAATGGCGCACATATTTATGAGTTGAAAAAAATACTTTTATGAAACACCTAAAGTGGCCTTTTCAGAACCCCTCTTTCCCTTAGATTCTACACCTACAATCACTAAAACTGCGAGCGCTAATACGTCTTCCTCGTCGGAACTTAGATCGTGTCTGGACAAAATGTTTTGTTTCGACCAAAAACATTTTCTGTAGCTGGAGACAGCTTGTGTATGAAAACAAATGTTTTTGTTTCATGTTTTCTGTGTAATGTTTCGAACAGGAGTCACGCCTTTATATACTCAAAGGCGCTATCGGACACAAACATGAAAATGTAGAAAGAGAGGGGGATATTACATCCTCTCCTACGCCGCGCCGCGCGCTGAATGTCTACTCCACGAAGTATGGATAACAAGGAGTCCGAACGTAATGTTAAATTAATGGTCTTAATTACGGGGACAGATTTTTGCCGGTAGAGCGCGCGACGGTCCGACATGCACTCGTTTGAAATTACGCGGGAAGTTTAAAGTTGCTATTGACAGCTCTGGAAAGATTGAAATCTTATTATATAAAAGTTTTAGGAAATTCTTAGAAACTGTTCTCGAAAAACAGATACCGTAGAACACGGTAATTACCTAACGGTAATTTAAAAATAATTGTAATAAATAATAGTATTGGCAACACTCGGTATAATAGTATTGGCAACACTCGGTACTCGTCGGTCTCGCACGCCTAGCGGCAGAAAAGAGAACTAAGATCTGGTCCTATTATTGTGTACATAATTATTATTAAAAAGCCTATACCGTTCGGACTCCTGGTATCTATGCTTCATGGTCTACTCTATACTCTGACTCTCCCTCCGTCACGAATTTTCAATCATCTAGTAGCGAGACCGACGAGAACCAAGTGTTGCCAATACTATTATACCGAGTGTTGCCAATACTATTATTTATTACAATGAGCTAGATGAGTGTAATTATTTTATAATGTATAAAAATCAAAAATAAAATCAAAAAAATATTAGTGAAAGAATTTTTTCGATATCTCAAAAACTGAATTTTTTATTAATTTTTAAAGTTGGATGTTTTTAAAATCAGCGCGAGCTTGAACGCTCAACGCGTGACGTCATTTCGCCGGCTCTGACCGCCGCGGTAAGGAACTCGTGCAGTAATTTTGAAGTTTTATTGAAATTTTTGGAATTATGGTGATAAAATTACATATAGATATAATTGTATAACACCTTTATGTATAATACAACGGTTAGCACTCCAGAAAAATACTTTTTTCATGTGCCCAACGACAAAAGTGTTGAAAAAAGTGTTATAGCTACAAAAATCAGTAGACATTTATTGCGAAGAATATTTTAATGTGAGTACTGAGTAGGTACCTAAATAAATACGAAACATCTACCTACATTTTTTTTTGCATTACTAAATGTTTAGTTTATAGAATATGCTCAGAATGAATTCAGTATTTTAGTGACAATGTATTTTAAACAATGGGTTTTACATAGAGAAATAAAACACGAGTCACGCAGATATGTTAGGTACCTACTTAAAAAATATATTTAATCTATTGAATGAAACTTAAAAGATGAAATAAGAAAATACAAAAAACTCCCCACCTACTTTTTCCCTCGCTTATAACTATGTTTATGGTGTAGTCACTTGTTTGAGATCTCGACAAAAAACTTTATGAACAAAATGTCATAGATTGACTATTATATTTTAGTATTTTTTAACCGACATCCAAAAAAAGGAGGCGGATATACGTTAGGGCTATATATGTATATATAATATAGCCCTAACGTATATATATAACTTTCTAATATATATATATATTGAACTTTCCCTGAACTGATACAATTATTTTAAGATCAAAATCAGCCAAATCGGTCTAGCCGTTCTCGAGTTTTAGGGGCCATCCATAAATTACGTCAGACGAATTTAATGATTTTTGACCCCCTCCCCCGTCCTTGTCACATTTGTGAGACCCCCTCCCTCCCTAGCGTGACGTCACATTTTACAATTTTACATCTAGAAATAATTATTCAATTAAAACAGCAGTTCCGAAATTTGTTTAATTTGAATTGGTGGGACGGATGACCGACACGACTGTCGAGAGATTAGGCACAGGTCCAACTTTTATATGCCCATCTGACGCATGGATCGTCTTTCTTGCCAGACTCTTATGCCCAGGCTCACGCGATCCCGTGGCCCGCCAAGGGTGGTATGGAGTGGAGTACCGCCGAGTTTTTATTGAGTAGGGGCCTAATACTCACGGGTAGGACCGCTATCCCCTAGTGGGATGCTGAAACGCATTTTCTCGGCGAAAAAAAAAATAACTTATGTAATAAAAAAACAACATTATGATCTTTTAAACATCACTGGAGCTGGGGGGTCTCGACACTGGGGCAATAGCTATCATAATATCATATAGCTATTACTTATGATTACTATATTAACACTTAGATTAAAATAGATTTTGAAATGTGACGTCACGAAAATTAGGACCCCTCCTACCCCCTTGTCACACAACGCACACTTCGTCGACCCCCTCCCTCCCCCCTAACGTGTGACGTTATTTATGGATGGCCCCTAATTTGAAATTGGCCCTTTTAGACTTTAGTCACTAAAGTGGAAACCTGATGATGGAATCCATGAGGAATCGAGGGAACTCCTCAAAATGTATAGGTACATCTTTAAGAATTTGGCCAATGTGAAGTAAATTAAGCATATCATACCAAAAAGTAAAATTTTGTGCCAAGGGTATACCCTAGATCCAAAAGCATTGAACAGAACTCAGTCTTTAAAGACACACGTTTGGAAATCGCGTAATAGGTTTTTCAAGTTACTTCAAAAGTTACTATCCGATTTCGCTTAAAATAATTTTCCTAAAGAGTTTTTAGCATGATCTATTAGCATAGAAGCTTACAAGTTTCTATCTCTTATAATTTAGAAATTCTAAGGGAGGGGGGACCAACTTACAAACCACTGGAGGCTGATTTCTCGAAAATAGTCGACTTTGTAAAAAAGTAATGTTAAAAGAAAACTTACCTAAATTCTAAAATACCTATTCAACGATACCCCACAAATGGGGTAGAATGAAAAAATATTTCATCCCCCCTTCAGAGCTACCCCTAAAATATAAAATTATTATTATTTTATTATGCCAAACCTAAGATCTACACACAATCTATAACTGTACCAAATTTCATCCATCAATATTCATAATTACGGAAGTATAACAGACGGACGGACGGAGCGAGCGAAACTATAAGCGTTCTTTGTGTGCCCTAAGTGGAGCCCTAAAAATGGAAAATATTATAATTTTGAAACAAAAAATGAAAACAGACTTCCAAAGTAAAAACGCACAAAAAAGTATGAAAAAAATCTTATTTTCTAAATAATTCCCTTTTTAAATTCGGCAAAAATTTTAATTATTTCTCTCATAGACGTATACTATCTCCAGTTAAATGGTCCCATTTTTGAGATTTTTGGGGCCATTTTGACATTTGAAGTATGGTGAAAACAAGATGGCTAACTTTTGAAGTATTGTGAAAACCAAGATGGCGTAACTTTTACTTGATAAAGATTTGTTCTATCAAAATAATGTACTTCATAGCCCATTTTGAGTTTGAAATTTTTGATTTCTCTACTCGATTTTCATAATTTTGAAGTTGGTTGCCAACTTAAATGTGAGTTCTATAAAATATTGTTTTATCAGGATATTGTTTGGGCTGGCACAGACTTCAAAATTAAGAAGATTGAGTAGGGAAATAGTTAAAATTTTAGCCGAATTTAGAAGGAGAATTATTTTTAGAAAATAAAATTTATTTCATACTCTTTTGTGCGTTTTTACTTTGAAAGTTGGTATTAATTTTTTGTTTAAATTTAACAATTTTCCCTATTAAGTCATATTTATTATAATAATATATAAAAATGAATCGAAATGAACGAAGGTAAGTTTACAGAGCGCGTGTCAAAAACATACTGTATGCACATTGCATAGTTAGCTAGCTACGCACGGCGATGTGACGTCACAGCCATTACTCGACGGGCGCAATCAGTTTTCGCGCGTTCCCATATTGATTTGCTTATAAAAAACTCAATTTTCGTGATATCAACACAATTTTTCACAGTTAGTCTTATTATTGCTTAAATTTTTTGTTAGGGCTAAATTTTGATTTACATCTTCCTCATTATTTTTAAATTACCGTTAGGCAATTACCGTGTTCTACGGTATCTATTTTTCAGTGTTGCCGTTTTGGCATTTTTAATGCTAAATTTGGCATATTTTCACTTAATTTAGCATGTTAATTTGGAACTTAGCATATTGCATTATTTTAGCATTTTTTCAACATTGTCTAGGGCAACACTTTATAAATGGGGAATTCCTGACCCGACCCACCATCGTTCAGAAATACTTAGGGGAAATCCCATCCATCGTTAAGAGATATCATTTCGTACGTTCGAGCGATGGCTCGGTGACTTGGTTTGGTTCTGACTGTCACGCCATTTTCGAAAATTTTTCAATTTCTATTTACTCTCATTAAACTGAATACCTATATCTAAAGAAATTTCCATGAAAGCTATTAATTAAATTTTAATAAAAATCTATTAGTGGCGCAAATACATAATAGTGATGTAACGAATGTCTCTTTTTTAGCATTCGCGAATGCGAATGCGAATGCTAATATCTGCTACCGACATTCGCGAATGCGAATGCGAATATTCAGTTTTTGTTCATATTTGGCGCCAATTTGTCGCGCAGTCGCGTTCGGACAAGGTTCGTTATGGGTTCGTTACGTTCGTATCTTCCGAGTATAGCCGAGTTCATACGAACTCATCTATGATCTAAATAAAGCGTCATTCATTCCGCTCCGCTCACTCAAACTTAAACTCAAAATTTTTATTTCCATGTAGGTTATGATATAACGCTTAAAGAATTGTCCTAAATGATGCCTACCACCGGTTCGGAAACTAGCCCGGCAAGAAGAACCGGCGTAAGAAACTCCCACATTTGCTTTTGTTTTCTGATATTCATATTCGCAAAACATTCGCAAAAATTTTGCGAATGCGAATGCGAATATACAAAAATGTGCGAATATTCGCGAATGCGAATGCGAATGCGAATATTCGTTACATCACTATAAAGTTGTCGACTTCTCTATTCAACTTAATCTTTACAAATTTTAATACCGGGTAAAATGGGGTGAATAAAAACGCAGGGGTGAATCGATACAAAACCAAAAAAGTTTTTCTACCTCCTTTAACCAAATATTTTGTAAGAAAAAAAAATACTAATTTATATTTTTACAAAATAGCAGTATATTTTTTCTTAAAATAGAAACACTGATTTGCCATTAGGTTTTGCCAACATATCAAAAAAAAACGTTTTGAAGTAAGCTCTTCGAAGTCACGTAAAACAAGACCTGAGAAACTTCATAGTTTTTATTATTAAAAAAAGTGTTTTACGGCAATTCATCGCGATAAATATCTTTTTTGGTCCCTTTTGACCAAGATTAATGTAAAGGTAACTGAGTTTGTGATGAAAATTTCAAAATATTTGTGAAATTGTAAACTAATTCGTTTTTTCATTTGAATTGAGGTTAATAGACACGGAGAAGGGGCGAATAGATACGTAGTATGGGGTTTTTAGATACGTAGTACGGGTTCAATAGAAACGAGAACGGGTTCAATCGAAACGAGAAAGGGGTGATTAGATAGATAGTAGGGGTGCCACATATTGAAATAGTTTAGTTTTTGTTTGATTTAGATTGAAAAAATTGTGTGAATATGTATTTTAAGTACCTATGAATTTAAAATTATCTATATATGTATATATCAGTTTCTAGTACTCATACTTACAGGGGCCAATAGGCGTTCTTTCCTAATAATATAATAATAATAATTATTATATACGTACACGTATCTACCTACTAAATTGTGAAGTTGACTTGATACAGGTATTTCGTTTGGAAAGTGCCAACCCTAACGTTTTTTTCTATTCACCCCATATGCCGTTTCTTTTAACCCATGTGCGGGGTCAATAGAAATTACACATATTTTTGCATTTTGAGTCGTAATTAGGAAATAAATTGCATTTTAGATGCCTGAAAACCATTAAAGCAGCAGCGAGACAATATAAGAATAATACATGTTCTTTACACTAGTGAATATATCCATAAAATTAAAGTCAAAGTTCAAAACTGTGTCTATTCACCCCGTTGTACGGTACTAAGGCACATTGATTTAAATTACACAAAAATTACAACTATGGAGAAAGTCGGCGTGGGTCGCTGAGGCCCGGATGAACGCAAGTCACTAAGTGGTCAACACATGTCGCCCGAAATAAATACTTTAAATCAAATTAGCATTTTATTTAGCACTTTTTAAACTGTATTTAGCATTTTCTAGCATTTTTCAGGCGAAAAGTTAGCATTTTTCTAAAATATAAAACGGCAACACTGCTATTTTTCGAGAACAGTTTCTAAGAATTTCCTAAAACTTTTATATAATAAGATTTCAATCTTTCCAGAGCTGTCAATAGCAACTTTAAACTTCCCGCGTAATTTCAAACGAGTGCATGTCGAACCGTCGCGCACTCTACCGGCAAAAATCTGTCCCCGTAATTGAGACCATTATTTTAACATTACGTTCGGACTCCTTGTTATCTATACTTCGTGATGCAGTCTATCCGTCCAATCGACTTGTCAGTTCTATATCCTACAATACGGCCGATGTATCTTGGCGAGTCTGAACTTCGCGCAGAAGGTTGCGCAATACCTGTTTCTCAGTGTTTTCGTAATTATTTTATTTGTACTAATTGGTCAACTGTATTAGGGAAATTTATTAGTACATAGGTATATAAAAATAATACACTAACAGTTTTCTTCACGAGTTGTACATGCGCTAAAGTTCGCAGAGCCTATGTTCAGACCCGTCAAGATACAGCGGCCGTAGTGTACTCAAAATCCTACTACTATTATAAACATGAAAGTTCGTGAGGATGGCTGGATGTATGGATGGATGTTTGTTACTCCTTCACGCAAAAACTATTGACCAGATTTCAATGAAATTTGGTATGGCAGTAGTTTAAGCTCTGGATTAAAACATAGGATACTTTTCCCTTGGATACAGCTGGTAAATATATAAACAGTAGCCGTAAGGACTTTTTATGTCTTTATGCATTTCTCCCTTTAATTGGGGTACCTACGTGGAAAGATAAATGAAAACAGGAAATTTTAATAGATATATTTATTATTTATTAACAATTGGACATCATTTATTAGCTTACACGGTACGACAACACCAAAAAGCTCTCAGATTGTCAGCATGGAGCTAAATATGTGAAGAAAATAGAGCACAGCAGTCCGTTTACGTGCGAGAGCCATGCTTTGGCACGAACGGTCCACCTGGATCAGATAAATACCACGGCCTCCGGGTACTCAAGGAGTAATTGCGGATTTTAAGACCGGGATCGTACTTGTGACTCCTCCTATTGCGAGTATGTATAGGTGGCGATAATCGCTCTCCATCTGGCGATCAGTCTGCCCGTTTTCTGGTCAATTAAAAAAGTACATAGAAGTATCCTTGCAAAAGGCCACCTAATTCCCTGCAAAACCAAAAAGCAAAGTTAAATTTGAAAATTTGTGACATGTTTTTGTGATTATATACAACCGTAACTCCATTATAATATACAGGAATTATTAATTAATAATTATAATAATTAAAGAATACACCACACTATTTTATATTATATATTATCACTTAGTTTATATTTTGGATCTTACTAATTTGTATAATTGTATGGTGTTTGGTAAACATAAAGTAGGCAAAACATTTTTCTTTCAGATTAACATATTATTTTCTCTTTCGAAGTTTGGAGGTAGGTACTCCACTTTGGAGATACTTGTCGAGGCAGTTTAGGTAGAGAGTAAAACTCGATCTACAGTTGTGAAGAGAACTGAAGTGAATAATTTATTTACAAAATGTACACGTATTTATACAAAAAAATAACATAATTATTATTATTACACTAGGAATTTACAGACTTAAAAATTGAACCTGATTGGCTGTTTGTTTGCAACCTTAAAAGGTTGTTTGTTATTGGCTGTTCGTCTTGCATGATTCTACGCCATCTCTCCACACCGCCGCTGTGTCGCGACACGCGATGCTAGGGTATAAATATTCCTCGCGACGCCGAGCGTCGGTCATTTCGAGCGAGCTTCCGCGGGAACACGATGTCACGCAGTACCTCGGCGCACCGACTGTTGCCGTGTGAAGAATGAAGACTGAGTTTGTGATGTGTAGTGCTAAGTGTTATTCTTATTAGAAAAAGTCCTTTTCGGGGCTGCAACGCTGTCACGATGAATGAAAATGTTTCCAGTCGTGGATTACTACTCGGATATTCGTTTTATTCGTACGAATGTCGTGTTCTTTGTTTCGATCGACAAACGACGTAAAAACGCTCTTATCAGAGCGATGTTCTTGTTTCACGTATTATGAGCGTATGCTACAGGGCTGCCCCTCAAGCGAAGCGTACCGGCAGTCTGACAGCACGGCCTGTTCTTGTTGTCTTCTGTGTTGTTGGACTTGCTGGTGACTTCTGCTTGATTGGTGTTGCACTTGGTAATGGTGTTGAGGTAACAGGTAACGGTCTTGAGGTGACAGGTAATTGTTTTGAGGTATCTTCTGGTAATTTCTTCATGGTAAATGGTAAGGTATCTGGTAATTGACTTGACGTTCTTGGTAATTCGGTGCTCAGTGACTGTTGTACATTGCTCGTTGGTTCGCTGAGGTAATCTTGAAATAATGTGTAAGCGGGCTTCAAACGATCGATGGATAACGTTGTTGTGCGGTCGGGTAACCGTAGTGTGAAATGTTTTTCTTGTCGTTGTAAAACTTTGTACGGTCCGTCGTACGGTGGTTGTAATGGCTTCCTTACTGCGTCATTACGTACAAATACGTAATCGCATGTGTGAAGGTCGCGATGTACAAAGATGCTTTGCTGATTCCCGTGGCGGTGTACTTGCTTATTTGGCTTGAGTGAATTGATGTTTTTTCTTAACTGTTCTACGTAGGTGTGGTTGAGACTTGCTGATGATGATGATGTTTCGAAGAAGTCGGCGGGTAAGCGTAGGTTGTACCCGTAGGTAAGTTCGGCGGCGCTAATTCCGGTGTCTTCACGAATAGCGGCGCGCAGTCCTAGTAGAACTGTAGGTATTTCGTCGATCCATGACGTATTGTTGTTGATAAGTCTTGTTTTCAGCGAGTTTTTCAAACTTCTGTGCCAGCGTTCAATCATTCCGTTGGATTGCGGGTGGTACGGTGTTGTACGGGTTTTGTTGATACCCATGCAACGTGTTAAGTTGACGAACAGCTGACTCTCAAACTGGCGTCCTTGATCAGTTGTTATTGTTGTAGGACAACCAAATCTCGCTATCCATTGCTCGTAGAATGTTCTCGCCACAGTTTCAGCTGTAATATCGGTGAGTGGTACAGCTTCCGGCCATCTGGTTGCTCGATCGATCATAGTGAGTAGGTATCTATGGCCGCTCGCTGTTGTAGGTAGCGGGCCAACGATGTCGATGTGAGTGTGTTGAAAACGGTCGACTTGTGGAAATGTTGACACGGCGCTCGATGTATGACGTTGTATTTTGCTTCTCTGACATTGTATGCAGGTTTTCGTCCAATTGTTGATGTCGGTATTCATAGACGGCCAAAAGAATTTCTGTGTGATAATTTTTCTTGAAGCTTTTGTACCGGGATGACTCATGTTGTGAATCGAGTCGAACACGGCACGTCGAAAGTCTTGTGGTAGGTACGGCCGGACGTAATTTGTTGATGTTTCACATACAATCTTGATATCGGAGTTTGGTAATGTGATCGTCTTGAAACTTAAGTTTTCTTGAGTGAAGAGTGCGGGTAGCGTGCTATCTCGTTCTTGCGCGTGGGATAGGGCCTTGTAGTCTATAGCGCATGGCGTGTTTATAGTTTCGATACGACTGAAAGTGTCGGCGACGATGTTATCTTTTCCACTGATGTGACGTATGTCGTGCGTAAATTCAGAGATGAAAAGTAGTTGGCGGGCTCTTCGTGGAGTTTCTGTAGACGATGATTTTTATTGTAGGGCGAATGTGAGTGGCTTGTGGTCGGTGAATATGATGAGTTCTCGGCCTTCAAATATTTTACGGAAGTATTTCACAGCCATGTAGATAGCTTGAAGTTCGCGATCGTAGGTGCTGTACTTCATTTGCGCTGTTGTGAATTTCTTCGAGAAATAGCCAAGAGGTTGCCACTTATTGTCGATGTATTGTTGAATTACGGCTCCAGCTGCGGTGTCGGATGCGTCGGAGAAAATGGCGATCGGCGCTTTGTGGTTTGGATGCGCAAGCAAAACAGCGTTTTTGATGCTATTTTTGCAAGCGGTAAATGCTTGTTTTGATGTTTCGTTCCATTCGATCGGTGTTTTGTCTCTTTTCTTCGCATTGTGGAGATATGCGTGTAGCGGAGCTTGTAGTGTAGCGGCGTTCGGTATGCTGTCTCGGTAGAAATTTAGCATGCCGAGAAAACGTCGTAACTCTTCTATGTTTTTCGGTAATGGGAAATCTTCTATAGCTTGTAATTTGTCTTGTGGCGGCTTGATTCCGTCGCAGTTGACGTTGAAACCGAGAAACTTGACTTCTTGTTTGCCGAGTACACATTTGGCGGGATTAATAGTGATTCCATTTTCTTCCAGGCGTTGTAGAACACACCGCAGGTGTTCGCGATGTTCTTCTTCGCTGCTAGATGTTATTAGTAGGTCGTCGATGAATGAAAATACGAAGTCGTAGCCTTGTAGAATTTCGTGTATGAAGCGTTGAAATGTCTGACCTGCATTTCTAAGGCCAGGACACATTCTCGGAAATTCGAATAGTCCGAATGGTGTGATGATGGCGGTTTTCTCGATGTCTTTCTCGTGAACTGGTAATTGTTGGTAAGCTCGATTTAAGTCGATAGTCGAGAAAATCTTCTTTCCGGCGAGTTGAAAAGTGAAATCCCGTAGTCGTGGTATAGGATAGCGGTCGGGTTTTGTGACCGCGTTGAGTCGCCGGTAGTCGCCACACACCCTTATGTCGCCGTTCTTTTTTGGTACGACGTGAAGGGGTGAGGACCAGGAGCTCTTGCTGGGACGACAGAGACCTTGCTGCATCATGTTCTCGAATTCTTTTTTGACTTGATTGTAGCGATGTGGTTGAATGGGTCTGGCGCGACAGTGTAGTGGTGGGCCAGATGTCTCGATGAAGTGTTCGACGTTGTGCTTCGGAGTTATGTTCATAGCTGTTAGTCTCGTGATGCCGGGGAATTCTGCCAGTATTTCGTGGTACGACTGAGTGACGTCGATACTTCGGACTGTAGGTATGTCCGTGTAGCTTCCAAGTGCGTTGATTTGTAGGCTTGTTCTCCCATCGATGAGTTTTCTATTTCTCAAGTCGACGATTAATTCATGATGTTGAAGAAAGTCGGCACCGAGGATTGGCTTTGAGACTGCAGCGACGATGAACTTCCACTTGTACGGCCGGCGAAGTCCGATGTTAAGTTCTAGTGTTTTTTCGCCGTATGTAGATATGACGGTGTTGTTGGCGGCGTACAGTTGAAATGGTAGCGGCTGAAGATGTGTGCCTTTCTTCTTAGGTATGACGGATATATTGGCACCCGTGTCTACCAAAAAAGTTAATTTCGTTGTCTTGTCCGTGACGAAAAGGCGGTATTGTTTGTTGTGAACGCCGGAGTCCGCCGCTGCCAGCGTTTCAATTAGTTTCCCTGGTTGAACGTGCATGGTTGTGTGCATTTTCTGGCTTCTTTACCATATGTTTTGTGGTAAAAACAATATGGTGACGGAGACTGCACTCGTGGGCGTGATGATGAACGTTGGCGGTATCTTGATGTTGACCGGAATCGGGAGTGTTGATGATGCTGATGATTTCTTCTATGATTGTTGAAGTGTGATTGATGTTGCTTCAGTTCTGCGACTTCAAGTGACAGTTTTCTTATTTCCGCGATGAGGATGTTCTCGATGTTTGATGATGTTGAAGGAGTATTGATGCTATTTACACTATTTACAGGGTTTTGTTCCAGAATCTTGTCGGCCATCGCTGCCTGCTCGTCGAGTGTGGTCTTCGCGCTGAAAGTTTCGCTGACGGCCAGGACAGAGCGAACAGATGAAGGCAGGTGGTTGGTCCACATGAGTTTGAGCGTGGAATCGGGAACTTTGTCGCGTGCCAGGTTACGCATTCGTCTGAGTAGTTGTGACGGTTTTTGGTCCCCGAGTTCCATTTCTGACAGGAGCTGCTGGAACTGTCTGCTGTCGGATTCTTCATACGCCGAGATTAATCTGTTCTTGAGAGCTTGGTATTCGTTGTTCTCTGGCGGGTTGTACAGCAGGTCGGCGATTTGCTCAATATCCTGTTTTTCAAGACGTGCGATGACCATCTGGGATAACTGACTCTGGTTCTTCTGTAGGTTGCTTGTGGCTGCTTCGAACGTCACGAACCATAGACGTGGTTTGTCCCTCCAGAAGGGCGGTATTCGCATGGAGAGCGCGATACCAGCGATTTCTTGAGATGGTGTAGAATTTTCGGGCAGAGATTCACTTCTGGCTTCCATTCTTGATATTAATTTCTTGAGCAGAGTCTTCGGGCAGTATTTTCTTCTTGAAGGCGCTTGTTGTTCTTCGGGGTCACCACTTTGGAGGTAGGTACTCCACTTTGGAGATACTTGTCGAGGCAGTTTAGGTAGAGAGTAAAACTCGATCTACAGTTGTGAAGAGAACTGAAGTGAATAATTTATTTACAAAATGTACACGTATTTATACAAAAAAATAACATAATTATTATTATTACACTAGGAATTTACAGACTTAAAAATTGAACCTGATTGGCTGTTTGTTTGCAACCTTAAAAGGTTGTTTGTTATTGGCTGTTCGTCTTGCATGATTCTACGCCATCTCTCCACACCGCCGCTGTGTCGCGACACGCGATGCTAGGGTATAAATATTCCTCGCGACGCCGAGCGTCGGTCATTTCGAGCGAGCTTCCGCGGGAACACGATGTCACGCAGTACCTCGGCGCACCGACTGTTGCCGTGTGAAGAATGAAGACTGAGTTTGTGATGTGTAGTGCTAAGTGTTATTCTTATTAGAAAAAGTCCTTTTCGGGGCTGCAACGCTGTCACGATGAATGAAAATGTTTCCAGTCGTGGATTACTACTCGGATATTCGTTTTATTCGTACGAATGTCGTGTTCTTTGTTTCGATCGACAAACGACGTAAAAACGCTCTTATCAGAGCGATGTTCTTGTTTCACGTATTATGAGCGTATGCTACAGAAGGTTTATCGATATTCAAAACATCACTATGTAAATACACAACCTCTGAAATTTATACAAAATTTCTATTATATATTGTTGAAATCCGCATATAATGGACAATAAACACATTTATCTACAAGAATATAATAACTTCAGTGTAATTGCTTGTATTTATATAACCTGAAACAATTCTCAACATACCGGTGAAAAGTTAACACTTTTTCACGATTTTCTTTCCTCGCAGAGTGTGATTTACAGCCCTCCACCAAACGGGCCATATTAATTTGAGCACAGCTTTGTTTTTTTAATAAGACTTTTTAATATAAACTGAGATTTTTACCAAATAACACACTATAAATTCATGATTTGCTTCTTCTTCTTCTTGTATCATAATGCACACGTAAACAAATGACATTAGCTGTCAGTGGCTAACTTCAGGCCACATCTACTGCTACTAATTCAAAATGTCACTTATTGTTAAAGCCACGAAGTATAGATAACAAGGAGTCCGAACGTAATGTTAAAATAATGGTCTCAATTACGGGGACAGATTTTTGCCAGTAGAGTGCGCGACGGTTCGACATGCACTCGTTTGAAATTAGGCGGGAAGTTTAAAGTTGCTATTGACAGCTCTGGAAAGATTGAAATCTTATTATATCCTGTCAAGCGCCTTGACACTCTTTGACAGATTATGCAGACAAGCGTCGGGCCTTTTTGCCACCAAAAATTAATTTTCCTTACATTCTCCCGCAATTTTTTTCGCGATTTTTTTTCGCAATTTTAATGTTAATAAGTAAATAAAACCTATGGATGATGTATATATTTAAAAATATAATTAACACGTTAACAGTGTAGCTCCAAATCGCTGGTAGATCCCCTCACGTGCAAACAGGTTTTTTTAAAATAAGTTAGGAAAAGTGTATATTATGACATATTATTTAACACAAAATCATATTTAGCCCCTAAAATTGGTTTTATTTTAATTTTTTTGAAAGACCCACAACAGCAGAAGCTCAGAAAAAAACCAAAAAAACCGATACTGAATGTTTAAAATGTAAAAAAAGCTATTGTCTCTCATGCTATAATGCTTGTCATTAATCTTTTTATTATTTACTTACATTATAGTTGTCATTTTCATTGTAATAATAAACAAATACGATAAATTAGTTTGTTCATTTTACTCTAATACTACTGAAAAAATCTAGTAACTTTACATACTCATACCTTGGGAACCCCATGGAAATGTCCCCCGGACATTGTTCAGGTAGTTTTTCTAGTTTACTGTTCATACGTGTATGCAAAAAAACGATAAGAAACTGACACGTGTATCCTTTAAAATTGTTTTAAATTTCTATGGAGGTTAGACCATGGATATAGTACCTATGGATAGAAGACTCCGAATTTTGTAATTGCTAAAAAGAACTGTATTACCTTAGTAATAGAGTGTATTTCACAATGCACGTATCATAGAGGCAAATCCGAGCCGAGCGAGATAGCCAGGAGAGAGGCTGTGTGTCTCGTTCTTGCATGTTGCCAACCAGAAAAATGTTGGTATTTATAAAAAGTAACTTGAAAAATCTTAGATAAAACGAGTGTACTATATTATTATTTTAACAAATGTTTATAACTATATCATATTCTAATTAAAAAAGTTAGAAATAGT
This sequence comes from Glaucopsyche alexis, assembly GCA_905404095.1. Classification (NCBI taxonomy): domain Eukaryota; kingdom Metazoa; phylum Arthropoda; class Insecta; order Lepidoptera; family Lycaenidae; genus Glaucopsyche; species Glaucopsyche alexis. The sequence goes on from FR990047.1 coordinate 14,993,424, forward strand.
CATATAATACTAAATAAAAATGCAGTTTACATTAAATCCTTTTCCTTCTTTTTTTATTAGATGGTATCATTCGCAAGACAATAGATACACCATTACACATATTTTATGCTGAACACCGGATAATATTAAATTTGAAAATAGTTTTTATTTCTTACTTCATGTATCTCCGTAACTATGTTTTTATTATTTGTTTGATGATTTAACAGTCAAAATGGTGAAAAAAATTTTGTATATATTCTTGTCGAAGTGAAAGTTCTGCTGGTTGCAATATTTCGTTTATTAGTAACATTAGTAAGTTAATTGTTAATGTTATATCTAGTTATTCTAGTATAAAAGTGTTAACATTATAGCAACTGACGTTATTAAGAGTTATAATTGTACTACGTTTTGTTATAAACTAGTCAGTAGCGATAGCGACTCGCCTAGAATCGTAGTAAGCTGTAAGTACCTAGTTACTGAGAAAAAACGTGTGAAGTCGAGTAATGCCTTTAATGATAATATAATACAGTTTTTATAGATTTTCCAACAATGAAGAAATGCGACAAAAATGGCTCAATCGTGTTTAAGTAAGGCAGAGAATTACATAAAAATCTGTTACATATTAATGCAGCCGTCACTTCAAACCTTCTTGATTTTACACTATTCAATCTAGTCGACTTTTAAAGTCTCAGCTGTATGTCATTCAGTGTTTCACAATTTGTCTCACACAGCTTTGCAGTTTGCCACAGCAGAAAATATTATTGTCACCCTACTAGAAAGGGACACACGGCCTCTCTTCCAACCTCTCGCTCGGCTCGTTTTTTTGCTCACAGTAGTCTGTCCTGTTGTTATACTAGGTCCATTGGTTAGACCCATATGTGGTGCACACACGTATGAACTCAAACTCAAAATGACCCACATATGGTGCAGACACAGGGAACGTGTTAATTTCCTAAGTGATTACGTAATATAGAAACAGATTTATACAAAATTAGTTATTAGATTCAGTATAATTAAGTACCTATCCTCTTGAAAGTAAACATTTCAAATAACGTAAACACTTGCACTGATTGTTTACTTTTGACTTCGTTATTGACACTCAAGTGGGAACATGCCAAATGATACCTCATCACACACATTACGGAGAGGAAGGAGGAGGACGACCTCATTCCCTCATGACAGATGCACGGAGTACCGACCTCTATAAATCATATGACGTTTCCGTCGTGTTTTTCTTCAAGATTATAATGTTTTAATGTGAATAAAACATATGCATGTTATATATATTTAGAAAGGTGATTAAATTTTCTAATTGATAATATAATTGGAATTAAGAAAAATACTAGTTTAATAAAAGAAATCTTGATCCAAACACAACACACGACTTTTTCTTATATTTTTATTGCAAATCTAAACTAAGGCCAAATTTATGTTTCTATATAGTAAAATTTGCTTAATTTACGTAGGTGCACACATTATATATAAAATTTTAATTCAAAAACCGATATAAAATAAGTTACAGTTACCTACTATAAAATTGTCAGTCTAATTTCGATTCCCGCGATTTTTATTTCTCCAAATTATATTGTTATAATTTATGTACTACCTATGCATGTGATATATATTTAAAAAGTAGAATAGATTTCCTAAGTGATGACGTAAATGGAATTTAGAAAAATACTCATTTAATAAATGGAATCTTGATACAAACACATAAACTTCGTCTTTTTTAATATTTTGTTTTAAAACTCAAATAAATATAAAATGTATGTTTCTATACAGTGAATGTTGCTTTATTTACGTAATTGGATATATTATACATAAAAATTTAATACAAAAACAGTTGTACTAACAAGGATTGGAGCAAAACTAATTACAATTACTATGAAAAATATCTGACATAGTACATATTTTGATTGCTCAATAAACTGTAACTGGGACATAATTAAATACATATTTTTATATTTTTATACATTTCAGGATGTTAAATATTACAGTAACTAATTATTTTTTTACAATGTACAATAAGGGAACTCCCTCATTGAACCCTCCGAAACTAGGCCTATTTTGACGGTAATGTCTTAGAAAAACAATCATAGTAATAAATTTACTTATTCTTATCCATATATTCTATTCGTAGACTCTAGAATAAATACCGTTCTAATAAAATTTCTACTAAAATGTTCAATTCAAAATGCATTTCACAAGAAAATCATAAACTCACTATGAAATAAAATAGCAATAAAAACGTATATTTTTCATTCGATTTTCTGAAGTAAATGTTGTAGATTTATGGAAAATACTTAGTATACGCATAAAAAACTTAATATTAATTACATAAATGTATAAATTATGTGGTACAAACAAACCACTTATAAATTAGAAATTTATTCTATGGGCGTGCCCAGCTTGCCACGAGGCAGCAAGCGACGCTTGAGAGCCATGCTGTCACTTGCTGCCGTGCAGCAACTGACGCTTGACAGGATATAAAAGTTTTAGGAAATTCTTAGAAACTGTTCTCGAAAAATAGATACCGTAGAACACGGTAATTGCCTAACGGTAATTTAAAAATAATTGTAATAAATAATAGTATTGGCAACACTCGGTATAATAGTATTGGCAACACTTGGTACTCGTCGGTCTCGCACGCCTAGCGGCAGAAAAGAGAACTAAGATCTGGTCTTATTATTGTGTACATAATTATTATTAAAAAGCCTATACCGTTCGGACTCCTGGTATCTATGCTTCATGGTTAAAGCAATAAAGTCGTAATTCCAACGTCTAAAATTGGACTCCAATTTGTACTCCAAATAGGAGCAACCTTCGAAAAAAACGTATAGACATAGAGATGGCTTTCTCTTTCACTCTTATTGGTTTTGCCTTTGACGTTTTGTGAGACAAATAGCTGCCTACGGCTTCGATTTTTGTTTTAGTTCTATGAAACTCCAATTTCTTTGGACCGCACCGCTAGTGCTTGACACTATCGATGTTTTACTATCGATGACTTCGGCTAGTAATAATTATGTATGGCAAAAGTAAATTTTAAAAATTATATCTATTATATCTTAACTACAACATTTAATTTACAATTTCGCTCAGTATCATAAAGTAAATAAGTATTAAAATGTTGAAACATGCAAAAATGGAAGCGTCATCCAGCGTGAAGAAGAATTTTAGCATTTTTAGCAGTGTTGCGAATATCTTAGTTGCGGTGCGGAGCGGCTGGTGCGTACAACCAATTTGTAGCATTCCGTAATACTCAAGAAACCCTAATAAATTTGCACTGACCATCCGTCTGTCTGTCCGTCTTTCTAGCATGTGTAATTATGAATTTATATAAATGAAATTTTGTATAGTTTATAGGTATTTTAAAATTGAAGTAAGTGTACGGTGGTTTGGTGTCCGTACAGGAGTAAAAGTCAAGTTAAGCTCAATGGGTTTATTGAATACTTAACTTATACTACTAAATGGTTAATGGTAAAATGGTGAAACGGTTAAGAGAGCACGCGAACCCATTGGCGGCTTGACGCGAACTGGTTAAATATTCAACTTAATATAATATCGCGTGGCGACGTAAATGCTGACAGTGCGAAACATGATGCACGGTACAGTCGACACACTGTTGACCGTACAGTAAGAATTCATAAATTATATTTTTACAAAGTCAACCATTTTCGAGTAATCGGTCTCCATAATGGTTTAAAAGTTGGTCATCCTCCTGGCATTTCTAATCTATATGATATAGAAACTTGTAAGTTCCCATGTTGATTGACTATGCTAAAAACTCTTAGGAAAAATTATTTTGAGCAAAATCAATTCGAAATCGGTTTTTTCAATATTTACCTATATTTTCTCTTATAACTTTCTGTATGTCTAACTAGTCTAACTAGCACATAGAATAACTAATGAGAGAAAGTATAGATAAATATTAATTTGCGGTCTAATCTGACTGTATGTCGTTTAAAAAAATATTTGTTTATATACCTAGGTAGTGTATAATAATCTATATTATAAAGAGGAAAGATTTGTATTTTTGTGTGTATGTTTGTAATGAATAAACTAAAAAAACTACTGTGCCGATTTAAAAAAATATTTCACCATCAGAAAGCTACATTCACCCTGAGTATATTTATTGCTAGAAAAGATTAGGGATCCTTACTAAAACTTTACTAACGTAACCCCAGGTGTAAAAAATGCCATAAAACAACTTTCGTCGCATGCGCTGCGGAAACTATGGATGATAGAACAAAAGTATGTTTTACAATATTAAAGAACATCCATACGTCCATCCATCCATACATTCACCATCTATCCATCCTCACAAACTTTCACATCCTATCCTAGTAATAGTATAAATCTATTGTATCTATCTATCTATCTATCGTACTACAATCGTAAGTATGCGTTGACTTGAGAACCTCCTTCGGTTTTTTGTCGGTTAAAAAGGTAGAGCTAAGTAAAAATGCGGAATCGTTTTGATAAATAGGGTCCATCCTAAATACGTTTTTTTGCATTTATAATAGTTCTGCTCCACCTCAATGTTTACCAATGTTCACCATAAGTAGTTTAAAGATTGGTTCAAATTCACGGACAAAAACTAGTTAATAATAAAATTCACCTTTAATAATTTCAAAGTTGGCAAGGCGCACTGTTTTTATCTCCTACTGTTGTTCGTCTGAACAATAAAACATTAAACTTCAAAATGCACCGAGCAAATTGTACTCGTACGTTTGGGAGACCAAGAAAAATGATTAGCGCAAGCTTGGACCCAGGCATTCTTAATCATCCTATTTGTAGGAAATCTAAAAAAATAATGTTTAGAATAACATACTGATAAAGTCGATATCGATATTTCTTTTACGTTGTCACAACCCTCAGTTTTTATGAAGTGTGGCCTGTTTATAAATTAAAAATGCATAATTCCAGGATAAATTTATCCGCACATATTTTATTGTAATAAATAATAATTAATATAAACAAAAGTTTGTTAATACAATTTGATAATTATTTTATAATAATTTGCAAGTTTTCAATGTGTTTCGTGAAATAATATCATGAAGAAAAACAAAATTGTAAATAGTGTACTAATTAATTAGTCATGTTTCTTCATTATGAAATAGTAAAAACAAGAACGAATATGAAATAGAAGATTTATAAATTACTACTTTTAAATATTACCCTAAATTTGGATGTTGTACGATTTTGTAGCAACATTTATTCATCGAGTAAATTTTTTGGATTTTTGCTAATTTATCGCAATTATTGTTAATATTTAGGCAAAATAATACTTACACATGGAAAGTAATACCATCCTTTTGTGTATTTGATGTTTCCGATCTGATTTTGCAGGAAAAAATACAGCAAGTTTTTTGCTCCGGTTCGTTCCGCCTCGCTGTAATTTTCCGAATACGTCAAAAACGCGCAGCAACTAGTTTTATACAACCCTCACGACCGGAGGGCGCTAACCTTTGGCAGCGGGGGACGCCTGACAATGGCGTCTCCGTATAGTTGGATACTCAAAGGACGAAATTCGCATTTTTAAATTAACACTGGCAAATGGCTTTAAGCTGAACACAATATAAAAAAAAATGAATTGTCAATGTCATCAAGCTATTCATTGTCATTTGTCAAACGTGCAAAACAATCAATGTCAAAACAACAGCTGTGAGCCGTTTGGTGAGCCGTGTGTAGCTTGCTCAAAGCTTGCTACATAAAATAAATTGTGGCCGTGTGCATAGATTAAACAGATATATGCCGTGTGTGAGCCTGTGCCATAGGCTCCGCGAGTAATAGTGTTCTGTGGCCATAGGCCTGTGCAAGTCTGTGTAGTCGGCAGAACAACGCTTCGCGAAGCACGAACTCGAAAGGTTTTTTTATGAAAATATACTACCTATATAGTGTCCGAGTCCCGAGACAAGAGTTGTTGAAGGTACTCGGTAGTAATGTTTAATATAAAGTGTATGCTAAAATTCGTCAACACGGCGAAGAGCAATACAGTTTAAAAAAAAATACCTATTTAGTTCATAATACCAGGGTTGTGGTAATCTGTTTTGGTAATGTTTTAAAATAATTATTGTTGTTGCCGATGCAGCTCAATTCAAACCTGTGATAATAATTAAGCGTATACATTTTTAATAACGAAATAATCATGACTCTGACTATGACAAAAAAAATAAGCGAGTGTCAAGAGGAAACAGTGCAATTTATGCCAATTGAAAAGGTAAATAATATTATTTAAATGTATTTTTTGATGTAAGTTCAGGTTAAAACCAAAGATTCCTAATAGAACATCACTTTATTGTTCACCAATTTGTTTCAAGTAGATAAATTTATTACTGGTTTCGTTTCATTACTAAGTAGTACAATTAAACGTTTTAATTGCTAAGTACATATTATTAGTATTTTCACTCTTATTCATTATTATTAAAAAAAAAAACTAAAAAACTTTAATAAAATGTTTTATGATTCAGTTAAATCGCATACAAGATGATGAATGCTGTGGAAATACATTATTAAGACGGGGAAAAAAATTACAAGAAAACAATAATGTGACCAAGGAGGACATTGAATATTTGAATTATAGGCAATTGTTAAAATACGAGGAAGCTCCTGAATACATAAAACATAACCCATATATTAGAGATGGATATAGGAAATTTTTACCTACAAGATTATGTTGGGAGAGGTATTTTTATATATTTTTTTACATAATTTGTTGGCAGACTTCAGTATTCTTTTGTATAAGTAGGTGCCAGTTCATGTTCTGGTTTAGTAAATTAGAAAGGTAAAGTTCTAACAAAAAATTACAAAATCATTTTGGATTTTTATATATGAATCTCTAATTTGTTACACAATTTTTATTTTATTTTTGATGAATGTTTTGTAAGTTGTAATATAAAAGTTGAACATATTACAGTAAAAAAATATATCAACACTTTCAGTATATTCTGGTGGACAAATGAAACAATGAATATCTGGACACATATATTTGGCTTCTTTCTCCTGCTTTCCCTCACAATCAATGATCTTGCTATCATCAACATCCATGCAACATTGACAGACAGAACTGTAGCTGCAATATTGTTCTCGTGTTTCCTGGTAAGTTTGTTTACATTTTCTAAATAAATTAACATCTTTTACTTAAATTTTGGTGCTGTTTGGTATGTTTGAATAAGTTGGTTTTTACTTATCACTTCTTTGATAGTAAGTAATGGTCTATAAAAATAATTTAATGGCTATCTATTACCACACAAGGTAATTACTTTATAATTTGACGACCTCTGTGGCTCAGTGGTTAGCGCATTGGCGCTCAAGCCGGAGCAAGTGGGTTTGAATCCAGGGAACAAAAAGTTTTCTGTGTTCCTGGGTCATGGATGTGTAATTAAATATGTGTATTAAATAATAAAAAAATTAAATAATATGCATAGTATAAAAGTGTTAAGTATATTTCTGATGTCTGGTACCCGTAACACAAATTCTTCAAAAACTTAGCACAAGACCAGATTGACGTGACGATTATTGCGAATCTATTGGCACCTCATTGATTAAAATCGGAGCAGTAGTTAATATAAATCATTTCCCTTCCTTTTGTCTTCGTCGTCGTCGGATAAGAACATACAACTGCCAATATGTATTGCGAAAAGTCACGATCTATGGTTCGTCATTGGACGGCGAGTCTCGACGATTCGACCTGTTTCATCTCACCATTAAGTGAAAGTGAAGATAGCATGTAAAAATAATAAATAAAGAGTGTACGAGGGACACTCACTTTTTGTTGTGAGTTGTGACTCGTAACAATATCCCTCTGTTGCTGTATTTATCGAGGTGTTACAATTTAACGCCATTTTACACGTGTGTTTATAAATTGTTCTAAATTGTTTCCCACAATTTCCTTGTTAGGGACTTAGAGTTATATTAGTACGGGAATCATACTATTTTTGGGATAAAAAAAAAGTAATAAAAATTTCTCCAAAAAGCCGCGTTGCAACAAAAATACTTAAAAATACTTGGCATCTCATCTTATAGATTGCACGTGGTAGTCGGGACATAATTACATATTATGTAACAGCACCAAGAGCGGATGAGCGAAAGCAAGGACAAACCCGTGACTTCCACAAACTCACGCTTTTCTGGCTTTACAAATTACTTAGGTATTGGTAAAAATATTTGTTTAAAAGCCAAGCTCAACTTAGTACATACGCGGACAAAAACGACGTAAGTCCGGACATTATGCGATCTAGCTATGCGCGCTGATTGGCCCGCCACGGATTTCTTCGACAAACTCAAGACTTTGCCTCTCTCTCGCCTCGTCCCATAACTGTTCTACCCACTAGCAGAATTTTGCTGTTAGTGGTAACGGAATCTGAGTACCTATCTGAAAATATTAATTATCAAATATAAGTGTAACGTGGTCCCTGGAGTGTGGACTATAGCCTAAACTTCACCTTTACAAAAGACTCGAGCCATAGTGGTTGATGATAATGATGACTGGCCAAGTGGCCACAAACTCTACTGGTCAAATGTCATTGTTTGAAACCTGTTGAGCATAACTCTTAAGACGTATATTAAAGGTATTTCGTGGTCATTACGTCATTATTTATCATTAAGCTGATCTCGCAGACTTTCACTGTCAATGGGCCGTGCTCTCCGGAAGTAATGGCTCAAAAGACGCATGCGGCATGAGCACAAATGTAGGTACCTGTTATTTAACAACCACTGTGATTTTTTTTATTCGTGACGTTTATGAATACTTGAAATGATGTTATGTGATAAACGAGTCCTTGAGTATTTTGCAAATGGATGTATTATATTTAGTAAATATCATTAACATAGCACAAAAAGTGTGTACGAAAATCGTCTATTGTAGTTTAACGAACTTGGCCTTTAGTCAAGATACATTCGATAATTTCGACAGCGAACTTCGTAATTAAAAATGTATGGGATTTGACATGAGTCATCGTTAAGTGACATGTCGCTTGCGATGCGTTATGTCAAATCCCATACAATTTGTTTTCGAACTTCGCATTCGAAATTATCGAATGCATCTTGACTAGAGGCCCTTGGCTGTTAATGACGTTAATTGTACTGTATACATACATTGAATTAACATGGAATCAATTATATGTGTCGAACTATAACTTTATTTTGCCAACTTGAAAATATTTAGACTGTAGACTGTAGAGCCTAGTCTTTTGGATCTATAGAATAACCCTTAGGGCCTAGATTTTCTACTGTCGTTATTATAACGACATTACCTAGGTACGTCCATCGTACGAATCATTCCGTATTCAACCCCTAGATTTTCTAATCTAGGGTTAGAACACAATAATTCGTACACGACAGCCATTTCTAGCAGTGGCTTTGTTAAGTCTATCATTATTAGTTCCTGTCCATGCAGAAAGATAATTATTTTTAAACAAAAAAATAAACCGACTTCCAAAGTAAAAATTCACAAAAAAGTATGAAATAAAATTTATTTTCTAAATAATTTAAATTTGTTTAAATTTTAACTATTTCTCTATTCAATCTTCCTAATTTTGAAGTCGCTACCAGCCCAAACGATATCCTACAATGTTTTATAGAACTCACGTTCATATTTGCTGGCACTGACTTCAAAATTAAGAAGATTGAGTAGAGAAATAGTTAAAATTTTAGCCAAATAGGAAAGGGGAATTATTTAGAAAATAAGTTTTATTTCATACTTTTTTGTGAATTTTTACTTTGGAAGTCGGTTTAATTTTTTGTTTAAAAATAATAATTTCACTCTTTTTAGTGTTATATTTTGTTCAGTTATATCAATACATCTTAAGAACGTCTAAAATAAATCGAGTGTATAATTGAATACGCGCGCAATCTTCCATTAGGTATTGTTAATAAGATGATGATGATCACTGTAAGTTACAAAGGGGCTTGCAGTTATTTAAAGAATGCCGAAATTTCCAAACGCATATCTTATAAGACTGAGGAGTTATGTTCAAAGCTTTTGGATCCAGGGTATACCTTGGTACAAAATCTTATTTTTTGGTAGCATATGCTTGTGTTACTCCAGTAAGAGTCAAAATCACTATGTGTCGATATAAATTTCGAGGAGTTCCCTCGATTCCTCATGGATCGCATCTTCACGTTTCCACTTTAGTGACTAAAGGACTAATTTAGAATTATATCCTTTACATCAACAAAATAGTTTTGCAAATAGGTCCATAAATAGCAGAGTAATGTTCAAAGATATCCATGTCGGTGAAAATACCATGAGAAGTACCTTTTATACCATTATAATGTGATGATGTATGGTGTGATGACGGTGGTGATGATTATGATTACTCTAATTGACAGTGGCATATGCTTGCAGTTGTTTAAACAACGCCGAAATCACCAAACATGTATCTATAAGGAGTCAGGAGTTCTGTTCTGTACTTTTGGATCCAGGGTATACCTTGGAGCAAAATCTTACTTTTTGGTAACATAATATGCTTAGATTACTTTAGAAAAACTAAACATCACCATATGTGTCCATATAAATTTCGAGGAGTTCCCTCGATTCCTCATTGATCCCATCATCAGGTCACCACTTTTTTGAAAATGGGACCAACCTCGGATGATAACCTTTACATCAAAAAAGAATTTTGAAAATCGGTTCACAGACGGCGAAGCAATCGGTGAACATACAAAAAAAAAATACATACAGCCGACCGTATAACCTTTTTTGGATGTCGGTTAAAAATAGTTTGTCCTAAAGTTTTTTTTTATTTCAGGTATGCATGGCACTTTCAGCGCTGTACCATACCTTCTCCTGTCGGTCGGAACACGACTACAACACGTTCCTCATGTACGATCTCTTCGGCATCGCTCTGTCTCTACTAGCGATATACACTTCGGGAGTCTACTACGCATTCTGGTGTCATCATGTAAGTGCCATGAATTTATATTACCTAATCTCGATAGTTTATGCTGTGTGGTCTATAATTTGTATTCACCTTTACAATGCTCTGTGCGCATTTTAGCACTTAATAAACAAATAAACAAATCGTAGACAGAGAAAGCCAAGACAAATTGATAGCTTCTGTCGCATCCACACAAGAAAAGAAGCGACTTATGCCGATGTTGTGTAAAGAAACGAGACAGACTGATTCGATCTTTTGTTTCGCCACGCGTGTCGGTTTTTTCAAGGTCTGCTAACTAGTTCGCTAAACAAACTTGACAGATGCTCAGTTGTTTTTATAACGTCTTTTTAAAAGTGGTGCTAAATTATATTACACGTGAACAAATTGTAGCAATTTTGTTTTAAAACAGTCAGTGCATAATATCCTAAAGATTATTGAAGAAAAAATGGACCGTTGTAGTGTTTTAGGTTGTAAAAATGATAGTGAAAAGAAACTGCCAGACATATCTTTTCATTCGTAAGTAACACGTCTTTTTTAATATTTTAGCATTTAAATCATATACCCGATTGCATTTAAATTAATGACAATTTATGTGAAGTAAATTGGTTATATATTTCGATTGTTAATTAACCAAAAACATCAAATAATATTATTCATAACCTATAAAAAAAATTGTCCAGTGTTGCCAGATTTTCAATGTTTATACTCCCACAATGACGGGTATCATTTTAACATATGTTTATCTTTGTGCTATAGTTTTCCGGAAAATGCTGATTTACGTCAGAAGTGGATTGAAGCCACAGGACGAACAAATTGGTCACTATAATAGTTTTCTCTGTCTACGTTTTAGTGGTATCTATGCTTCGTAGACAGAGAAAACTATAGACCTATGGATAGCTTTTGTCTCGTTCGCACACGAAAGAGAAAAACTTATGTCAATATCATAAGCAGAAATGAGAGACGACGACGTCATTTTCTGTTTCACCAGCCGTGCGGGTTTTTTCAAGGTCAGCACATCATTGTGCTAAACAAAATTTGACAGTTCGCGTCAGCTTGTTCTTTAGTTACTACATAACTCATTTTATAACTTATATTATTTTGTTTAGTAAGCGCTAAATTCGCTAAATAGTTTCCTGTTGGTGTTATCTAAATATATATTTAAGAAACCATGGTGCGGTGCTGTGTATTAGGATGTAAAAGCGACAGTGAAATGAAAATGCCCGACTTGTCTTTTCATTCGTAAGTATTTCCCTTTATATACATGTAATATAAATTCTTTGTACTAGAACTTTTCCGTGTGTTTGTATTTTTGAGTAAATATCGGTAACGGACCGATTGATCCACGAAGTATAGATAACAAGGAGTCCGAACGTAATGTTAAAATAATGGTCTCAATTACGGGAACAGTTTTTTGCCGGTAGAGCGCGCGACGGTCCGACATGCACTCGTTTGAAATTACGCGGGAAGTTTAAAGTTGCTATTGACAGCTCTGGAAAGATTGAAATCTTATTATATAAAAGTTTTAGGAAATTCTTAGAAACTGTTCTCGAAAAATAGATACCGTAGAACACGGTAATTGCCTCACGGTAATTTAAAAATAATTGTAATAAATAATAGTATTGGCAACACTCGGTATAATAGTATTGGCAACACTCGGTACTCGTCGGTCTCCCACGCCTAGCGGCAGAAAAGAGAACTAAGATCTGGCCCTATTATTATTGTGTACATAATTATTATTAATAACCTAACCTAACCTAACCTAACCAAGAGCATGTCAGGACATGTCTAAGGAGGGTTCCGTAACTATAAACGCGTAATATTCTTTTTTTTTAATTACTCCAAAAGTTACTGTCCGATTTGGTTCACAATAGTTTTCCTAAAGAGTTTTTAGCATGATCTATCAGCATGAAAATTTGCAAGTTTCTATCTCCTATAGTTTAAAAATGCTAGGGGGGGACCAACTTACAAACTACTTTGGAGGCCGATTACTCGAAAATGGTCAACTTTATAAAAAAGTTACGTATGAAACCTTGCCTTTATTTTAAAAGACCTATTCTACGATACCCCACACGATGGGGTAGAGTGAAAAAATATTTTTCATCCCCACTTCACATGTATGGAGAGCCACCCCTAAAATATAAAATTATTATTTTTTTATGATACCGAAACCGTGACCTATACACAATCTATAACTGCACCAAATTTCATCAATTTATATTCATAATTACAGGAGCTAGAGGCGCGGACAGACAGACAGACAGACAGACAGACAGACAGACAGACAGACAGACAGACAGACAGACGGACAGAGCGAAACTATAAGGGTTCCTTAAGTATTACGGAACCCTAAAAAGCCTATACCGTTCGGACTCCTGGTATCTATGCTTCATGGATTGATCCATCAAATCTTTCAAAATATGTAATCGTAGTAATCATAACCTCTAAACGTGTTAGCTCTCAGTGTTGCCAGTTCATTTGTACAAAGATTGCCAATCATCATGGGATTTGGGAACCTTATAACATGTTCTATGTCCGTTTTATAATATTAAATTACCTAGTTATGATTATTATAATAATTAATATGATACAGTCAAATCTCGTAATTCAAAACCAGAGACTCTTCGTGCGGACGTGTATTTCAATATATTTCCGTTGTCTGTACCCGTAATACAAGTTCTTTGAGAATTAACCACGAGACCAGGTTGACGTGGTGTGAAACGTCCATAAATATTATCATTATTCTAAATCAGAATATTTGAAAAGATATTTGTTTTGTTTTGCAGACTAAATCACCGAATTACAAACCAAAGACAGCACTCAGAAAGTTGAAGCGAAGTCAACAAATATCAGAAGATAGGTTGAAAAAATTAAGGGCTATCAGAGAAAAAAGTCGCCGGCTGAACAAGAAAATTGCTACATTTTTACATTTCATCAATACATTTTGGACAAGGTGTCGTATTTCAGAAAGAATTTAAATAATTTCAAAAACAAAAGCGACAACAAACAAGTTAGAAATACCGGTGTTCAGACTTAGCAAAGTAAAACAACCATTTAAAGGTTCATGTATACGCCTTTACAATAGAATACCAGAAAACGTTCAAAATCTTACCAATAATAAATAAATAAAAAAAAATGCTTTTTACTCTTTTGCCTGTTAAAATATTTTTTAACTTTAATCCCCGAAAGACTGTTGTACTTTAGAAAAAAAGCAATAAAATTAATAGTCTAAAATAGGGATCGCGAACCTATGGCACGCGTACCATCGAATCCCAGAACCTATAGCATGTGACATAATATTTTAAATAATAACTAATAATTTAATAACGGGATATCGAGTGTTATGTGTTATTTCTAAATACCTTTTTACCTGTGACGATAAATACGCCCCACCTCAACTCGTGGGACTCTTCAAATATTACGAATTATCGAGAGTTCGAAATATCAAATGGCTCGAAAACGAAAAAAAAAAATGGTTTGAAACTTGAATCAACAAACCAATACGTGTGAAAGTGTGTGTCAAACTAACCATTTAAAAACAATGGCTTGTGCACGATTAAACGAGTTTGGACTTGTCTCAAAATGTACTTAAGTACCTCTGCAAATTCTGTAATCTTTATATCTCTATCCCTCTGCAACATGATTAGTTCGAATTAACGCGTCGTTTTGTTACGTAACGATGTTTTTTTTCCTTCGAATTACCAAGTGCAGTGCATGGTTTTAGTTTGTAATGATTTTATCTTAAAAATTAAATTATTAAGAAATTTCACTATTGTTTTTATTTTATCTTGTGTCACCTAAATCTGTTAATGTTATGATGTATGTAATGCTGGTGCCCTTTTTTGCTAAAATATATAAATAAATAAACATCATAATGTCATTCAGTAATCTTTTCGAAAGACATTGACTAGGCACTGTATTATGAATTAATGTATAAAATAATTTTAAAACAATATTTAATTACTTAAAAATATTTAGAAATGCCTATAAACCTAGGAAATGTATACATTGCCTAAATTTCAAACATTGTAAACTGTAAAACATACATATTACACAAATGTACACAAAAGATTTCTTTGGGGAGTTTTTTGCTTGTCTGGTAACCCTAAATCTTGATATGTACTCTATACCTGTCCCTTTTACCGGCACGCTTACCAGAGGTCTATAGCTTTCTCTGTCTACGAAACAAATGGTGATTTTTTGTCAACATAAAATTCAACCTAATTTTTAAAATGTCTGCATTTTAATTGACCTCATTCAAAATTATATATTATGTTCTTAAGTTAAGCGGGTCAGCGTGTTAAAACTTTAACAGTTAACTTCCAATTAACTAATTTACTAGCCCATAAATTTTTTTGTATCCTCGTGTAGTTATCCTCGTATAGTATAGTTTTTATAGCCTTAGAAACTGATGTGCTAATAGTAGGTATCTGCTAACAAGAAAGCCATGAATCATTACGTAAAGTGAACGTTGTAACTCGTCGTAGAGTACAAAAATAATGAAGTTATCACAACTTTAAATATTCGTATTGCAAGTTTCACGAAGATCATATTTCTTGTAATAAAAAAACATATTCCGGTGATACCTATTACCTATTAGAGCCTTCCAAAACATAGCTAATAAGTAGAGCTACCGATTCGAAAAATGTAATATGAGTATTCTAAAAGCTTGTATTACGTATGGCCAATTCTTCATCTATACTAATATTATAAAGAGAAAAACTTTGTTTGTTTGTTTGTTTGTTTGTTTGTTTGTAATGAATAGGCTCAAAAAGTACTGGACCGATTTCAAAAATTCTTTCACCATTCGAAAGCTACATTATCCACGAGTAACATAGGCTAAATTTTATTTTGGAAAAAAATAGGGTTCCGTAAGATATTTGGGTTTTTCGGACACAAGGTGTAAAAAATCAACCAGAAAAGTTACTTATTTTGCGTACGCTGCCTAAACTATAAAAGATAGAACCATAAAATGTTCTAATTAATTGTAGATCTAATAAATATCTACAAAAAAGTCCGCGACACACTATACCTATCTATGTCGAGTGAGGCACAACAACCATTTTTTTATTTAGAAATCTTGAATTTTTTTTGGACTACATTTAAACGCGTTTATTTTACTCATGCTATTAATCCTTATCAAAATAAATTATTTCATCACTAAGTACAGTTTATGTAGATAATATTTGGTCTTTTAATGATTAAAATTGGATGTTTGGTTTTGAAGTTATGGCGAAATTAAAATATTACGATTTCTGCTGCACGGCCCGTTGCGAAGTGGGCGTCGCGTCGTCGCCAAGGCGTGCGAGTTTAGATCTATGAGTAAATTTTTTGTTTTGTGTTCGTTGTAACTATGATGGATAGATACTTGAGTAACTATTTATTTAGTGATTGTTGTATTGTTAGTTCTGAAAAGTGTAGGTATTTCATACGATAAAAGTATACCCACTTACTTATTTCATTAAGTATTAGTAGGTACCTATATTAATTTGTTTCTGTTTGTTTTGACTAAATTTCACCCGTTTTGTTAGAGGTTTAAAGACATTCTGTTATCTGTAGTATTAGTATCAGTATTGTACCCGTGCGAAGCCGGGGCGGGTCGCTAGTGTTACATAAAATAAAAATCATAGAGTCATTCGGTGTCATTCACCTGGGGATATAAACTTGCGTATTAAAGTTATACCTAGAAAAGGAAGTAAGTAACAAGACATCTATGTTGCAATTGTAATCTAGATATGCAATATGAATTACATCTAACTTAATTTTATCTTTGGTCGCCGTGGCTAATTGTTTCATAGTAAATTTCCGATGTCCTTTATTAACTATTAACCGTTCTCTTCAAACTCTATCATTACAGACCTACATGTAGAGTTCTTAAAATCTATGATTTGAACTGTTAATAACTCCTTTAGTGACTATTTCTTTGATGAAAGTGAAGTAGAATTAAATAATAATTAAAATCCAAGTAGTTTTTTTTTATTGAACTGCTTTATATAGGTATACCGTACTACCTATATACAGTATCCCACAGGAACACTGTACTTTTAGGGGATAAACTGTAGCCTATGTTTCAATCCAGAGCCTAAACTACTACCATACCAAATTTCATTAAAATCTGTTTCGTAGTTTTTGCGCGAAAGAGTAACAAACATTAATACATATCCATCCATCCTTACCAACTAAGGGAAGTTGTATGTAGAGTTTTATATACCTACTAGCTTTTGCGCGCGGCTCCGCCCGCGTAAATACATTATCCCGCAGGAACACTACTTTTTTGGGATAAAAATATCCTATGTCCTTTCCCGGGACCCAAATTTCATAAAAATCGGTTCAGCGGTTAAAGCGTGAAGAGGTAACAGACAGAGAGACAGACACACTTCCACATTTATAATATTAGTATAGAAGTATAGATTAATATAGATATGGACTCTAGCGATCAATAATGCTCGTAGGAATTAATAATAATAAATAATTTTTACCATTAAGTAATTATCTACTCCAAGGTCTGTGAATTGTGATCGATTATTACGAAATAGTCACATAATTCCAATACGCTGATATGTCACGTCAAAAGAAACGGCTGCGATGAGAGGCGATAATTTTCTACTCTATGTTGTCATAAATTATGATAAGGCACCTTAATTAATTTCTACTTTCTACTTTCTAATAATAATGTTTTAACTCTTTACAAACTACCTAACAATTTAACTTCTGTATGCACCACCTCAGAACAATAACAAGTTACTGCGTAAAGAGTGCTTTGGTCAGCAAATATTTTAGCTTACCTGATCAGAATATCGCAATAATTGTTACTTGACGTCATATTATACAACAGATTTATAATAACAATGAAACAACGCATTATCTACGTAAATAATGATGCTACAAATTACCACAAAATAAACCATTTTTAAATTCCAACGATTTAACCTTTAAGGGAGTTCAAAGTCGTCTCTACCCTATTATCATAACAAGTAGCCACATAATACGGAAATAAATAAGATGTTTATTTTTTAACATTTTGTATCAGAAACAGGATTTGCCTATTTACTTCCTAATGACAGATATTAAAATAAAATTAGTTCCGTGCTACTTCCGTTTAGTGAGCGGGCATTACGTGCGATGGAGATTAGAAAGATACAGGGAGAGTATTTGCTAATCGAAAGTAAGTTGTAGCTAGTAAGCTACCAAAAATTTAAATAACTACGTAAAAGAAATTGAATAATTCATAACTATTATTAACCGTTAAAACTTATACATTAAACATGCTGTTATGTTGCTGTCGAAAAGATCGTGTAGAGAAGTCACATCTTAAGCTACAAACAATATTAAATAGAGATGGTATATTAGTTTAGGTAGTAGCTTTGGGTATTTTTAACTCAGTGGAAAACAGAGGGGTTTAGGGTAAGTTTGATATGTTAGGCTAAGAACTCACGGAGCGATTTTTAGTCGCCCACAGCTTCTGTAGAATGCAAATATGTATGTAAATAACCTAACCTAACCTAACCAAGAGCATGTCAGGACATGTCTAAGGAGGGTTCCGTAACTATAAACGCGTAATATGCTTTTTTTTAATTACTCCAAAAGTTACTGTCCGATTTGGTTCACAATAATTTTCCTAAAGAGTTTTTACCATGATCTATCAGCATGGAAATTTGCAAGTTTCTATCTCCTATAGTTTAAAAATGCTGGGGGGGGGGGGACCAACTTACAAACTACTTTGGAGACCGATTACTCGAAAATGGTCAACTTTATAAAAAAGTAACGTATGAAACCTTGCCTTTATTTTAAAAGACCTATTCTACGATACCCCACACGATGGGGTAGAGTGAAAAAATATTTTTCATCCCCACTTCACATGTATGGAGAGCCACCCCTAAAATATAAAATTAATATGTTTTTATGATCCCGAAACCGTGATCTATATACAATCTATAACTGCACCAAATTTCATCAATTTATATTCATAATTACAGGAGCTAGGGGCGTGGACAGACAGACAGACAGACAGACAGAGCGAAACTATAAGGGTTCCTTAAGTATTACGGAACCCTAAAAATGAAAGCAATACTCATGACGCGATTTACAACCGCGGCGTGCGCGATTGTTTGCGGGTGTCGCTGCGATGTCGTCGCGATCACCCGCAGCCCCGGCGATATGCGCCCGCGCGCTTTGCGATCGATTGGTGGGCAAAAATCTTATGTTTTTGCTTACGATCGCCAGCCGTAAACGTGGCGGCCGAAAAGCGCAACCGCGGCGACTTGTAATCGCGCAAATAAGCGGTCTCGTGAGTTTAGAAATAAAATCGCATTTCCACATTCACGGCGGACGCGACTGAAAATCGCTCCGCGAGTTCTTAGCGTTACGCTGAGAACTCACGGAGCGGTTTTTTCCCGTGCCCGCAGCTGTCGTCGAACTGCGGTTTTATTTCTAAACTCACGAGACCACGGTTTTGCGCGGTCACACATCCACCGCGGTTGAGATTATCGCCCGCAAACGCGGCGGGCAAAGATCGCAGGACGCGCGGTTTTAAAAGACAAATACATAATATTTACAATAGAATTTCTGAATCGCCTGCAAATCGATCGCTGAGCGCGCGGGCGCGGGCGCTACCCGCCGAGGCTGCAGGTGACCGCGGCTCGCGCGATTTTACTAGTTGCCCGCCGGTGCAGCGGGACCCGCGAACTACCGCGCACACCGCGGGCGTAAAACGCGCCGTGAGTTGTGCTTTAATTTTTTACATAAATATCTGCATTCTACAGGAGTTACGGGCCCTCAACCGCGGCGGGCGCGGGTGAAAACCGCTCCGTGAGTTCTTAGCCTATCTGGCCGTCGCGTCGCGTCGTAGCTCCCAAACGAATGATTTCGATTTAGTTTTTTTTTTGTTTCAAAGCTGACATGATCGAGAGTGTTCGCTATAATTCATCATCATCAGCTCGATCAATGCTTGACAATTCGGCGATTACATAAAAAAATAGTTTATTTACTGAGTAGTTTAGATTTCAGCTAAGACTATATAATATGTCATTGTAAACAAGCTTTATTATTCACTTATATTTTATGTACTAATTGGACTCGTGCGAGACAACATTCCGCATAAGTAGAGCATGACATGTATGTATATATGGTGCAATTACATGGTTTCTTTGCGTTTCTACATATTCATGTAGAAAATATTAAAGGTACCCATTCCTTTCTATTTCACGTATAACGACTAACGAGTGGGATGGATAACAATATTATGTTATTAAGTAACGCAATAGTTTCGAATGTGTTTCCAAATACGATTGTTATCAAGAGATAATCTGTGCAACTTTAGTTATTAATGATTATAATGTTTTGATAATGCATATGAGCAAAGTAATTAATAATTGATAGTAATTATGTAATTAAAAAAAAAACTTATACAAAACAAGCCATGTAGAGCTGTTTTGTATAAATCAGTTCGCGCAGTCGCGCTGCCTGAAAGTCTATACTCTATATTCTATAACAATAATCACGTTGTTTTCACTTCCTAAACACTAAACAAATCACAAAATAAATATCAGCTTTATAGCGAGATAGCTGCACGCGAGCAAAAGTTAAGGTCTCATCGGCAAGTGAAAGGAAACTCTCTGACGTGTTATTTTGATCCACTGAGCGACCTATTTATGTTTCATTTTTGTAAAATTAACATTTTGAGATCATTATAGAATTGTTGAATGCATTTTAATGTTGGAGGTGAATCTAAAGTAAGTACTTGAATGTAATCAATCTGAAATGCATAAAACTACTTTCTAAAATAACCTGCAAATGACTGGTCTGTAGTTAGTATTTCTTTGCTTCGTAATTTTCCGAAGCGTGCTATTTGCTAGTAATAGTAATTTGTTACCCATTTCTAAACTTACTGAATCTACTGTCACTTGTTAGATGTTCTAGGTTAATACGTTAAGGGTTCAGTTATGATCTAGCACATGCTCTACATTATAACACCGATCCTCTATTTATCTAAAACATTAAAATATTTATCTCGTATCGTATAATAAGGTACGTGAATAACTCTTAGATGACACCAGCTGCTATTTGGGCCTGTTTTTTATGTCTGAACTGACGTCAGTTCTAACTAAAACGATCGGCCTCTCGTCTGTGGGGGCCTTAAGAACCGACTATCGAAGTCTCAAAGAACCTGCGCCTAATACATCGGCTAATATAGTCAAAAGCAAAAATGACAAATTTGCGATCCGAGATCCGATCCGCCTAGGCTTCGCATGGGTGCAATGTATTATTGTTTATAGATATAAACTTTCCTCTTGAATCGCTCTTGGATCTTGTCTTACTCTACTTTTTGCTGAAAACTGCGTTAAATCTATTGAGATTGTTTGCTTTAATATTTTAAACTACTCAATAGATTTAACGTAGTTTTACATCAAAAGGTAGAGTAAGTCAAGATTCAAGAGAAACGCAAAAAGAGATCCCGTACCTACATTTTGTCGCGATAAAGTAGCGTTCTCTGTTGTCTACTTTTATCGGTGGCCTGTGCTAAATTTCAATGATCGGTTGTAGTTTTTGCGTTAAAGTGAAATTACAACCAAACATACAGACTCACTTTCACATAAAACATTAGTAGGTAAGGATAAAGATTAACATAGTATGTACAGACAACTATGACGATACTTCTACATTCTCGAGTCTTCCTTGTCCATTGGAACGTGTAAAAAGCGGCCTACGATTGCAAACCAAATATTTGTAAAGCGTCCTCAATAGGTTGGACGGTTCATTTCACTTGCTATTGGTACCGTGGTGTTGCAACTCCGTCATTGACCTTCGTATATTGATGCGTGCGCGCAACCGGACCACCGTGTTTGCCAAGCCCTAACATATTTGGAACTTTTCCTTCGTACTATAGCAGACTTCCTACTAGTTTGGTTGTCAAGTTCTTCATACCATATTTTGTACTAGTCATTTTCTTTTTGATTAATGCCGTGGGTTAGTCAAATTGTTATTGACGACATTAGACATCAACATTATTTTCAGTTTCTATATTAAGTTTCCGTGCGAATCTGTATTGCGATTTTTTGTATAATGCGCACGTATTTGGATTTTAGGAAAACTTTAAATGACGCAGGATGTTGGTAGATTTGGTAGGTAGAGAAAAAACACAAAGTACGTAATTAATTAGCATTTATTCTTAATTTTACGTGTAAAGTTCACAAAAGTTCACTAAAATTGGGAAATACCAATAGTGCAATGTCCTCTACTGGGGATTTAGCGGGCGATGACACCATCTAGACCAGGAGTTCCGAACCAGTGGGGCGCGTCTCCCTAGGGGGGCGTAGAGAGATGTAAAGGGGACCGGGGTCAAACCACAAATTCAATATAGGTTTTTTTTTTAGTTTTTTTTTAATAAGTTTCGGAAAAAAATGTATGGTAATATAAAAATATCATTTTTTATAATCCTAGGGACGGCGCCGTGAAAAAGATTGGCAAACCCTGGTCTAGAGCTATTTAGCAAACTATAATAGTTATTTTATGCAAATAGTCTAAAATAAATGTGATATGAATTTAAGTTACGAGTACGAGTTTTAACGACCATCTACGGAGTTTGTATATTTTTCCATAATTGTATTATCTTCTATGACTCAACGTTTTAAATCAGATAATATACAAAAATGTACGTTTCCGTATGTATTTTATGAACAAAAGAGTTGAGGGTGCCTAATTGAAATAAAACTCGAGTTTATTATTTTAAACACACTAGGCGGACATCTCAAGAATTTTTAGTATCTATCATAATATAAGAACCGTAAAAAGTTGATACCTAGTTGATACAGATTGTTTTCATCTATCTGTAAATGTAGAACTTTAGATGGTAAAATATCTCTTAAAATGACTTAGTAGTTAGTACTGACCGGCTTTCTCTTAAACCGCGGTTTGAAGTAGGTAAAGAGGGCACATAGAGATACTTTATACTTATGTATAGGAAAAATAGAATCAAAGTTTTATTTTTCTGAGTAACTAAACAGCTTTTATTCTTTAGTAGAAAACATCGTAGTTAACCTTTAAATTAAAGTCTTTACTTTTGATTGTCCATTATTTATTGATTTTATATTTGATTGTCTATTATATTACCTACACTCGCGCGAACTGTACATTCTTCCGCGATAAAAAGTATCCTGTCCAATCAATGTCCTCCCCTATGGTCCACTCTATATCTGTGCTAAATTTGTTTAGATTCGGTCCAGTAGTTTCGTAGCCTATTGCAAACAAACAAACAAATCTTTCCTCTTTATAATATTAGTATAGATGCAACTGCTCTTCCTTTGTACGATCATCCTAACGTTTTTGACCTTGCAACTAAACTTTCCATTGTCATTTGTCAGCCATTATTGAATTCAATGCATAAGGCTATTGCTCTGCTATTACGATAATAGAAGGCATGCAGTAAAGCTATTTTCGAGTCACGCTATATTTTACTATGTCGACCAATTATTACGCCGCCTTCTGCTTTGCTTTGTACCAGTACAATATGGGCCCCAATTCTCGTACTTCGCGCTGACCACTCTCCAACGAATGCATTCAATTTACCTTGGATTAAATTGGTTATTTTCCTACACGTAAAAATGTAGTTTTTTTTAAGCATTCAGAAATAATGAGGTATTACAACTTGATAAATGTAAAAATAATAAAGATTTTGTGTAGTTTTGTAATAAAAACAAAAAGTTACAAAAAAATGGAATATTTTTTTAAAACATTAGTGTAAAAAACCTACATTAGTTTACTTATATCAAATGCAAAAAGATTTACTATGCATAAACGCGTAAACTTCGGAGATACCAGAAAGAAGTTTGGTGCATACATTTCGTAGCAAGTTTTATGCATGTGGGGTCATTTGCCGATACAAATTTTGTATGGGGCGTTTTCACAATACTCAGAAAAGTGCTTCAAAAATCCGCTGTTACTTTGAAAATATTGATTTTGGTATAATAAAAATAATGACTCCGATTTCGATGACGGTGGCCGGTTTCATTGAAACCAGGCCATTTACGCAGGAGTAATTTTATAGTGCCCAAGTGTGTGCGTAGGGCACAAGAGTACTCTCTATCATTAATCATGACCACTGGGTCATGTGGGACGGATAACAGACATGACTGGCGAGAGATCAGGCGCAGGTCCGACTTTTTACATGCCCATACGATGCATGGATCATCTCTCTTGTCCGACAATCAGGTGATCATCCTGCATTGTCCTAACCAATCTTGGAAACAACATTTTTTATTGTTCCAATGCGGGAATCGAACCCACGATCTCAGAGTCGAGAGCCAAGCTCTAACCACAAGACCACGGAGGCTGTTAATTTAATTTTAGTATATTTCCATTAATCACGTGATGTTTTTAACAACTTTTTAGACCCCTCCCCTCCCCCTGGTGATACGTGGTGAGGTTTTATACTACCCCCCCCCCCCCCTCCCCCACCTAAGATCACGTGTATTTTTTTTACATAGTAAGCAGATCATGTTTGAAGAGAAACTTTAACTTAAAAAACAATTTAATCGAATAATTTAAATTTTAAGCAATTAAAAACTATACGAGTCATTTGTCCTGTACGTATTTAAACAACACTACGAATCTACAACCGATAATAATTTCGGTAGACTACTCGATAATAAGTTCGACTAGATTCGAAAATTAATACACGTGATTTGTCCTTATACCCCCTCCTCCCTTGGTGATACTTGGTGATTTTTTCGGACACCCCTCCCCCTTTAGGCATCACGTGATTAATGGACGACCCCTTAGGTATGTAATAAAAAAATAAAGGCAAGTAAGTAAGTACGCTATTGTCCAACGCAACACTAGCCATTAGTAAAATCACAACATTTGACATAAATTAGCTTACGAATTACGATACAATATTGTAAAAGATTTTCCTATATTATCTCAATATCTTGTTCAGACCACAATAATTTCGAAATTAACGCGATTATTGGTCGATAAAATGTTGACCTCAAAATTTTCAACTTTAACGACGATCACCTTTTTCTGTATACCTATAAGTTAGTAGGTTTATATTTCTATTTTCTGTGGACCCAAAAGTTTGTATTTTCTATTTTAAGTGGACCCAAAACTTTCCTTTTCTATTTTCTGTGGCTCCAGAAGATTCTATGTGTACTGTTTGTTCCAGGAGCTGAAGACGTTCTACATGATGTCGGTGACGCTGATCTTCATGGTGGCGATGGCGCTGCAAGTGCCGCGCTTCCAGGTGCCGTACCTGGTGAAGATGTGCGTGTTCATCGGCTGGGCAGCGTACGGAGTCCTGCCCACGATGCACTGGACCTACGTCATGGGCGGCTTCGATAACCCCATGGTGCAGGTAGGAGTTAATAATTTCATTAATATTATATCTAGCAATACCCACAACCTGCAAGCAAATGTATGAGTGCACGCATAAGCATGGGTTTTTCGCGGGATATTGCTAGATGTAATATTAATTAAATCGTATGCTAAGGATATCCGCAAAGTAACGCCTGATTCTAGTCGCTTTCTCAGCGCTCTACTCCGAAAACCGTTAATTTTACAGAAAAATGCAAAAGGTATCTTTTGTAGATAATATCACGACAAACAATTTCTGACCTTTATTGACCTCCGAGATATTATTAGGTCGATATATTTGCGAAAAACTGATTTTCGTGACCTTTTTACCTTTATAACTTTTTTAACCGGCACGATATCAATGTCGATTTTTCACATCTTTATTACAACGCCTGCGTCGTAATAAAGGTGTTTATGTCACCTTAAAATTGTAAAAACGTTAGATTGTAATATTACTAGAGATATTATAATGTAGAGAACTCCGTGGCCTAGTGGGTAGACCGTTTAGTTCGCACTCGAGAGAGTGCAGGTTCAAATCCCAGGTTGTGGCGTGTACCAATGAGACTTTTTCAGATCTCAAGTACACTATACGGACGCTCTAACGGTGAAGGAAAACATCGTGAGGAAACCCGCACATGGTTGGCCCCAGACGTATTGACCAGTTCATTCCTCTGGACTAGGCTGACTATGTTATGAGAATGCCGTATGTGCTTGGGCAACCATACGACATTTAAAAACCAACTGTCCCAGGCACTACAGTATTTCAAGAGTGGTTACTTCACTCGGAGAATACTGTATAAATCATCCATTAGCGGATGTAAAGGCCTAAGTTATAATATGTGGACAGATTGTCAAATATAAATTTCTCCTTACAATTGTACGCATTATTTTTCGTTATTATTATTATTATGAAAAAGCGAACAAATATGGCGGCGCAGAGCACTTGCCGTTTAACCAATCGGCGCGGTAAATATTACAATATAACGAAAAATAACGTGTATATAATTGTAAGAAGAAATTTTTATTTGACAATCTTTCGACATTTTATAATGTCTCTAGTAATATTACAATCTATCGGTTTTTACAATTTTACGGTGACATATACGAAAATTAGGCTCACTAGGTATTTTTCCGTAGATGAAACCTTACTGGAGTAGGTATATGTAATTTATAACATTGATTATTTAATAACATGTTTGCACAATCGAACAAAGTCCAACGAATTAAAAGGCTCATAATATGTTGTTATATTTATATTCATTTTGGAAAGTGATTAAGGTTGTTTCAAGGTTTGGTTCTTTAGACCTTTGATCGACATTTTATTTAATAAAAACAGACTATCAGCAGAGATATGCATTATTATGGTTTCCGCTCAATACGTTTATCTATAACTAGATGTTGCTCGCGACTTCGTATGCGTAAAAGTTAATTTCGCAGAAACCGTACATTTTTCCGCGATAAGAAGTAGTAGCCTATGTCCTTCCCCGTGGTCTACTTTACATCTGTGCCAAATTTGATCAAAATCGGTCCAGTAGTTTCGGAGCCTATTCAATGCAAACAAACAAACAAATAAATAAATAAACAAACATACAAACAAACATACACACAAACAAACTTTTCCTCTTTATTATATTAGTATAGATGATTAGGTAAATATTAATTATATTCCACATTTCTGTTTCAGATGTTCTTTCCTCGAGTAATCGGCATGTATGTGATTAGTGGAACCGCCTTCGCTATTTACGCTTTCAAGGTAACAGCTTAAAAATAACTAGAATTAATAAAAAAAACGACAAATAATCGACAAATAATCTTAATGTACTTAGTGCCATTCTCACGACTAAGACGATTCTAAAGGCTAGCCGCACATGTGCTATATTATTGACAGAATTAAATTTGTCAATACTAGTCAACACATACAAAAAAACGGCAATATGACAAGGAATATTATTGTCAATATGAGCATTATTGCCAACAATATGGTGTGTGTGCGGCTAGCCATTGATACCTCACAAGCTCCAATACGACAAGCCAAATAGTGCGAAATATTATACATACATAATTACATGTATATTCATACGCTAGAAAAACATAAACTTCTGGCGCAGTCGGATAATAATAAAAACAGTATTTTTATCCGACTTACAACTGGATGATATTATCAATTTTATACGAAAGAAAAAAACAAACTGATTAGAGATTTTTTGAATGAGCTAAAGAAATAACAAGCTCACGGGTAGAGTGTTGAAGTTTTGCAGTTATATTTAGGACCTATCCGGTACCGTTTAATGACATACATAAAGTGTAAGGTATAATATTTAGATCTCGGTCCGCGGTCCGTACACCGTACATTATTAAAAACTGCTTTTCATAAATAAATAAGCCGAAATTGCCGTATTATGGTTAATAATTAGTTACCTAAATACCTACCACTTAACAAGAATGTGGGAGTAAGTATGTAGGTACTTGTGCGTCAAATTACAAACTCATGGGTCAACGTTACCAACAACAAGTTTGATATTATAATTTTCTAATGTGGAGCCTCTGTAAGGTAATTAGTCGGTTTTAAACAGGAGCATAAGTGTCAGTTCACACCGAGATGCTACATGGCGTGCACTTTTTAAGATAACAATTGAACCACCAATTGAAAGAAGGGAATAAACGCCACTTTTTGACATATTCAGTTTTTTACAATTTTATATTCTATAGGCGTAGCGCTAAATTGTGAGTTCGAAGAAAGTAACAAAAACTACTCACATTATATAGATTCATGCGGCCATAAAAACGGTTAGTTGGAAGAACGGAACAAATCCTGCCTTTATTCCCTTCTTCCAACTATCAACGTTACGAGTATAAAAGTTAGTGATTATTTTTGCTTGTTTATTTATCAATTTTTTGTTTTTTTGTTGTTGTTGTTGCAATAAATCGTTTTGAGAAAATATATCAATACTTTCCTGTCCGTGGCCATTCGTTTCTACAATGTGACAGAAATTTTGGGACTGCTAAAAGACTCATTAAGAGAAAGGACCGAATTTACGTTCCAAATGAATATAATAATTTTTTTGTCAGCAAAAAACAGGGGGTTTACAGTTAAACCTGTTACTTCAAACGACATACTTGATTTTAAAAATTCATGGCATCGATGTTGCAAGAAAAGCTGTAAGTCATTAGACAAGGCAACAATATTCAAGATCTTGCAATATCGAAGCTCGTTAAACATACATTTTTACTTCAAAAACCTTATACAAACCCGAAAATACCAGAAATTCCGGCATATATTACTAAAATACCCATAAATGAGGAGAAAATGAACGATATAAAAAAATAACCCAATACATTCCCGAGGAATTCAAAGATTTTTTTGATATTATTCTGACTTGGCCTCCAACTACAAGTACCGAGAGTGAAGAAATAGGTGTTACGTTGTAGTGTTCTTATGTTTTTCTAATAAATAAATAAGTTTTTGTTTTTAAAATGTCTATTATTTCAAATTATTTTGTATATAGATCTTATAAATTGGAAGAAGGGAATAAATCCAACACATTTAAATATATGTATATAAATAAGTATTATATATTTCAGCCAGATCTATTAGTAAACAAAAAAGTATTTATATTTTCTTTAATACGAGTGATGTCACGTGAGCCTATAAGTTGAAAGTAAAAAGTTATAAAGTTTTTTTTAATTATCTCCATTCCTGTTTTTTGGATTTATTCCCTTCTTCCAATTGGTGGTTCAATTCAAATTTGAACTTTATTTTCTAGTCAAAAAATGTTCTTGTTTGGGGTACTGTTGTCTTGATCTGAACGTGAAAACTTGAGATAGTCATGCTTCAACTAGTCCGCCTGTGACTGGAGTGAAGTAGCGCTTTAAATGTTTTACAAAGTGAGTGAGGGTACCCGAGGGCTGTGAGCCAAGAGGGAATAGGAGCTTAATAAAGTTTCTATTCCCCTGGTGTTGCGGTTGTTCATAGTTGCTTATCATCTCTAACTATCATTAATAATAAAAAAAATATCTTTATTGAACACATAAAGGACTAAAACACTGCCAAAAAGAACGTTAATAAAAAAAACAGAATTAAATCCGCACCACCAGTACGTATTATGTACCTATAATACTATAACATTAAAAAAAATATTATTTAAAACACAATTAATAACGCTAAACTATCAAAACGACACGACACGAGAGTCGGGACAGTTTGCCGATTTTATACCAGTGGCGTGGGATTCCAACTTCATTCCTATCGGCTTCACTTACCACACCTTCTGAAGAGCCTCATCAAAATCCCTTCCTATTATACAGGTATGGGCTTCCCTATGAAGAAGAATCGTTTTATACCATCCATATTTTTATTACAGGTCCCAGAGCGCTGGTTCCCGGGCAAGGTGGACTACATCGGGCACTCGCACCAGTGGTGGCACGTGCTAGTGCTGGGCGCGCTGTACTACTGGCACAACTCCGCCATGCTCTACGTGCAGTACCGCATGAACCACGGCTGCGCCAACACCATGCGGATATTCTAGAACATTCTTAACCTGTGGTCCGTGGACCCCTGAGGACCGCAAGTATATGTATGGAGTCCGCAGTCTCATCTATGGACCATTTAGCAAAAATAAATAAATTGCACCAAGACTCGTAATCGCTGCGCTTAATAGTGACCGAGACTGACTGAAGTGAAGAGTGAGTGAAGATAATGGTCTGAAAATTTTTGATGTTTCTTTTTATTTAGTCCTTGGAATTGTACTTTCTAGGGGTCCGTGGACTGAAAAGGTTAAGAAACGCTGTTCTAGAATATTGTGGAATGAGCTAGAAGTCTCGAGTACAGGATAGAATATTGTGAAGTCAGCTAAAATATCTACTATTTATAATCTCACTCAAAAATATCAAATGACGGCCGGTACATCATTCTGTTTCTACTGATAAAGCAGCAAAGAGAAATGAACTGTATATTAATGCCATTTTAATGACTTAGTGTAGCCTTACACCACACTGCATATCGATCAATCGGCATGACGCTATCGATTGGATTATTTAGAACTGAATGTGTAGCGGGCATGAATTGGCATGACAATTTAGTGTCAGTTCAGCGTTCATAAAAACATATTATTATTTTCAAAAAATTTACAATTTTATTTCATAAAAAACAGAAGTTGTGAACAATGCGGAAGTCATGCAAAAGAAATTTTACTTCGCACGCACACAAACGTAAGATTCGATACTTAGTACGCGTCGATCGTACGAAGTGTGTGTGCATCGCGTCGGTGTGTTTGTGACTGGGTGACCGGGTGACCATAAATCACGCGTTTTTTAGATATTTTCAAATGGAATTATTTAAGGAATCACAAGCTTTTTTAAATATTTTATATTTTTTATATACTTAACATATTTTGTGTTCAGAAATACATAACAAACAATGGATACCTTTTGAAAATCCAACCTGTATATAAAAGGTAAAGCTGATTGAATCACCGCACAGGCCGAGCCCTTAAAGCTAGAAATTTGAAATTTTGCACACATATTTATATGACGTAGGCATCCACTAAGGATAGATTTTTCAAAAATTCAACCTCCGAGGGGGTAAAATAGGGGGAGAACGTTTAAAATCTAATTTCATAAATCGGGTAAATCAGCGGGCAATTAATGCTACTTTTAAATGATGTTTGAGTATTCGACCGTGAGATTATAATGTTATTGTCGTACTTTGGACGAGTCTTGATCACTGCAGTACATGTTAGGTTATTGTGAAGTAAAATAGAAACACTCTACAAGTACAAGCGGCTACAAAAGTCGCCTAGATATTACTGGCAGCTAGTTTAAATCGTACTAAAATAATAAACATTTAACTCTGACTGTACATACGAGTATAATTATAATGGTAGCTAACTTGTAGAAATATATAAGTCTGATTGTTTCAACTCCAACACAGTACCTTAATTTTAAAGTTTATACATTTTATTACCAGTAAGTAGATAAAAAATTGAACAAAATGTTCAACGAAACTTTTTTTAAAACAGCAAGGGTATGTTTGACAATCGCCGTATAAGTTTCAAATAGCTAAATTGGGATTTTTGTCGCTGCTCACTTTATATCGGGCGACCAGTGGCGTAACGGTGGCTGGGCTGGCAAAATACCACGGGCCCCCAAGCCGACGTGTGAATGTGAGGTATAATTAATAAAGACCATGTACAAATAAAATCCAAAGAATTTGTCACGGGCCTCAGATGGTATAGTTACGCCACTGCGGGCGACAGAGACAAAGCTATCTGACACACATCAGTAGATAGTGAAAGGCCCTTAATCTTCTTGATTTTTACTTTCGCTGCCTTCAACTTCTCACTTTATTACCTTCACTGCCTTATTGTCTCTCTATTTTCTTTTTCTATCTTTACATGACACTCTTACATTAAATAATACTTCAACATATCGGTAGAAATAGCTAGATCTAAGTAAGTCACAAAATAACTTATATTATGCTCAAATCAAAGATCTTATTATTCAATTTATAATTGTTTTTATACATTATATAAATAAAAGTTTTATTGTTATAAAATTGAATTGTATATTCTTTTTGTA
The DNA here is from genome assembly GCA_905404095.1 of Glaucopsyche alexis. Taxonomy (NCBI): domain Eukaryota; kingdom Metazoa; phylum Arthropoda; class Insecta; order Lepidoptera; family Lycaenidae; genus Glaucopsyche; species Glaucopsyche alexis. Next base: position 15,025,205 of record FR990047.1, read on the forward strand.
CATGTCATAAGTGATCAATCACAAATTTTCCTGTGGTATTAATTTCAAATGTGATGTAAGGTGCTAGGAGCGCAAGAATATAAAATTCTTGCTTTAAATGAAATCTAGTAGAAAAAATAATAAATTATAGTAAATAATGAAAATTTTTGATAACTCTAAATGACTGTATAGTTTTTACCTATGTGATATTTAACTTGAATATGCATTCCTGATGTATTTTAATATCTCTCTTGTTTAATATTGTTTATTGTACTTGGGGGAAAGACAGGGGTTTTGTTACTTTGAAAATATATTTTTCGTGTTTTTATATCAACTCTTTTATTGTGGTGCCTTTTCTATATGCAGTAGGTATATAAATTATAATAAGATCTATAGGTATCATGACTAACACTATCAGATAAGAATTCTGCTTATTTTCAAATTAATCAATAAGATTTAAAAACTGCAGTGCAAATTATACACAGTACGAGAATAAGCTTTTCTTTTGTTTACAAAATGTTCGCCACAGTGACATCTATTGTAGAATATAAGAACTTATAGTTTACAGCTTGTTCTATTTAACGCTAGATGTCGCTTTTCAGTAACTTTCGTTTAGCACTTCACTATTAGATGTCGATGCTATGCAGTTTCACATAGGTTATACAGCTGATATACTATGTATCAGTTTCGGATGGGATGAGTTGATGTGGCTAAGTCCAGCTTAAAACAATATAATTATGGCTTCTATATTTATCCTCTATACCAGATGGCAATTATAGATGCAAGTTGCAGCATCGATTTTTTTTTAGATTTTGCACATTTTACTAATTATTGTTTTATGACGACTTGACTGTTTTTGCTATTTTATTATACTATGTATTATATTATAGTATTAAACAGAATACAGATAATATTAGGTCATTACATAATATGAAACATAATAGATTTATTTAAACAAAGTAGGTATATTATACCATTGCTTTTTCGGAGTTGATTTTTTTTTAACTTTAAAAAAAAATAGACATTCCAATTGAAGCTCCCCTAATTTGGTAGCCGTCTGTTGTGAAGTGTGCTTCAGGGAAGCGGCAGTGGCCTAGAGCGAATGACCAACCTCGGTTGTTTAGCACCTAGCTTCTCCATCATGATTTGCAGTTGCTTGCAATAGACATCTGCCGTAATCATCTGGCCAGATTTAAGAAAGCTATAGTGAACGGCACTGGCACTATTATTTATTGTGCCGGCTGAGTAAGCAGTCGACGCACGTTTGTCGGTTTGCTGCACTCAATTCATGAGGTACCCAGTAGGTACCCACCTTTCAAGCTTTTTCACGTTCTCACTTTGCTTCAAGTGGATTAAAACAGTTTTTTCACTAACACCGCAGCCTGCAGCTAACTCGGACGTGTTTGCGACGGATCCGCTTCCATAATAGCCTTCAAATCTTCATTATCAACTTTAGTCTCCGACCGTCCACGGGGCTTGTTCTGCAGGTCGAAATTTTCAGAACGAAAACGTTGAAACCAAAAACGCACTGTGTTTTCTGTTGCGACACCGCCGCCGCCATTCACATCAATAAAATCCTTCAAGCCGTTCCTGCACCACTGGTGCCACAGTGGAACTTGTACAATTTTGTAAACATTTTGTAAACAGAGTGATGCAAAGAAAAAAACCAAAAGAGAAAAAACGAATGAATTATTAAGGTTTTCTAAGCACAAATGCATAAGTAGATACCTAAATAGCAGTATAAATTTGAAATTAGAATTCCTAACCAAAGAAGATATATTTGAGATCAAAGTGGCCAGTACCTACAATAAAACGTCTATTTCATAATATATAAGGACCTAATACAATTAAATAAAAAGACTTAATAACACTTTAAGTTGAGACTGGATTTCTGCACGCTATTTAGTTCATAACGCAAAAACATATAACAAATATTGACGCTAAACAAAAATATTATAAGAATTGAACTACAAGGTTAAATAGTTTAATAAATAGGTATATAAAAGTTTACAGATTGACGTGTCAAAAATACATATTTCACATATCAGCGAGCCGGCAAATGAATTTGACAGCGCTATACACAATTCACGTTCACACTCAGTTAAACAGACGCTTGGAGAAAAAAGATAAATGAAATATTTCCATTGCTCCCATGATTTATGAATGATCGAGTCCATCGGCGCGGAAAATTAATTGCTCTATTTATTACCTGGTAGTCTGATAGGCCATATTCACATCACGGCGGTTAAGCTGTGGGTGTATTTTTGCCTTCCTGTGAAAAAATATGTAATGCTTTCTGCGAAGTAGAAAACAGTGAAGCAGCTAGCACAGAGTACAATATATATAGGGAAGCTAGTCTGTTACAGGTTAACAGGTAGGTAACTTCTAGGTAGTAGGTAGTTTAGAATCGTAATGGCTATAGGAATTATTTCGTAAGCACCTAAAGAGGCGTGGAAGGTCAGATTTCTGAATGTCGGTTTAACGCCAATGCACATCATTTGTACGAAATAATTTCGACTTCGTGCAAATGCGCAGTTAGAGACTATCCCATAAACAACTAAATCCTTTTTTTGTTTATCTTAACTATATAATATATTCTGTCATGGGATACTCATCCCATACCTGTCCGGTAGTTGTGGTATAGTATACGTGTATGCGACCCCGGCTTCCCTAGCTATTACTGTCCTATCCCTTGCCCTCCTGGGCGGTAGCATCCTGCATTTCCTATTTCCCACTCTAACTTACCAACCTTCCTTTCCACACCACCTATCCTTCCCTTTCCATATTCGTACCCTCTCCGCCAGTCCGCGGGAACGCAATGGATGATCATAAAAATAATTTAATTTATTGATGGTTCGCCACCCATCACGTCTCGTTTCTCACGGATGCGAAAAGCGGACCATGGAGTGCCGCTTCGCTACGTTGAATGTAAGAGGAGGAATGGATGGTAAGAATGAAAGTGAACGAAGCGAAACAAGTATGTAAGGATCGTAGCAAGTGGAAAGAAGTGGTATCTGCCTACCGGTCGGGCTCTACCTGGTCTCTGTATGTAATATAATATATTACGTATTAAGGTATTACTAATAAATCAATTATGATGTTTCCTATCATCACAAAGTTGCAGTGAACTTACGAGACGGTCGCGTGGCGATTCCCGCGAGACCCGCTGACTGATTGTCGCGCGATTGCTCTCGACGTGTCGCGCCGCGCCGCCCCGCGTCGCCCCGCGCCGTCACACGTCACTCTCGCTTATGTTCGCCGCCTGATCAACTTGATGCTGCCGACAGACTTGATTATTTTGTTTCTACTTTTATTGTATACAGGGTGAATTTTTCAACCGGGCATGGCAGGCGAAATCCGAAAGAAATAGGAGTTCCGGGGGGTGTAGAGAATCATTTACATCCCCCTTTGTATGGCTGATATTTGCTAATTTCTGAGATATTCGTCATTTTGTATTTTTTTCAGAAGTTGGTGACCTATAATGGTTGGGTCATAAATCATAATAAAACAATCAAAATAGTTTTAATCGTCAATGTTTTAATTTCTTCGTAATAACAGAAATATAATTAACTAATCTATGCACAATTTAAACTTGAAAACAATTTATTGATTTTTTATACCTACTTATTATATTTATTGCTTAACTTACAAAACATCAACATAATTCTTATCGCACTTTGAAGTTACCGTGACCATGAAAAATATGTAATTTTTTAAAACCTTCTTTAAAAAACAACTCCGTTTATGCTCTTTCAAATAATGTATAACTCCGAAATCTTATCCATGATATCTGAGAAAAGTACTTCAAAACAAAAATTGGGACAAAGTTTACCCAAACACATATTTCTGAAAAAAATTTTCAAAAATACACAGGCCAGGAATTCAAATGATTTTGTCTACACCCCCGGATCACGCCATATTTTAATGATTACCTACGTATGGTTCTACTAAACACCCTGTATAATATTATACATTCTTTTACATCACATAATAGGCATCTCCTGTAAAAAGTACACATCCAAAAGAAGGTACTTACAGACTACAGTAGGTATTGTATCTACGGCTACTAAAACACAGAGAGAACACTCTAGCGATTCTGAAACAGAAAAAAACCTCGAATTGGTTTTTTTAACGGCCGAAGTAAAAACTAGCAGCAGGTATTTTTTTTAATTAACAAATCGGTTTTTTATTATAATACCGTCTGTGCACTGGGGTGCGAATGTAATCGCATTCGCTAATCGTCGTCAAAACGCACGAGCACTGATTTGCATAAAACGCACATGCGTCTTACCACCACGCCTCCCGACAGATGTATACTTTATACTCTACCACGTATGTTAATATCAGAAAGCTGCACTTTGACATTGTAAACTATTTTTATTACATAGTAAAAAATGTGAGCCACGCGCGCAAAAAGCGGTTACCCACGCTTACCGTCTAAATTGTGAGCTAATTTAAATTAAATGATAAATTAAGGGCGTTTTTAATGTGATTTGTGGTTTTTTCATCTCGACGAAATTTATATTTCTGTGTAGGAGATTAATGTGGGCTATGCTGTACAAGCCTATTTGCTCGTGGACCATATTAATAGTTAAAAGTTTTTTTATTTTGAGAAAAAAAGTTAAAGTTAGGCCTTTTCATGCGTTAATGGATGATTTATACAGTATTCTCCGAGCGAAGTAACCACTCTTGAAATACTATAGTGCATGGGACAGTTGGTTTTTTAAATGTCGTATGGTTGCCCAAGCACATACGGCATTCTCAGAATATAGTCAGCCTAGTCCAGAGGAATGACTGGTCAATACGTCCTGTGCCAACCATGTGCGGGTTTCCTCACCATGTTTTCCTTCACCGTAAGAGCGTCCGTATAATGTACTTGAGATCTGAAAAAATCTCATTGGTACACGCCACACCGGGATCCGAACCTGCACTCTCTCGAGTGCGAACCAAACGGTCTACCCACCAGGCCTCGGAGCTATTTTGAAAAAGTAAGTACATAATATGTTTAATGGTTTGGTATTTTAATAGATCGGTAACGTAAAAATATAAATTATCCATCATGATATAAGACACCCACACAAATATACAACATAGGTTTTGAATATGATACCTACAGAAAGCATAAATTTAAATAAACAATGCTTGATTAGGCATACAGTATCGCATCAAAATTTCGCTCGTGGCTTGCGGGTCGGTAGGGTTGGGTATGATTAATCATGTTCCATGAATATACATGAGCGTGTCAGCCCACCTTAAATATCTAATTAAACATGTACGGCTCCTTGCCGAGGCAATATGTATATTGTATATCATCTAGGATCTAACGGTGACTCGTTAAATATGGTCAATATTTTCTGGAAAATGCTGGAAAAGCACAAAACCCGCGGCGTAAACAAATTGTTCCGCGTGATGTTGATTTATCGTGCTGAACTAGAGGTAATTCATGGCTATTTGTATCTAAAACTAAAGTGTTTAAATAAACTAAACATTATATTTAAATAGTAAGTTGTATGTAGGTGGGTAAATTAAAGTTAAATTTTAATTAAAGTCGGTCTTGAGTCTTCGTAACACTATCGTAAACTTACAAATGCAGGAGCCTTTTGTCCCTCCTGCATACATCTCTATAGTATGTATATTACAATTATGTGTATTAATAGGCCTGCGGTGAGAGATTAAAACTTATTAAAACTAAGCATTAAAACTTATTTATAAAATTCTCGAATGTGGTAATAATTGTTACAGATCTCCTCCGAAACTAAGATTTTTATGAAATTTTTAAGGTGTATTAGTATTTATCAGAATAGGTTGTAAACTAATTTTTACACCCCTAAGTGTTAGGGGTTACCCACCCCAATTCTTTTTATTTTCATGACCTACTGGCTATTTTTATTATTTTTAGATTTTGATTAAAATACATAAAACCCTGAATTTTCCCTTCTAACACCAATCCCCATTATTTGTTAGCGCTATTAGTACTGTAACAATTTTCAACCCTCAGCTGTTGTCGATAACTCTTTCAAACATCACCTGTAGGTTGGGGTAGTAAGTAGGTAGTAGGTGTTGGTGGTATAGGAGTTAATAGTTGGTGAAGGTTGTAGGTGTATAGTTGTTGGTAGTTAGTGTTCAGCTAATAACTTTATAAAATTAAGAATAAGATAATATTGTACCTTGACACCATGCTCTTAGAGCATGAAATAATTACAAAGGGGTAAATTATATCATTACATGACTATGAATAAGGTTTTAAAAACCTTATGTTTTTCCTTTTACCCAAGTATGGTCTGTTATTAGTTCTCCATAATATGGTGTAAAATAGCGACATAGATATTTAGACATGTAAATAAAATTTCAAAACCAATCCATTCAGTAACCGTCATTGTTTATGAAGAGCACAAATCGTATTGTAAAATAATTAAAAAAACAGCAAAACCAATAACGACCCGCGGCCAGAAATTACCAGCAGCATTATCATCTAAATCGCTTCGTATTTACGTGGAGGTGTTTGCGCACTATTGTTAGTGGCGTTGTGTATAAAATAAACATTTGTTATGGCGGAAGGGACGCCGCGGCGCGTTATACCCCGAATTACCATTAGAATGGCTGATGTATGGCCGGAGTATTACGCCAGGTTCAAAACATGGGGTTGGCCATTTCATATCGCATTCACCGAAAGATAATGACACTACAATATCATAAACTTTATCGATTATGCTTTTAGATATATTGGGTATCTTTGGTTTATTAATTTACTTACAATAAGTTATAAAGTTAGCAATATAATTCTAAGAAAAATAAATCATTTTTTGTGTGTGTATTAATCAACAGTACCTATCTTTTATTTAAATTTAGGAGCGTACAGTATACCTAAGTCTAACTCTACGTCGAAATCACAACTTTATTGATATTAATCAAATTAAAATGATGCGACACACATTAAAAACTGTACCCGAAAAAATACAAATAAAAGTGCTCGGAATAAATCAGAAACGAATGCAAATACAGGGGCACTCATTTGAAATTCGCAAAGGAAACACTCAAGACAATTAAATAATAATACAATCTGGAAATCTGTTTGCTCTGCTAACGCGCTGACGAGGGCGGGAGTGCTCATCGCGGCATGCGGGATGACACCAGGAGCAGTGAGGAGCAGTAAAATAAATACTGCTCGTGGGGAGTGTGATCCCGCGACGTGGGCGCGTCGTGGTCACGCGACCGCCGCGTGCTGGTCACGCGCGCGTCACGTGAGCGCCGCCCGCGCGCCCCACTCCCTCCATTCAATGCCAATCTAACGGTGATGTTTTCGCGAAAAATCGTGGTAATTTATAAATCGAACAGGAAATATTACACGCTAATTTCAACACGCATTGGGGTGGAAATTAATTTTGTGGTATGTTCAGTTTAATCCACTTAGCTGAGGATGATTTTAAAGGCTGGTAAGAGAATATCATTTAAAAAAATATAGGTAGCCTCCGATTTAAATATCACGAAATCAAAGAATATATTATATTACTAACGTTCCGATATGGAATCAATTTTAATGTTAAGGTTTTGTAGCGTGAATGTTGGTAGCTTGTAGACCTTGTAGCGGCGCTACGAATTACGTAGCAATTTTTCGTAGCTTCTCTGATACTTCGTGAAATATTTTATGAACAGTATTAATGAAATCCTTACTTTTTGTTTTTAAATAATAATATCTATAATTTCTATGGACGCTTTACACCACGTCAATCTGATCCCGTGGTAAGTTCTCGAAGAACTTGTGTTACGGGTACCAGACAACGGAAATATATTTAATACTTTTAAACTATACACATATTTAAGAATTTTATTATATTATACACATATTTAATACACATCCATGACCCAGGAACACAGAAAAACTTTTTGTTCCTTCGGCGGGATTTGAACCCGCGACCCCCGGCTTGAGCACCAACACGGTCAACCAACTGAGCCACAGAGGTTGTTTTTAAATGAAATCGTAGAAGGTTTTTTTTACTTGTAGTGCCGTTGCCCGCGTCTTATAACATATTACCTTCTACTCTCTCTATGCAGTATAGTTTCTAAGTTCTCTCGCCCGATGGCAGGAGCCATAAATTCAATTGTAATTATATGTAGTGGAAGTAACAGGCTAAACTATCGCCAGCTTTACGAGCCGTGTGATTGACTCTAACTATTCTATTAACTTGAGACGCCATTCCGCTGATTCGAAACGGTAATTAAGTTTAGTTTTATTGTTCATAAAGTATTTCATTAAAAGTTATAGCAGGTAATGCAGCGATTGCAACTTAACATTTTTTATTTATGTTTAGATTTAATTCGTAATGTATGTTTTATTTTAATAATGTCGTGTCAATCTCTAATTGTCTCGCTTTTGTTTTATATTTTTTTATTTATGTTTAAGTCTCGCAAAATCTTTGTAAAATTGAATTTATGAATTCTAATTATGGAGCATTCAGAATGGGCAGGGTAATTCAAAATTTATTGTAAAATACAGTTTGTATAAATGTTTGGGGAATTAGTGCAAAGCCGTTATCTTAGTGCGGGCGACGCGGGGCGGGCGGCGGTGCGGGCGGGCGGCGGCGCGCAAAGATCGCACCTATTGTGATCGCAATCCGCATAATTTCGCTTCATTAAGGCAATGAAATGATTAATAACGGGGATCTTCGTTGTGTTGTCACCACACTTGATTCATAATGAGGATAGAATCGTTTTCGGTGAAAAAATAAAAATAAACTGAGGATGTGAAATTTGATATAAAAGAAAATCAAATTATAAATTAATAATAATACATGTAAGTATCAAAATACGATTGATGGATATATTTCAGACTTCAATATTCATGTAATTATATAATTTATTATATTAGAAGCCTTCATTTAATTATTATTTAATGTACCTGGAAAATCCACCTTCGCTCGATATTCTAGTACATAGAACAGAAATACTGGATTATTTTATACATTTTGCAGAACCTATATCTTATTACTGCCAAAAAAAAAATACTGTAATTTTTTGTCAGAATCATGGTGTCACTTCTGGCACAACTTGCCGTGTGATTTTCACTAAACGCCGTCTTCAAATTGCTATTCTCTAAATTAGAAAATTAAATCAGTATTGAGTATCTATGAATATTCATTCAGAGTACACTTTTGTTTTAATTTATTCAAAATGCAAGTAATAATAATTATAAGAAATAAATTATAATAATACAAATTTATTTTTGTAGGTAATAGAGTTATCTACTGTCATTATTATTATTATTTATAATCAATATGTAAAAAAAAACTTTAATTATATACAGAGAATAGGTAGATAATTAATGAGTTTAATCGGTCTACATCTGAAATATTTCGTTTCATTAATATACTCAGAAATATTGAGGCATTCCTACTTGGTAAATTTAAAAAAATATATTATTTTATGTGTAGTTTACTAATTAAATATATCTAAAAAGTACAAAAATTTTTTTTTTGGGAAATTAGTAAACAAAACTTACATCATTAGTTTACTTACATCATATATACAAAAACATTCATATTGTGGTAAGTATGAACTTAAACGCACAAATATCGGATATATTTACAAATATGTTCCTGCGGCCGTATACTTCATACACTTTAACCCAAGAGTGACGTCACTCGTAGCCCGACTTTAGTATGGAACGTTTTTACAAGACTTGCGAAATTTTGTATACAAATCGCTGTACTTTTGAAAATATTGACTTTTGAAATACTGTGTCTTCTGAGAAGTTACTCATATTTAAGAGCACTGTTCATTTATGCAATAAAAAAAACCAGTCCGCTTGCCTGTTGTAGACCTCTCTATTTTTTGGATTTATTTGAAATAGTCAAAGTGCTGAAATTCCTACTTTGCTTATAACAGTTTCAACACAATAAAGGCTCCCACATCGATTTTGTTGCCGGTGGCCGATTTCATTAAAACCATTCCAGCTACGCAGTAGTTATGTTATAGTGTCCAAGTGTGTGCGCAGTACACAAGAGCTCTTCCTTTACTCAGTGGGATGGTAAGAGATCAGATGGAGGAACTACTTTATCCATGCCCACCCGACGTATGGATCATCTTTCTTGTCAGGGAATCAGGTGATCAGCCTGCATTGTCCTAATCAGTGTTGAAAACAATTTATTTTTGCTGTTCTAACATGGGTATAGAACCCACAACCTCCGGACGCTCAAAGCCAAGCTCTAAAACACTGAATCACAGAGGTAACTTAAAAAAAAACTGTTTACCTAATATAGTTATAGCAGCAGATCCAAATGATATAAGTATAAGCAAGTAAAGGGTTTAAAAAAATGCATTCAAACTTCAATGGCATCGATTACGGTCAAGATTTATCGATTGTGTGATAGCTGCATTCCCCACCGAATACGTAAACCGAATTTTAATCCTTTTATTGCTGCACTTATCTGTCAATAGCATAGATGTATATAGGTATTATAGACGCGGCATGTTGAGGTAAAAAGAGTTTTCAGTAAAATGGCCCCATTTTTGAGACTTTTGGGGCTGTTTCGACATTTGAGATATTGTGAAAACAAGATGGCTGACATTTGGTGAAAACCAAGATGCCAGATGGCGTAACTTTTTACTTTATGAAGATTTGTTCTGTCAAATGTACGTCATATAGCCTATCTTGAGCTTTGAGTATTTAACCACATCTTGAGGTTTAAAATCTTTGGTCGATGGTGACACTATTTCAGTAACACCACCTTGTCTCTCTGTATTTGTCTCTTGGGCATCGTCGTTTTTCATACATCGTTTATTTCACTTCCGTAGATAAACGAAAATTGCCGAGAGACTTTAACGGGGTGGTCGTACTGTAACTTAATATGTACCTACCTACATTTTAGACCGACATCGCCCTTGTAACTGTTCCTGGTGTAGCGGGTGTAAATAAGCGGTCATAATGAATTCACATCACGCGATATCTGCTCGTTTGCTAGTTTGCTTTCGTACTTATAAATAAAACGTACGTGTACGTGGTAGAGCCTTGCTTCGGCACGAATTGGGCCGGCTCGACCGGAGAAATACCACGGGCTCACAGAAAACCGGCGTGAATCAGCGTTTGCGCTGTGTTTCGCCGAGTGAGTGAGTTTACCGGAGGCCCAATCCCCTACCCTATTCCCTTCCCTACCCTCCCCCATTACCCTATTCCCTCTTAAAAGGCCGGCAACGCACTTGCAGCTCTTCTGATGCTGCGAGTGTCCATGGGCGACGGAAGTTGCTTTCCATCAGGTGACCCGTTTGCTCGTTTGCCCCCTTATTTCATAAAAAAAAAAAAAAAAAAAAAAACTTCTGAAGAGTAATATCATTGTAGTTGACTACAGTTTAGAGTCTAGATTTTAGATAGTATCAATTTTAAAGTTCCAGGGAATATAACCTTAAATATAAGGGGTATATTCATTTAATTTAATGTCATGGGATACTCATCCCAACTTACCTGCCCGGTAGTTGTGGTATAGTATACGGGTACGCGACCCTGGCTTCCCTAGCTATTACTGTTCTATCCCATACCCTCCTGGGCGGTAATATCCTACTTTTCCTATTTCCCACTCTAACTTACCAATCTTCCTTTCCACATCACCTATCCTTCCATTTTCCTATTCCTATCCTCTCCGCAAATCCGTGGGAATGCAATGGATAATTATAAAAATAATTTAATTATCCAAAATGGCGGCGATGTGGTTCGCCACCCATCACGTCTCGTTCTCGCGGAGGCGAAAAGTGGCCCATGGAGAGCCGCTTCGCTACGTTGAATGTAAGAGGAGGAATGGATGGTAAGAATGAAAGTGGATGAAACGAAACAAGTATGTAAGGATCGTAGCAAGTGGAAAGAAGTGGTCTCTGCCTACCCCTATGGGAAAGAGGCGGTCTCTGCCTACCCCTACGGGAAAGAGGCGTGATTATATGTATGTATGTATGTATGTATGTATATTCATTTAATAAAAAGGTACTTCAATTTCAGTGTTTCGAATAAAAATTACAGAGAAGTAGTTGTATGTTTCTCTTATAATACTTACTGGCCGATTATAGGCTAGATGACAATTTTTTTTATTGCATAAATGAATTACTCATAATAGGGGATCGGACTACATCTAAAATATTTAGTTTTATTAATATACTCAGAAATATTGAGGCATTACTACTTGGTAAATGTTAAAAAATATATTTTATATGTAACTTACTAATTAAATACATCTAAAAAGTATTTTTTTTTGCGAAATTAGTAGGTAAACGGAACCTACATATACAAAAACATTCATTATGTTAAGTATGAACTTAAACGCACAAATATCGGAGATATTTACAAATATGTTCCTGCGGCCGTATACTGCATACACCCAAGAGTGACGTCACTAGTAGCCCGACTTTAGTATGAACCGTTTTTACGAGACTTGCGAAATTTTGTATACAAATCGCTGTACCTTTGAAAATATTAACTTTTGATATACGATTTCTCTTGAGAAATTACTCATAAGAGTACTATTCATTTATGTAATTTAAGAAAGTAGGTACGATTCTTCTTGTGAGTAACTTCTCAGAAGAAACAGTAAGTATATCAAAAATCAAAAAGCACTTTTGTGAGTCTTGTAAAAACGCTCCTTAGTAAAATCGTACCTAGCTGTGACGTCACGCCTAGGTTAAAGTGTATGAAGTATACGGCCGCAGGTATATACTTGTAAATATCTCCGATATTTGTGCGTTTAAGTTCAAGTTACTGTAATGATTTTTTTTGTATATGACATAAAGTAATGATGTAGTACGTTTTGTTTCCTAATTTAGCAAAAATAAATTTCACCAAGTAGGTAGTAATGCCTCAATATTTCTGAGTATAATGAAACTAAATATTTTAGATTTAGTCATTATCCCTATTTCTCTTACAGGAAAGGCAAATATACAATAATTTGCAATATCAGTCAAAAGGCTTACTGTAAGTTTGATTTATGTAGGTATGTTCTAGTAGGTATACCTACTCTGTAATGTGTATTTTATTTGTTCTTGTAGAAATAAACTATTTTATTAAGGTAAAATAAAATCACTTTGTTTTAAAATGTATTTAATAGGAAATATATATAATATAATAATAATAATATATAATATCTATGGACGCTTCACACCACGTCAATCTGATCCCGTGCTAAGTTCTCGAAGAACTTGTGTTACGGGTACCAGACAACGGAAATATATTTAATACTTTTATACTATACACATATTTAAGATTTTTATTATATTATACACATATTTAATACACATCCATGACCCAGGAACACAGAAAAACTTTTTGTTCCTTCGGCGGGATTTGAACCCGCGACCCCCGGCTTGAGCACCAACACGCTCAACCAACTGAGCCACAGAGGTCGTCATATTTTTATTTATTTATTTTATTTTTTGCAACTTCTTCTGCCAGCTAGTTAATTAGTTTTATAATATTTTTTGTGATATCCTTTTCACACCATACGCCTACGCCATAATATAATAGGCCTGTGCAGAGGATTCGCGGCGTGTGATGATCTGTGAAACAGCTCTTTTCAACATCTGAAAATGAAAATGAATATAAATATTAAATAATAAATATTGTAAAATAATAATTAAGGTATCTCTGCTTTGGGCTTGGGTACCTGGAGTACTGAGCTTAAAAGAGATATTATGATATGTCTATTGTCTACCAAGACAATGATTCTGCTCAGATATACTTATATTATAAAGAGGAAAGATTTTTTGTTTGTTTGCATTGAATAGGTTCCGAAACTATTGGATCGATTTGTACGTAATTTAATAAGGGAAAATGAACGTTTCCGGCGCGATTTTCTTTTGCGCGTACAAAGTCTCAGAAAACATCGAGTAGGTAAAATATAAGCACAGAAAGTAACTATCGTATGCAGTTTTTCAGTTTCTCAATTTACTTCAGGATAAGCTTGAAAATGATTTTGAAGATGCATTTAAATTAAGCGTTAAACACTTCTATTACAAAGTAGTCTAATAGTCAATACGTAATAAGACTATTTTGTAACTGAAGTGTTTGACGCTAAATTTATATTATATTTTATATTATATAAATTTTGAATAAAGGTGAGTTAATTAATATCTAGGTGTTAGTTAATTGCTACAATATTTAGGGTATTTTTGAGTATCTATTAAGAACCTTATTGTTCAGTAACATAATTAAATGTTCATAGGCATGTTTTATGTACTAAGCTCTACCATGCTCTACGGCTTCTGTCACGAATGGTTAACAAGCATGTCGATTGTCGTGTGTGAGACGACGTGTCACTAAAATGAGGAAATAAACGAAATATTAATGTTAATTTCAATGTAGTTAAATTTTATGAAGCATTTATTTTACAAAAATATTTCAAATACTGATTTTAATATTAAACAAGTAATAAGATGTAAGTTTAGGTGTTAAATTATTTATTATTGTCAGATTTAATTTAGGTATAATATTATGTTCAAAAAGGTAGAGTTCTAAAGTTAAAGCTAAATGAAGGCAATTTAACAGTTTGTTTTTTAGAAATGTTGTATTTAAAGTACTCTGTAATTGTTAAAGTACCTATTAAGATATTTTCTTAAAAAATTGTACCTTCTTACCTAAATTCCTTCAAATGTCTACTTGCTAAATAGGTATGTTTTGTTTACTTATTTAACTGAACTATTATAATATCTTTAGACAACATTTAAAATATTCAATTATATTGGTGGATAATATAAAGCTTATTTTCAGAAGTTGAGTCGATTGGTATTTCGTTTAATAAATAATATAGGTACCTATTTTATAAAAAAATATATACTTATATATTTCAAAAATGGTATTAGAAACGTAATAGTTTAATATACCTATAAATCGGCTACTGTAGGAGGCTACAGTACCTACTGTAGGAGTTTGTAGAGACAAATTTGTTATTTTTATTATTTATTTTTTATTAACTGATTTATGATAGATATTTCATAAAAAATTTAATGAATTATAGAATAAATTGAGTTTATAATAATAGTAAGAAGAATAACTTGACCTACTTGAGTTTTTTTTTTCAAACAATTAAATAAAATGTAAATGAAAAGAATAGGCTTTCAGCAAGAAAATTAAATTTAAATAAGGTTCCATTTAGTACTTTTAAAATATTCAGCACTTTCTATTAACAGAAAAGTAACAATATTTAATAATATTATTGAAATAAGGAATTAAGGATACCTAACCTAACGTAGTCCTAACATTTTTCTAATGTTGCTTTAACGTGTTGAGCTTTACTAGGTTTATACTACCTACGTTACTTTATATTAGATTGAATTAAAGAAACTATGTAAGTCTACTTACGGATTTATGACAATTTGCGCATCCCGTCGGCAAGTTTCAGAGGGGTCCTGAAAAGGATTCACTTATTGAACATTCCATTAATTCTATATTCGCCTACAACATTCGTCATAAATAATTTAACTCCACTGAAATAATAGAAACTTCTTTTGAATTAGGTTTTGTGAAGCACATAGGATAGTCTGAAGAACGGACCACACGTAGCGACGGCGAGTTTCCGCGGCGCCCGTGTCAAGAAGGTTCCCTCTCTGGCCGCCATATTGCCCGCGCCCCTCCCATTTCCGCGCGCTCGCTTCTCATTGGCCCGTAGTCGCGAAATAGGCGGAGTGTTTCGCGCCTAAATGTTGCCAGCTTTTTGAATAAATAATTTCAGTAATTTAAGTAATGAAGGCAATTATGGCGTTGTTTAGCTAAGTTTGCGCGGTAGCTAGCGGGAACTTTATATTTATATCGCTCTCTTTATATACGCCGACGCGGTTAATGCGCCCGATCTGTTTACGTTGCGAACGCCCGTTTATTTATTGCGGACGACGCTGCATAGAACGCGATTTAAACTGCAATTATTTGTATGTTGAGGATAACATATTGCCCGATTTAAAATAGCCTAGTTTATCATACAGCTAAGAACAATTTATGCACAAAATTTGCAACACGCTTTAGATATTCATAATACTTACAAACATGCCATTGACTATTTACTTTAATGTAATATTTACTTTAATGTATACATTTGCAATTACAATGCAATTCAAATTACTTATTTTAAAACATTGGGCGAAACCATTTCAATACAGAATAAAACTACGCAGGTAAATTTTTTTTTACTAGAAAAATATAAGATTTTTCCAAGTTGTTAAAAAATAAGAATCTGAAATCATTGAATGGAATAGTGTCCACGTTTGACCAGTGTAAACAGTGACGTCACGAAGCGTCACAGCAAACCGATAAAAAGTCGATTTTATCCGCATAAGTTCGGCCAGCTGACTGATTCCCCCTCGCCCGCACGCACTGAAAACACCGCGCGGCGAGATTTCAGGGGGGAAGCGAGTGGCACGATTCGGAAAATGCACGAGAGCGAGCGAGACGAACGGATAGGGATGCGACGGCGCGGTGGGCGGGCGCCGCCAGATGATGTATAGAGTGGTGGAGTTAGGTTCAAATTGCGTCGGGAAGTGGCCGAGATTAGAGCCAGTGCGGGCCGTTCCGCGCCGCGTTCGTAAGCCCACTTAAGACTGTTTTTAATACTAGTATTTTTTACGCGATCCCCGCAAGGATTTAGCGGATTCCCGTCGCGGATCGTGCGCTTTGATTTATCGGTATCGGTCGGTTCTGGTGTTTACGTTAGTGGGTGACGGGCGGTGCGTGGACGTGTAATCCGGCGGCTTGTATCAGATTATGACGGATATTATCGGATTTCGTGCACTAACTCTGTGAAAATCTGAGGAACAACGAACTGAAACGACCTTACCTACGACGAAAGCAAAACAGCCGGTGCTTTTGAATCTACGGTGGGTAAACGTTGCTGTTACGATTTTATATTATAATATTTGGGTGTACAGTGTTCATGTTAAACATAATGGTTAGGTTAACCCGGCCCCCAATCAATGTACTTGAATAAAGAATTTTGTTTAAATTTCCCAAACTAAACTATCAGAATAAGAAAGTCTCAAATATATTTTAGGTTAGGTTACGATAAGGTACTTTACTTAATTTAATTAGTAGGTAATAAATCAGGCGTGATTTTGTGAAAGTCCATGGCATACAATTTAATTAATACCTATTAGGTATATCTAAATATATAAAAGGCAAATCTGGCTGACTCATCTATCAACGCACAGCCGAAACTACTGAACGGATTTTGCTGAAATTTGGCATACAGATAGTTGTAATAACGTCGGCATCCGCTAAGAAAGGATTTTAGATAATTCGTCCTTTAGGGGTGAAAAAGGGGTTTAAATTTTGTATGGAAACCGAACTCTACACGGACGAAGTCGCTGGCAAAAGATAGTCTTGCAATATAATTTGGATCATGTATTATAGAGTTAGCTACGTAATGTGTATGCGACGGCTGCCCAAAGTAGATGTCTTTTAGTTCTTATTGTATATAAAAAAAACTAGTAGCTGGCAAAAACATACCTAAAATATCGACATATTACCTAAAATGTAATAATTAGCTACAAATTAACGGATATTTTCTAGTAGGGTAAATACGCCAAACGCCGGCCCCCCTCCAATCCTCGGCCGTCTGCACATTTTCAGCTTGCATTCATTCAAAAGGTAATTAAGTGGTAATTTTTCCACTGAAATTGCAAGCTTAGTTCATACTCTTTAAGTGCAAACCGTTACTATCCGATTACGTCACCTGCTCTTCGCACACTGAGCGTCAGTAGCGATAGCGCCGTTGAAGCATTGAAGTTCGTAGTCAAAGCAGCTTACTTGCTGTGAATACCCACGATTCGGGGATTGATATTATAACGGTAAGACATTTCTTTTTTTGTTTTTTTAGCTTTGCTATCACTAAAAAGGTATTTTTACTATATTTTGAGATAGTTTTTTCAATGTTTTGCGAATTGGTTTTAGGGAAAAATAGGGGGCCGCCATTAGAATACCAGTTTCGACTGAAAATCGGAATCTCGGCCGGGGCCGACTTAAGGTAAATGCAGTATGTTTTATAAAGTCCAATACTACGAATTCCATTGTCTTAATAGTAAAATTTGTAACGCTTTTATGTTAATAAATATATTTTACTTTCAATCGCTAAATACCGGCCGGGGTGGTATTAGCTGAATCTCGAGAAATAAGCTATACGAAACAGGGGCCGACTTTGGAAATATTAAAGATCGTAATGTCGGCCAGCCTAAGAATCGAATGCTACTGTACAGGCTGATCATTTTTGTATTTTTCATTGTTTGTGTAGGTACTGGATAGTCATTTTTCAATTTATTTATCAAACTTGCTGTCTCAAAATTGAATTATGTATTATTATAATTTAATAATATTAAAAGAGGTTACACGCTATACCCGGCCGACATTTGGGAAAAACGCGACCGACCATCGGGCCGTGAACGGCCGACTTTAAGGTTTTTTCGCTTTCGACGCATTTAAACCTTAATACTTTTTCCGTTTAGTAGAAAAGTCAACCATATGCCTATAAATATAAAATAGATTTATCAACCTGTCTAAAACCGTATAACAAGCTATGCTTTCGTTTCAAACTGATGGATCCGGAGCGATATAAAGTTAGAAAATCCGTAAGTGGCCGATATTTAGCGTATTTACCCTACAGGCCTATATTTATTTTTATTAAGGTAGAGTTCCAACATATATTAAAATATTTTTATTACTTTCGGATTTTTTATTTGTACTTTGTCTGTTTTCAAAAATTTGCCCGCCGATTGCCTACCTAAAGCGTATCTAATTACAATACCTACTACGTCTATTCATAAAAGTTAGCTACATAAACATATCTATAATTCTATACCCTTGGTTAAAGAAATGTACCTATACTACTAAGAAAGTGTGACACTTTATATTATCTATATTATTATTAAAAAAAAATTAACCGACTTGCAAAGTGAAAATACACAAAAATATGAAATAAAACTCATTTTCTAAATAAGTCCCCTTTTAAATTCGGCTAAAATTTTAACTACTTCTCTACTCAATCTTCTTAATTTTGAAGTCGGTACCTACCAGCCCAAACAATATACAATAATATTTTATAGAACTCACGTTCAAAATTGCTGGTACCGGCTTCTAAATTAAGAAGATAGAGTAGAGACAGAGTGAAAATATATAGCCGCCATATTCTCCAAAATTTGCCTTCCTCTCCCAATGTTTGGAAAATCTTAGAATCCCTTAGTATAGGCAAGTCGCATCAAGCGCAACTTCCTTTACTAATACGATTAGTCTAGATGACAATAATTTACACTTCTCCACAACGCTTGATGTTCAAAACTTACATACATACATATAATCACGCCTTTTTCCCGTAAAGGGGTAGGCAGAGACCACTTTTTGCCACTTGCTACGATCCTTACATACTCGTTTCGCTTCGTCCACTTTCATTCTTACCATCCATTCCTCCTCTTACATTCAACGTAGCGAAGCGGCTCTCCATGGTCCGCTTTTCACCTCCGCAAGAAACGAGACGTGATGGGTGGTGAACCACATCGCCGCCATTTTGGATAATTGAATTATTTTTATGATTATCCGTTGCGTTTCCACGGATTGGTGGGGAGGGTAGGAACAGGGAAAAGGCAGGATAGGTGGTGTGGAAGGGAAGATTGGTAAGTTAGAGTGGGAAATAGGAAATGTAGGATGTTACCGCCCAGGAGGGTAAGGGATAGGACAGTAATAGCTAGGGAAGCCGGGGAACCCGTATACTATACCACAACTACCGGACAGGTAAGTTGGGATGAGTATCCCATGACATAGTTCAAAACTTAACGTCAGACTATTTGTTATTTAAATAATTTACCACTACATTTTTAATATTATATATCTATGCTACTACATAATTATGAAGAGATCAACAGGGCTATAATTTCTATAACATCTAAGGCCCACTTGCGCCAATCCGAGTTAAAGTTAACCCTGGGTTAAAATATCATGCTTTCTCTTTCACAAATACTAAGAACGAGAGAGATAACATGATTTTTAACCCAGGGTTAACTTTAACCCGGATTGGCGCAAGTGGGCCTTAGACTACAGGATGTGACGAGATTAGCCGTCAAATGATAATTGCCATCAAATATAAAATTCTGCGCGTTATAACCCATATAATAAATGTTTCCCTTGAATTGTCCGAATTTCCTAATCAATGGCGTCGAGCTTACGTACGTCCTCTACCAAAATTACCAATCCCACTAACCTAACAGTTTTGCACCATTTCTATCCTTCCTTACCTATCTAAGGTGCTGGAGGTTCGTGTATTTAAGCAACTGTCCAGGTTTGTGCACCTAAACGATATTTTGTCTCCACCGCTACAGTCGGACCTGGACTCGACTGGATCGGACTACATGTTTCAGACCTGGACATAGCACCACCTCTGCACTATTAAAGGTTAATATTGATGTGAAAAGAGGCATTGAGAACTCTAAAATAACTGTCCTTGTTCTGATAGATTAGCTTTTAATAATGTCAATCACGATATTTTCTTTCCAGACTTCCGCTCTCACCTGAGGTTTTAAATTGGATATTTTCGTATCTTCAAGGGCGTCAACAGTCGGTAACCACGGATCAGTCCTCCTCTTCGTGGTGTAATCTAGACACGGGTGTCCCTCAAGGCAGTATTCTTTCTCCTTTGCTCTTCTCATTATTTATTAATTATGTTACTCTCAGATTTCACAGTATGTATCATTTGTTTGCAGACAACTTTCAGCTCTATAGACTTTAGTCAAGCAAGAGTGGATAGTCTGTCAAGGGCTATCGGTGAGATTAATTGTGATCTTAATACCAATAAGGACTGGTGTAAAAACTTCGGTTTGACAATTAACCCTACCGCTACTTTTTTCCTTTATTAATTTTACTGCAATTATTTTTCCTTCGTTATTATGATTATATTAAATTATATTAAAATGGTTGCCCGGAAGAAACTGCTTCAACAGTAAGGCCACACGAAAACAACTTGAGGAGCAGAGGGATTTATCATGATTACTGCAAATTTATTGGAAGTGGGACTCTAAGTTAGCAAAAAATGTCCAAATTGATGGCCTTACTGCTGAAACAGTTTCTTCCGGGCAACCATTTTAATATAATTTAATCTAAACCTCAAACACTTCTCCTTTGTCCACCACAAAGTTCTAGCCTAGTCCATTCCTCCTTCCACGTCCAGTCTATTCTACTTTGGAACACTCTCCCTACGGAACTCAGAATGTCCACAACCAGAGATACGTTTAAGCGCAGAGTTCGACGTTTGAATTTAAAGTGTTTGGCAGAATCATGAACGTTTTATTAAATATTTTTGGTTTGAGTAGTGTCTTGTATGGTATATTTATATAATGTATATTATGTATAATACATTATTTATGTAGTATATTATAGTAAAGTATGTAGGTATAGTTGTTTGATATGTATTGTGTTAATTTATAGTTAAATTTATCTAGTCTGCTACAAATATTATTGTATTTATTTTTATTTATTATTAGTTTTACACGACCTTTCGTATAGTTTCATTTTTGTATTTTTCCAGATGGAAAGCACCTTGGTATTTTGACTCTGTCACCACCCTATGGTTGACTGGTAGAAAATGCCCTATGGCATTAAGTCTACTATTGTACATTGTGCAGAAACTGTTAAATACATAAATAAATAAAGCTTTAGCCGAATACCAAAGGGGAATCATTTAGAAAATAAGTTTTATTTCATACTTTTTTGTGTATTTTTACTTTGGAAGTCGGTTTATCTTTTTGTTAAAAAATAATAATTTACCCTTTTTAGTGATATTTGTTATATTATTATTATTGAAACATTTTATGAACATTTAAAATAAACGCTCAAATGTATAATTATTGAATACGCGCCAAGCTTCTATTAGGTATTATTCTAAATAATATGATGATTACTGTAATTAACATAGTGGCATATTATGCTTGCTTTCCAAACGCGTATCTTTAAAGACTGTTCAGTGCTTTTAGATCCAGGATATACCTTGGTGGTATATCCTGGATCTAAAAGATGATAAATATGTGGCTATATTAATTTCGAGGAGTTCCCTCGATTTCTCAAGGATTTCCACTTTAGTGACTAAATGACCAATTTCAAGTTAAACCCTTAACAACAACAAAAGAATTTTGCAAATAAGTTCATAAACGGCAGAGTAATGTTAGAAGTACCTTTTATATCATCATAATGTGATGATATATGCTGTGATGGTGGTGGTGATGATGCTGATTACTCTAATTGACATGGTGGCATATGCTTGAAGTTCTTTAAACAACGCTGAAATCCCCAAATTTTGGTCAGAAAGAGAAACGAAAAGAACAGAACTCTTGACTCCTTATAGAAACATATTATATAAGGAGTCAGTCTGTTCTGTACTTTTGGATCCAGGGTATACCTTGGAGCAAAATCTTACTTTTTGGTAGCATATGCTTCGACTACTTGAAAGAAAGAAAGAAAGAAAATTACTTCGACTACTTCGAAATCACCATATACGTCCATATAAATTTCGAGCTGTCCCGACAGCTATATCGGAGCCTTTAGTGGCAAAAATATGGAATTTTTTATCGACAAATTGCCCCTCAAATTTTATTTTTCTCTCAATGTAAAATGGCAGCCATTTTACTTTTTGGTAACCAAGACCCGGGCTCTCGTACTAATTCGACCACCACTACTCATGTAAATATCTTAGGAACATAAAAAATGTCTCATTTGATAACTAAACATGTGGACAATAATTCATAGTTAAAATGTTTTATTTTTTTTGAACAGAAAAACAAAAAAGGTAATTAAAAAAAATATATAGTTTTTTTTTGTGAATTTTATAAATTATTTGCTTTTATTGAAAAATCTAGGCCATTAACCTGCTTGTTTTTTGTTCTAAAACGATAGAAGAGGACGTTTGCTAAAATAAAATACAAACCCCTTTACTCTCAGTGCAATAGTTTAGAAGCTATAACAATTTGTTGGTAACATCTCAGGCAGGAGGCCAGCCAGTCGTCTTTTTCAAATTGACGAGTAGCACGTATTACGCGTCCCGTATCAATGTGTGTCGCGGCAAAGAAATATTGACAGTTTTGTAAGGAGATAACGTATTTATGTAATAATTAATCAAAGTTACAGTCATTACTCTTTCAAACTACTTTCTGAAAAAAAAAAACTACCAGTGTTACTCGCAAACTACTGCAGATTGTTACAAAATCAATCAATAACAGGAAACGAGAACGGACAAATTACTTGATAAGCCTTATCATAGAAATACTTTCAGCTTATAACATTGACAATGCATAATATCATATTGTAGAGTTGTAGAGATATATTAATATGCACCACAATGTTGCATACTTAGGTACCTATATTATTTTGCTCGAATAAGATATTACAGATTTCGAATACTAAATATTGATTAAAATAATAGAATTACATTGTTGAATGTTAACATTGGGTAAATCTATTGATGAGATTTATATATTTTTCGATTAGTTGATTACAAATTGTTTTACATGGGCTGAGAACATCTCCTGTCTGTATTATTGCAAAGTCAATTTTGACCATAAGAAGAGCTGATTTTTTTATACCTCATCAGTAATCACTAAATGTATGTAACACATGAACGATAAAAAATTATCGCTAATTTACAAAAATAGAAATTGACGTTGAGAGAAATATAATATAAATATGAAACTAGTAGAGGGTGTTTGATATTTTTTCTGCTCTTAGGTTAGGTTAGTTTACCTACTACTGTTAGGCTAACACCAAGCGTCATCTGGTGTCGTAATTGGTATCAAAAACGGTCAATAACAATTTTCGATTTTTTTTCTGTCACCAGCCAGCGCTTGGTAGTTCGACGATCCTTGTCGTGTCAAAAAGCTGTCAGATCTCACGAATTTAAAAATCCTCATTTGTAAACGCTAACGATCGGGCGATCCTCATTTCCTGGTTTATTTCATACTAGATGTTGCACACGACTTCGTGCGCGCAAAAGGAAATCCCGCGGCATCCGTACATTTTACAAAGTAGCCTATGTTCTTCCCCGTGGTATAATCTATATCTGCACCAAATTTTATCAAAATCGGTCCAATAGTCTCGGAGCCTATTCAATGCAAAGAAACAAACTTTTCCTCTTTATTATATTAGTATAGAAAAACATAGAAACAAATACGAAAATCGTAGTAAGTTTTAGTGAGCGATTCTCACGGATCTATCAGCGGTTCGTGTCAACATCGGCTGCCATAAAATCATGTTATCTCCGCGATAGAGCTGATACAAATAGATCGAGTCAAATATTGACTGATACAGCTTGTACTTACACATGTTTTACATTCAATCAACATTCATTTTCGATATCAATATCATGTTCTTACGTGTTTGATCTCATGTTTTAGTTTTGATGTATACTGGAATATAAAAATGCAGTTTAAAATTAATACTAAACTTAATTAGGTAATTTTAAACTCGGAACACTTGGTGAGACTTGAGACTTTGTGGTTTGAAATAGTGTGTGATTGTGATTTGCGTTATGCTCCAGTGTGAAGCTCCAACTAAAAAATATTTTTTATAATAATAATGATGATAATGAAAATAATGTCACTTGAACGTACAGTGATAATAATGATAACTAATATTTTTAATCAATATAAATAGATCAAAAGATCTTGCGTTGAAAGAAACGTTGCGGTTAGTAGTAGGCAATAATAGCAGAGATTAAGTGTATATTTAGCCATATAATAGGTAGAGAGAGTTTAGGACTTACGACACATACAATTGCAAGTGGACTGTATTCCTTGGCCTTACTTTATTTTTTCCGCTAATTTACCTTTAGTTCATAAGTCTGTACATGGGAGAAAGCTCTGAAAACTGTTAAGTAAGAATAATAATTGTTAATTCTCAATTACAATCTGTTAACAAATACTAATGTAAGCCATTAACTTTTGATTTTATTAAAGTTTATATAATTTTTTATTTTGAGATTATTATTTTCTTTCATAATTATGTTTTTGTATGATATATATAAAAACAGCTCTACCAGTGTGAGTAATACTACTCACAATATTTTCCAAAATTATTCGCAAAGCTATCCTTAGTACGTATTTTTGTTTGGGCAACACTGTTTTTTTTGGGTTTATTTTTTATTATAGTTAATAGGTATCAATCAAGGAATTTGTAAGTAAAACAACTATAAATTCCTTGGTGTCAATTCATTAACAAATTACATTGGCATTTGGATGCCATTTGGCATAATTAAACTAAATAACTTATAGAAACTAAGGACTATCTTCATATTTGTTATCAATTGTTGAAAATCGAATAATGTACGTACCATACTAACAATTCTTAAAGTCAAGTTTAATAAAAAATAACTTTACAAAAGTATAAGCGAATAAAGTAGAGAATCTATTGAAATAAAGGGATATTTAAATGATCGCCTCCAAAGTCGATTCCAAAGAGACGCCTTTTAATAGAGTCAGCCACTTTCGCCAACTTAAATCTTTCAGCTTAAAAAAGGCTTTACATCGGTTTAAAGGGATAAAGGCGGCCCAAGCGGATCGATGATTTTAGCTTTATCCAATTACTTACTTAACAGTTTCACTTAGCATTGTATGAACGGTCAATGTACTTCATTGGTATTTTATGGTTCTTTTTTAATTTAATGCGATTGTGATTTATAACTTAACTTTTTAATACATAATTATATGAGGTCCTCAATTACCTATACTGGTGACGGATTTGAACCTTATTATAAAAATACATAGGTAAGTAAATATTATTAAAATATAAATTAAAAAAAAGATTACCATGGTTAATGAGTTGACATACCAGTTAGATTAAAGTTCTGCAACCAATTTATTATTATTGTTAATAGAATATAATATTATATCCCTTATTATTTCGAAATAATTATACCTACTTTAAATAAAGTTATCAATGCAACAACGGATTTACGCACAATACAAAACGTTTGCCAAACAAAAACACAATGGAACAAGCAATTTATTTTTAATCCAGATTCGAGACTAACCTCCGTTATTTCATGTTTGATAATATTAACGATTGAAAAATGCATACGAAACGGTCTGGCTGAGCGTTAGCATTTCAGCGTCGCCTTTGTTCCCTTTGTTGAATATTGAATTCCGAAAGCCGTATGTAAAAAAGGCAATTAAACGAATAAATCACTATATCCGAGCCTTTTCCACTTGCACCTATTATGCCACCAAGTTTTATGATCCAACAAAAACACCAGAGCTCATGTGACGTTTGAAATATGAAAGCTGTTAGGTGTATATCTCCATCGCGTTTGTTTATGGCGTTTTTCAGCCTTTGTGTATAAGCACTAAATCATGATGATATGAAGATTTATGTTGTTACTGATATATAGTCTCGCTTTCTATATTAAAATGAATGTGTAAAAAAGTTTTTTCGTTGATACGTTGAGTAGGTTTATGGTACAAGGTCTGGGTTTTGAATTATATGGGAATTTTCTGGATGATTTTATAAGGGGGAAATTCTACGGTATTCATATTTTTGGGCCTAAGACAAGCTCTATCTGCATACAGGTAATCGTAATTTTAACTTTTTTAGGTCGTTAAAAGATAAAAATTGTTATAACAACTTCTTAAAAAGATGGGCAAACTAACCTAGAGCACAGAAGAAATATTAGTCCTAGAGCACAGAGCTAATTTTTAGGGATCCGTACCCAAACAGGACCATTTTCAATGCAAACAAACAAACAAGTATACAAATAATAAAAAAAATCCTATTGGTTAGTATAGATAGATAGATATATAATTTACTCAAACAAAATTAATTGTTTACAGGGTCAACAGGGAATGCGATCCTTCTAATCCTCATCAAGTCGCTCGGGCGGCATTTCGGTAAACGTAGAACACAAGCTTCACCATTCACCTCAGAGTGTACAAGGAGGCGCTGGCGGCCGGGATGGAGCCGCTAAGCGAGAACGGGCTGTGTCTCAGTGAGCTGGAACTCCACGGGGGCCATCTCCACGAGTCCGTCGCGGCGTCCGTCGGCTCGGCCATATCGAGCCTTATGGCCCCCCTGCACCACGAGCCTCAGCATACGCCTCTGCATCACGCGCCGCCGCTACATCATGAGCCCCTAGAGAAATTGAAACGTAAGTTACTTTTGTTCATTTTTAATAGTTTTTCAAGTGGTCAAAGAACCTATCTTGTTATGCTTAAAGACATTTTTTCGAAATTTCTTAGGTGTACTAAGATTATATGATATAGTTTCATTCCTAAGCTTAAGACCTACAAATACACCTATGTAAATAACCTACTAACTACTTACAGGAACTAAAACCAGCATTAAATAATATACACCATCTACATAATATACAACAATAGTAATGCGACAATCCTTCAACGTAGCTTTATTTATTCACGAAGAGATAAGAATAATATTTTCAACAATTGTAATATGAGAGCAGCAAAACAATAATTTCGTACAAACTATAAATGCCAATTTCAGTCTGCCTACAGGGAGGAAGTGACCCATTTTAAATAAAAATAATCGGAAATTCGTTTTCATGAAATAAGTAAATCTCTTTTATATTGGCAAATAAATCCCATTTTAAATTCAACTGCGCAAGTAAATAAAGGGGACTTTTCATGTTTCGTTCGTAGCGCTGGTTTCTCGCGTACGCAGTCGTTCCTTTGCCCATTTTATTTTTATGAAGATATATTCCGATGGAATGAAAAGATCAACTTTATTTGCGTATATAAGCTCAAATTTGAATGCAACACGAACAAATAAAAAAACGATCACATAAATTTTCGTTAAGATTTTTCGTAGCGGGAACATTAAAGATTTTATCTCGTCGAATGCGAAGTTGTTTGTGTCTCCATAATGTTATTAAAACAAAGTTATTTGGTGATAATTTGTTCGCCACACAAAGTGATGGTCGTCAGTCGTCACGGGTAATCAGCGATGAGGGAGGCGAGATGTGGGCCCGTCGCTCGTCATAACACAACGTATACAAAATTACGTATTATTCACCTCATACCCTCTATCATACACTTGCCCTCTATCTTATATTTGGAGACAAATTAAGAATGAAATAATGAATAGAAGGCATATAAATACTTATACTAGCTTTTCTGTCACACGTTGTTCTATCATAAGTCATAACCATAAACTGGAATAAATAAATAACTGCAACTGCACCAACAAGTAACAACCTACCAGTGGGGTTCCTATAATTCTATTTCTATTGGCTTCACTTACCACTTACCTTTTGAAGACCCTCATCAGAATCCCTAACTATTATACATGCTAGCCTATATAGTAGGTAGGGATAGCTAGCTTCCCTATGAAGGAGAACCACATTTCGCCACTGCAATCTACGCCAACGTCTGTAACTATAACCTACACCTGCACCATAATTCATCCTAACCTTTATGAATATTGATTTTTGAAATAAACTTGTAGGTGCGATTAGTTAAAAATGTTTAACAGTCAAGTGACAAATTGAACACAGTGAACATTAAGTATAGGAAAATTCAATCGTCATTTTAACTATTGTCCCTGCAATTTTTCCAGCACTTATCGCTGTTTAAACCTTCGCTGAACTTCCACAATTACTTCAAGACCAAAGTTATTTATTAACCTTTTATTAAAATTAAAGTTATAATATTATTAACCTTTTTCAATAAAAAAATCAAAGCAAGCCAGGCTCTCCACATATTAACTATGCATTGGTTGGTTTGTGGTGCACATATCCCACTGTTATAAATGTGGGGCAATTAGATATTACTATGATTAATACATTATTAATTATTTTTTAAACTGATCGATATGGCAATACATATTACCTTATATGAAACGAGCTTATCTTGTTTATGAAACGGCCGCAAGTATTACCGAGAAATGTAGTAAGCAGGGAGTTTTGAGGTAGAAAAATCGATCCAACTAGATCTTATATATCGACAAAGCTCGGTTACCCAAGTACCTACTAGCCATAGACTAATGATTGGTCTCGCTGGGCGCTCTACTAGACTGAGCCGACGCGACGTGCTTGTCAAATACACACTAAATACTAAGCCGAGATCGGCTTACACGAGCCAGTCATATTGAAGCTTTATGACAGTTGTACATCCCGAATATTTTAATACATTTAAGTTAAAATTGGAAACAAAATGCCATGTTGTGTAGTGAAACTATGTAAAAACAATTCGACAAGAAATAAGAAGGACACTGGGATCACATATCATCAGTAATTATCGTATAAATTCGAAATTTCAACATAAAATTACGTAAACTCAAAACGCCATTCAGTGTTGCCGCGTATGCAAGAATCAAGTTCCCCGTAGTTGATAATTTTATGACGTGATTTTATAATCGTCATTGTATTTATTATAATCTAATAAGATACAATGAAATGTAAATTATATCCTTGGTATTTCATTTACCTAACTTATTTATTGTGATTCTTCAGGATTCTTCCCATGAAACTAAATAACTATTCGAAAAATACAGATAAAAAATACGAAAAAAAATAAAACGTCACAGTCTTACTAATATTATAAATGTGAAAGTTTGTGAGGATGTATGGATGGATGTTTATTACTCTTTCACGCAAAAGCTACTGAACGGGTTTTGTTGAAATTTGGTATGGTAGTAGTTTAGGCTCTGGGTTTTTATGCCGAAAAAATACAGTGTTCCCGCGGGATATTCGATAGTATATTTACGCGGGCGGAACCGCGGGTAACAGCTAGTTAAATATTATATTATTACTAGATGTTGCATGTGACTTCGTACGCGCAAATGGTTATCTCGATGTAACCGTACATTTTGCCGCGATAAAAAGTGGTGGAAATGCTTCCCCGTGGTCTAATCTATAATATCTGTACCAAATTTTATCACAATCGGTCTAGTAGTTTCGGAGCCTATTTAATGCAAACAAACAAACAAAAAACTTTTCCTATTTATTATATTAGTATAGATGTGTAATTTTATTTTCGTACTATCTGCCTCGACGTACGTTATTTTGTCTTGATTAATAAATAAATAAATTTAGACCTAATCGTTTGTTTACATATACCATTTTTCTAAAGAAGAATTCGGGTGGAGCCGCGTCAAAAGCTAGTTTTAACTTACCTGAATTTATAACCAATAACTTAAGTAATAGATTAGAGCATAAGATATTTTTCCCGTCAAATCAGGCACACCCTTATTAATAAAAATATTTACACCATGGATAAGCAAATCCAAATCGCTCTCTTTGTCTATCAAGTGACTGTTCCAAAGTATCTGACAGAGACAGCCATGTTGGATTAGCTAATCCGTGGTGTAAATAATTTTATTAATAAGACTGGCAAAGTTTAGTAGCTGGCATCACAATTTATCACGCACACTAGAATTTGTCACATGTCAATTGTCACTTTATACACTACAATCTTAGATTATATACTACAAGATAAGGCACGCGAGGAAATTTTCAAACAAAACTTTCTGCCAATTTTGGTGCGGGGAGGGTAACTCCCACAATGAAAACAAAATCACACATTCACAAAAATATTGTAATCGTTACAAACTCACACATTTATAAAACTGCAACACTAGCTTATTTATTTCACACAAATAAGACTCGCGCTAATATAACAGTGTAGCGTACGCATTAATACACTGACATGTTAAGTGATGTTACCAATACAAATTATATCGATATATTGTCGATATGAATTTGTATTGGTCACATCTTCGTTATTTGAAAATAATGTATTTTGTTGAAATAAAACCATTCCGAATAATTCCGATATACATATTATATTATATTACATGTAAAAGTTATGGCAGCAATAGAAAACTTCACATACATAAGTAGTAAATACAGTCTATTCACGTTAAGTTTGCAATGAGTCGTCAGTACAAATTACAAATGTTAAACTGGCTTACCTTTATTGTCAAAAGTGAACACGAGCTAAGCGTCATTGCTTTCTAGACATTTGCACTGATGACTCACTGCAAACTTAACGCGTACCTATAGGCTGTATTTACCACTTATCTATGTGAAGCTTTTTAAAACCGCCATAGCTTCTACGTATACTATAGACTGCATATACGCACATACATACGCTAATACTCACATACGTAGATATTATTATGAACACTAAACATACAACTCTCCTTTTTGCAAACATCAAAGAAAAAATAACCTAACCTAATCAAGAATATATCAGGACACGTCTAAGGAGGGTTCCGTAACTATAAACGAGTAATATTTTGTCAAATTACTTCAAAAGTTACTGTCTGATTTGGTTCAAAATATTTTTCCTAGAGAGTTATTAGCATAATCTATCAGCATAGAAAATTGTAAGTTTTTAAGTCTTATAGTTTAGAAATGCTAGGAGGGACCAACTTATAAATCACTTTGGAGGCCGATTACTCGAAAATGGTTGACTTTATAAAAAAGTTTTGTATGAAACCTTGCCTTTATTTTAAAATACCTATTAAACGATACCCCACACGATGGGATAGAAAGAAAAAAAAAGTTCATCCCCACACCTAGAATATCTTATACGTTTAAACGAGCAATTCTTGTACATTTATGTATATGTATATAACCATGATCTTGGAAACGGCTCTTAACGATTTCGCTGAAATTTGGTATATGGGGGTTTTCGGGGGTAAACAATCGATCTAGATTAGTCTTATATTTGGGAAAATGCGTGTTCGTGTTTTAATGCGTTTTTCTTTCCACGCAGAATATGGTCGCTAATTTCGTCCTGCCGGCCACTGTCCGTTTGGTCCAGCGGGTTAAGACGCGAATGGCAAGAAACGAGTGTTACGGGTTCGAAACCTGCTCGGTGCCTTACTTTTGTTTTTTTTATATGTTCAAGTATATAATTATATTTTTTTTATTTTTTATAGTTTTTAGACAAGTTTAAAAAAATGTAGTTAATGTTTGAGATTAAACACCTAATCTACACAGAAATCGATTGTAAATAATAATAATTATCAGTTCACATTTTACTTTTTAAGTTTATGTAGATTATCACCTAAACACCACCCACCATATTACAATAAATAGTCACCCAGGTACTAAAATTATTATTATTTTATGATGCCAAATCCGAGATCTATACACAATCTATGATCTAGCTACATAATACTAATCTGTGATCTATGACTGTACCAAATTTCATCCATTTATATTCATAATTAGGCTAACGGTAGAAGCGCGGACAGACAGACAGACGGATGGACAGAGCGAAACTATAAGCGTTCCTCAAGTATTACGGAACCCTAAAAATGAACTGCGCTTCAAACAAGGAAAACTTGTGTCCCTCTGGCTGGGAACATCTTGATTTTATAACGATACCCCATAGTCCATATTTCAAACATCCAAATAAACTGTTCAGCCTTTCAAGTTTCAAAGTTGCGGTAGGGTAAATAATAAACATCACATACATACATGCATTGCTTGATCTGTCGTATAAAGTGTAAAAGCAATCCAATATTTTTACATCACAAAATATAAAATTAGTTTACCAAGAAAAAAATTAATTTTTATCGACATCGTTATTCTAGTGATTGTCACGTCACTCAAAAAGTAATAAAAAAGTTCCGCCATGTTTCGAGAATTAAGTGCCATAGTAAAATTCGAACCTATTGCGTAGGAAATAAAGACTAAAATTCTATATCTAACAACAATAGTCTCGTGGGGAGTACGATCGAATATTCTACGATTATCTGTCTCGTGTACACCGCTATTCGATACATCGTCGATTTTTACGAAATTACATTTAAATAGAAATATACAATAATTAAATAAAAAAATACTCATAAATGAAAGGTTATTCCATCTTTTTTAAGATTCGACGTGTTGGAATTGTTTTTACAGGACATAAGAGCACAAATCGGCATTTTTAGCGGAGCATTTCGGACGTCCTTTCGATGCTATACCGATGCACATAATGATTAAAATCGATTACGCAAATAGTTTTTATGAACGCATTAGATTCAAAAATCTTATACCTCGGCAGAGGGGAAAGCGCATGTAAGGCGTATCCCGTAGTATAAGATCTAAGACTACAATAATTTGTAGCCGCATTGACAAGGTGTCATCTCAAGTCATTCTATGTGAGTGCTCTATCTAGTTGAGCGCCCAGCGAGACCAATCATTCATCTATGCTTCTAGCTATATTATTTTCAAGGTAGAAATAAGCATCTGAAAACACGATATCCAGGTGCTAAGAAGTCAGTAAACTTATAGTAGGTACTCTTAATAATAGTTCTTTCAATATTAAAACTCGGCACCTGTATTTGAATGGCGACAAATTTGCGCATGGGGTTCCGTATCGGATAGTTTTTACAAACGCATCAATATCGGATTACTCTCCCCAGCGAGTTAGTCACGCAATTAGTGACACGAGAGGGGGCATCAAATTGCGTTACAACACAATTTTTGAGCAAACAAAGAACACGTGGATAGAGACTGAATTTAGGTGTATTTAAATACAAACAGGTAGTAAACATTACGAACACAGTATCTTAAGGCTTTATAATTTGTAGCTTTCTGTTTATCAAAAGAAAACAAAAGATTGCTTTTGCGAAAGTCGCAGAGTTGAAAAGCTTCGTTTTAATTACGAGTATGAAGAATAATTAATATTGTTATAGACAGAAAAATAAATTACAGTAAAAGTTATTAAGTATACTTGTAAATATAGACTATTGAATATAAATAAGATATTAGTTTATGTGGTTAGTACTCATTTTTTTTTTCACAGTAACTAATATTCAATCGTATTTATAGTTACTGTATTAAGATCTAATGCAGGTGGACGTATGAAATTAATAAGCGCCAATAAATTAATCTCTAAAAACAAAGTTACGACTTAGATACTGTATTAAAAGAGTCAATTTAAAATAATATTCGAGACAATAATTACACAGGCAGTGTAACTCTCACTGCTTATAATATTCTGACTTGAATAAGATGTTACCGAATCTGGCCATTGATTCCACCCAGTACCCACTCCCACTAGTACTATGGTTTTTCTAAATAGCTCTCTACACGTAGAGCCTTTTCAGACTTTAGATTAGCCTAGTTATATAATTAAAAGTTAAAACCACAACCCAACTACGCAAATTATATAGAACCATTATTACTCAGGCCATTATTGTAAATATATTGACACCTTGACAAGTAGCTTAGGCGCTACGACGGAACAAATATAACATACATTATAGGCTTCCAAATAATTACCCGTCTTTCTGGCTTCGCCGTAGTCTATGCAACTAAAGTTGTTTACCTAACAACTCTAGTTGCATTAATATTCGCAAGAACACGACTTAAGGCCCTCCCCCGAGCAAAAGACCTTGAGGCGGTCAGCCGCATAAATTTTTCACATAACTTAGTTCAAAATTGACCAAAAAAAAAATTTAAACGGCGAATATCTAGCTTATGAAATTGCCTATTCATTGGTGTGTGTAGGCAATAGGCAATAGGTGAATAGGCAATTTCATAAGCTAGATATTCGCCGTTTAAATTATTTTTTTTTGTCAATTTTGAACTAAGTTATGTGAAATATTTTCAACTGAGTTATGCGGCTGACCGCCTCAAGGTCTTTTGCTCGGGGGAGGGCCTTAAGGAAAGCTATGCAGAAATCGGATTTCCGAACTCAAAAATCTTTTTGCAAGTCTGAAAGACGCATTATGTAAACAAAGTATCGATACACGTGAAGCAAATAAACTCATTAGTAATCCATCACCAGTGCACAAAAAGGGCCACTGTAATCATTTAAAGTCAATTCAAATTAAACGCTTTAGCTTTTATCTCTTTCTTTACCATAAAGATGTAAATGCTATCTCGCTCTCTCACTAAAAAAGTCCCCCTATCCACGAAGCATTATATTGCGATGATTAGGCTTGCACTTGCTTCGCCATTGAATTTAAATGGGGGATTAAAAAAGAACAGCGAGTTTTATTCACTTTTATTTATTAAATCTATTGTGCGCTAGTTCATTAGTCAATAGATGTCGTCATCTACGCTTTGTATGCCACCCAGCTGTTTTATACAGAATGTATCTTTTATTGATTGAATGTATCAATAATATTTTATATCCAGATTTTTGTACGTGAAACACAGTTTTACGAGAATTGTGCGAACGGAGTAGTACGAAATTTGGCATAGTTAAAGTTTATGTGGAAGAAGGTGTGCAGAAAGCTTTTTTTAATAAAATCAATAAAAATAATGTTACACCCTACCTCACACTACCATGCGTTTGTATAATAGTAGTTTTATCAGTAGTTTGATACGATTATAAATCTTTCTTTTTTACTTCCACAGACAACAAATACATATTTTTTATTGCGTATAAAAGTGGCAAAATAACCCTAAAATGTTGAAACTTCAAAATTAAAATATCAATTATTGATGAATTTCGACCATTTATTTACCAATCTTTAGTATACAAAATGCACCTAGGTCCTAGTACATAACTCACAGATATAGTTAGGTACAATATGATGTAGTCTTTGTGTATAATTAACTAATGGTTTAGAAAACTACATAATATTATATTATATCAGGTGAAAGTCAAAAATTTACTCAAAGTTCATTTTGGATTTGATCGTGCTCATAACTTCTATATCTGATGTGATGTCACCAAGAGTCACTTTGGTGACATCAAATATGATTTTTTTAAAGTGAACCCATTGGCAAACTTTTCACTGCTATCGACTCAGGGTATTTTTTGTATCGATTCTTGACCTTGTCCTTTGTATATTCAATAAACTCTACAAAAATAATATTATGCCATTACAGTAGTTTAAAATCTTTTAGTTAAAAAAAAACCGACCAAGTGTGTCAGACTCATGCACAAAGGGTTCTGTACAAAACGGCAAAAAACACATTTCATGTATGGGAGCTTCCTGCATGGGAGCCCTACTTATTAAATATATATTTTTGCTAGTTAATAGAATCTGGCGTTACTTTGCGGAAATCCATAGCATACAATTTAATTAATAGTCTAGTGGACAAGTTGAAAATGGTACAAAATAGAGATACTGCTCTTAAAATTATGTGCGATAGCTCATTGGATCCGGAATGACGTCTAGAAAAATGTGCCAAAAGCGTGTATTAGCACATAAAAAATTGCAAAAGTTATAAATAATTAAAGATGAAAAAAAAATGGCATTTCGTTTTTTGCCAATATTTAATAAAATATTTATATTTAAGAAATTTCAAAAAATATTCTACAAGAGGAGAAAATTTCCAATAAAAAACTCCTAACTTCTGGAACTCTATCTCCATTATTTATAATTTTAATTTAACTCTGAAAATAGGTCTGCGCGTGACATTTTTAGGATGCGCGCGTGGCGTCAAAAGCGAGTATGGCACATTAATTAATTTATTTAAGGTATTGATTATTTTTTTTTAATTTGAAAAGATTATGGTGTATTCTGAATACTATAAATAATTTATTCCCGTTGGAAATTTTACTTAAAGTAAATTTTTCAACGAGTTAAACAATTGTTAACTAACGAAATTTTCTCGAACTACCGTCTTAATTGTTGAAAAAAAATGTTTAAATAATGGTCGTAAAAAACTTTCGCTTCGTAGAGCCTTTCTTACATACATACTTAACAAGATCGTGCCATAAAAGTTAAAAAAATATTTATACTTTGTTTAAAACATTTTTTTTACTTTAACAACATTACTTGGATTTTTAAGTTTTTGTTCAAGTAAAAAAATAGCTATTCGATTCATGAGATACAATCTGATGACAGACAGACGGACAGAGTCCCGTTTTTACCTCTTGAGTATGGATCTCTAAAAATATTTTTCCAATACAACCGTAGCTGTCCGTTATCCCTTTAATCTGAAAACCTGAAAAAGCATTCTAATTTGAAAAATTACTTAAATTTTCTCACCCCAAAAAATAAATTGGGGTATAATATAGGAGCGTCCCACCTATTTTCGCTTGACAAAAAATTTTATAGGCACTGCATATATGATATCGGCAGCTCGGCTTACGGAGAAGATTGTTCTCATATCCGGCGATTTTTATAAAATACGCGAAAAACACGTTTCGTGGCTTTAATTTTAAATTGAGCTGGTTTTGCAAAATCTTACTAAAGCCTTCGTTGATTTTGTCATTATCGAAGATTTTTTGCACCTCGCCGAAGCTTTTTATGAATAAACGGCTCTATATAAATTGTATTAGGAAGGAATGCACATTTACCTGTACCTAGTTAGATTGGAAATTTTTATTGTTTTTGATATGATTAAAGTCTTTACCGTTAATCCATTTAAACTAATAACAATTGTGTGAGGTTTTCAGTTTAATCATTCACATATTTTATTTTGTATTTATGTTTATTAAATGGGTAGCTACTAAAGCTAATAAAGAGGAAAAGTTTGTTTGTTTCTTTGCATTGAATAGGCTCCGAAAAAAGTCCGATTTCGATGAAATTTGGCACAGATATAGAGTAGACCAAGAGAAAGGATATAAGCTCCTTTTTATTGCGACAAAATGTACGGGCAAGTTGCGGGCAATATCTAGTTAACTTAACAATTGATTAAGTTTAAAGTTTCGCAAGTAAGTATAGACAAACTAAATGAAGCAAAACTTTTCCAAATTCTAAAAGAAGATATACATATAAGAAGTTATTACGATTACAAAGATCCAGTTGTAATAATAACATTTTTGTGCGTCACCTCGATAAAGTTAGTCGTAGCCACACACACATCCCGGTAACGGAGGCTGGCTCGTCTCGCTGACAAATATTTATTTTGTTAGTTCGTGTCTTGGGACGAGATTACAAACTTTATCTCTATCCAAGTAAATCTGACCACTGATACGAAAAAAGATTAAGGAATAGTTCGTTATAATCGAATCCTACTCTACTATTCTTTATAAAGGTATATTATAAAATTCTTGTTTTAATGTCCTTGTGAAATAGAAACAATCTAACTGCTATTAGAAATGTGGAAGTTGTGTTTGTTTCTTTCACGCAAAAACTACTGAACAGATTTTGTTACAATATAGGTAGGTTAGTAAGTTCTTAATTAACACATAGGCTACTTGTCATGCCGAAAAAGTGTTCATTCCGATTCTGTATTTACGCGGGAGGAGCCGCGGGCATTACGTAAAATAATCTATAATATTATAAAGCTGAAGAGTTTGTTTGTTTGTTTGAACGCGCTAATCTCAGGAACTATTTGTTCGAATTGAAAAAATATTTTTGTGTTGGATAGTCCAATTATCGAGGAAGGCTTTAGGCTATATAACATCACGCTGCAAACAATAGGAGCAAAGCATCAGTGAAAAATGTTGTAAAAACGGGGAAAAATATTCATATTTGTGGGCTTCCGTTGCTTGCGCTGCGTAAGGGGGAGGCGTTGCAATAGTTTTGACTGGTCCATCAGTTGGTCAAACAGTGCTTATATCTCGCATCCCAATGATTCCAAATGATTTACCTTTTAATTTAAAAATAATTAAATTTCCCGTTATGTTATCTTTTACCGTAACAATTAATGAATCACAGAGGCAAACATTTAAACACGTAGGAATTGACTTACGTCAAGACTGTTTTTCACACGGCCCACTATAATATGTCGCATTGTCAAGATTGGGTTGCGGAGAAAATCAGTATGTTCTTCTGCCAAGGAGAAAATAAAATTAAAATTATCATTTACATAGAAGTACTTTAAAATATATTCTTATAAAAACTTCTTAATCGCGCTCATAATAACAGAAATTGACGCGGACGAAGTCGCGGGCAACAGCTAGTAATAGGAAAACGTTAAATTAATAAAATATTATAAAAATAATTTAAAGGACATCATTCACGTTTCATACATTTTTGGACCAAAAAATGAAAGTGCCGGCCAGAAAGAAAAAAATATATATTCGGATAGAATACACAATTCCTAACATTTTTTACTATGACCTCCAATCTGTGCGCCCAATGGTTACGTCGTAATAAAATAATTTAAAAATAATCCTTTTGTGATAAAAAGGTTGGAGTGTCACTATTAAAAGCATGGATATCTTACGTTATGATATAATACTTGATAGTAAAACACAGTGGTAAGGTTGATAAATAGTATTGGAAAAAAATATTTAGTCATAAAATAAAAATAAAAAATATGTATCAAGTACTAGCTGTCCCGGTGAACTTCGTGTCACTTTAAAACCTTCCCTGGACTTCTACGAATATTTTGAGACTAAAATCAGCCCAACCAGTTCAGCCGTTTTCGAGTTTTAGCGCGACTAACACATTTGAAAATCCATTTTTATATATAAGAAGAAGACTAACTGTCCCGGTGAACTATATGATACAACAACCAAAGATATACAAAAAAAAAAAATTGGCAATGCCTGGAAAAGATTCTGGTCCTTTAAAGAAATAGTAAAATGCATAAGTATAAACATGAGCACCAAAAGAAAACTATTTAATACATGGATTCCACCCATTCTAACATAAGGGTGCCAAACTTGGGCACTAACAAAAGCTCATACAAGTATGCTGGAAGTTGGGCCGAAGGCTATGGAGAGGAGTATTTTTGGAAAGAAAAGGATAGACAAAATAGAAAACAAGGAGTTGAGAAAAATGACACGTGTAACTGATGTAACATATAAAACTAAAAAATTGAAATGAAACAACAAACAATCAAAACATGTCCGGCCCGGACATGTTTTGATTTTGATAGGGCCAGACAAATGGACAAAAATAATAACATCTTTGTATCCCAGAAGGGCTAAAAGAAAAGAGGGCAGATCTCTAAAAAGATGGGAAGATGAAATGGTACAAATGGCTGGCAAAATGTGGACTAGTGTATGTGGAGTGGCATGTCAGAGATGTGAGTGGAAGCTGTTGGGGGAGGCCATTGCCAAGAGGCACTCAGAAGCAGAGACCGCGCAACGGAAAAATCAATTATTGATTTCAATATTTTGTAATGTATATAAAATAAATGTATTGTTCTTCTGAATAAAGGCTAATAACAATAATAAGTTAATGACGTACAATTAAACATTTTCTAGTCTTACAAATACGTCATCTAAACTTATTGCGGGTGGGCTGAGGTAAGGGTCATGTCTAGCATAACCCATGTACCAGACTATGCACATAGTATGGGAGCAACATCCGATGGTTCTCATTCCTATATGGCATGTGCAATAGTAATGTTTTATTGCTCGACGCCCGGTTGCTGTTCTATCCAGAGCAATATACACATAGTATGTTTTAGATCGGATGTGTCGGGATTGTATTCGCCCTCGAATCAACCACAAGTCCTCTCCCTCCAATTCCCTTACAAGCTCTAGAGGAATTCCACCACTTAGCTCAATGCTAAAAACTCCATCTGGTTGAACATGCTCTCCATAGTAACTTCTCGCTTGTCTCAGCTGATATATACCGAGGCTAAATAATATTAATTCTTCTTCGGTCAGCGTCGGAAAGTCATTAAACTCAGCCATATCTGCAGACATGGGCTGGAACTGTGCTCTCATTCTGTTCAAGTTACGTCTGGCGACAAGATCTGCCAGTGTATTGGGCATGTTTATCCTTTCCCGGATTATTTGTAAAAAATCAGAAGCATGGACATTATCTACTATCAACACGTGATAAGCATTTATTAATGCTGCTGCGATTCTAAAATATTCAAACATATAGTGCAATGTTATATTAATATGAACGTTTCTCAACAGGCGGAAATCTCGTTTAAATCGGCCATTTACTACTTCCACAACCCAACGGCAAATAGTAACAAGGCGTGACTTGTTTGCTTGTTCCGTGGTTAGTTGCGTCGCTCCAGGATGCTTTGTCTCCGGCATTTTCACAGTGTAACCATTTCCTTCAAGAATGGGAACTGCATCTCTGAACCCACGGTCCAAAATAAATACGTTATTTTATATACATTACAAAATATTCAAATCAATAATTGATTTTTCCGTTGCGCGGTCTCTGCTTCTGAGTGCCTCTTGGCAATGGCCTCCCCCAACAGCTTCCACTCACATCTCTGACATGCCACTCCACATACACTAGTCCACATTTTGCCAGCCATTTGTACCATTTCATCTTCCCATCTTTTTAGAGATCTGCCCTCTTTTCTTTTAGCCCTTCTGGGATACAAAGATGTTATTATTTTTGTCCATTTGTCTGGCCCTATCAAAATCAAAACATGTCCGGGCCGGACATGTTTTGATTGTTTGTTGTTTCATTTCAATTTTTTAGTTTTATAT
The DNA here is from genome assembly GCA_905404095.1 of Glaucopsyche alexis. Taxonomy (NCBI): domain Eukaryota; kingdom Metazoa; phylum Arthropoda; class Insecta; order Lepidoptera; family Lycaenidae; genus Glaucopsyche; species Glaucopsyche alexis. The sequence continues at coordinate 15,066,380 of FR990047.1, forward strand.
GTTACATCAGTTACACGTGTCATTTTTCTCAACTCCTTGTTTTCTATTTTGTCTATCCTTTTCTTTCCAAACATACTCCTCTCCATAGCCTTCGGCCCAACTTCCAGCATACTTGTATGAGCTTTTGTTAGTGCCCAAGTTTGGCACCCTTATGTTAGAATGGGTGGAATCCATGTATTAAATAGTTTTCTTTTGGTGCTCATGTTTATACTTATGCATTTTACTATTTCTTTAAAGGACCAGAATCTTTTCCAGGCATTGCCAATTTTTTTTTGTATATCTTTGGTTGTTGTATCATATAGTTCACCGGGACAGTTAGTCTTCTTCTTATATATAAAAATGGATTTTCAAATGTGTTAGTCGCGCTAAAACTCGAAAACGGCTGAACTGGTTGGGCTGATTTTAGTCTCAAAATATTCGTAGAAGTCCAGGGAAGGTTTTAAAGTGACACGAAGTTCACCGGGACAGCTAGTACTTGATACATATTTTTTATTTTTATTTTATGACTAAATATTTTTTTCCAATACTATTTATCAACCTTACCACTGTGTTTTACTATCAAGTATTATATCATAACGTAAGATATCCATGCTTTTAATAGTGACACTCCAACCTTTTTATCACAAAAGGATTATTTTTAAATTATTTTATTACGACGTAACCATTGGGCGCACAGATTGGACGTCATAGTAAAAAATGTTAGGAATTGTGTATTCTATCCGAATATATATTTTTTTCTTTCTGGCCGGCACTTTCATTTTTTGGTCCAAAATGAATGATGTCCTTTTTGTGAATTTTCTGTCATAATTACCTAACGTATTGAATGCTGGGAAGGAATATTAGTTTTTCATCATATTATTATAGTTCTTAATTTAATCATAATAAAAATTGACAGCATTAAAAATGCTTGAAAAACTATTCGTTCACAAAAAAAGTTAGACTTTGTTACTTTTTTGCGCGCAAATATAGAGCAGTTACAGAATTCCGAATAATTATGCGGGTAACAACAAACATCACTTTTTGTTGATCTTAAATTTCACTTTTACCATCGATGTTTTGATTTATGTTGCAAAAAGTATGCAACATAAAAACTGCGCCGGTGCCATGCTGTCTGCTGTCTGCCGTCTGATCTGCCGTGCCAATAAATAAAAATAGTTTTCGACAAAAACCCCTGACCCCCGTGGGCTGTGAACACAAGTTTATTCTTTTGAAATCTCCGCTTGTTATGAAGCTAGCCGAACAGTGAAATGTTGCAGAAAAAATACAGGCGCAATAAGATATTTTGACGATATTCTTTGGTTTTTATTTAATTAACCTAAGATATTAATGAATAATATTTTTCTCTATGAGATTATATTTTTCAGTATAATAAATATTGTTTTTCTACGAGTAGCGAAAGCCGGTTCTCCTTAATAGGGAAGCCCTAGCCTGCATAATAGGTAGGTATTTGGATGAGGGTCTTAAAAAGGTAAGTGGCAGGTGAAGCTGATAGGAATGGAGTTATAGGAACTCCACGCTACAGGTTTCTATGTCTTATTCTATACTACTCCTTGTATATTTCCTAACTCTAGAATCTAGCCTTATAGAATTGGTAGAAGGCTAATGACTATATTTTTACGCATTTCCAACACGTGATCGATGTATATTTTGTCAATAATGACTATTTTAAATATTTCTATGGAAATATTCAATGACTTTGATTGTAAAAATTATATTATTCCACTAAGACTAGCCACATGAAAGTTTCCATAACATTCCAATATAAAAGGCATAAAATTTGGATTTTTGTATTTATAAATATAAAAAATACCGAGGGAGGCGTGTCTCGATTTTGTACGACAGATGTCACTGTATCCGCTCCGTCATGAATCTAAAAAACACCCTGAAGGAGGCGTGGTGGTAATAAATTTTGTCAAAATACGCTCGACGCAAACACTTCCCATCGCCCTATTAGAATAACAGAACAAATCGGTTTTAATTTGTTAACAGCCGCCTCGAATGGGTGTCACATGTCTTACGAGGTGGGCCCGCTATAAATTGTTTCGTTTCGCCTTCACTAATTGCCGATGACAAAGTTTTAATAGCTTAAGCACATGTCTGAGTGTCTAAGTTGAAATATATCAACAAAAAGTGTACGAGATACCCTATTCTTTCTTCACAAATACTAACGCTTTCTCTTCTTTCACTGAATACTATGATAATTTATTTACTAAGGGCCTATTTTACAATCGCCTTGTAAGTGACAAATAGCTTATCCGGAATTTTTGTCTCTGTCGCTCAGTATAAAGCAAGCAACAACAAAACTTCCGGTTAGCAAAATTTTATCTTAATTTGCTTCCTATAGCAAAATTACCATTGTAAATGTGTTACAATTCGGTATCAACTATCAAAATTATTCGAGAAAAATAATAAATCAAAATAGCAATTAAGTGAGGAAATCGGGTAAAAGTCAACACCAGCAAATATTGACACAATGAATACAAACAATACAGAGGCGGTGATCGATTATTGTCGGCAGATGCGTAACCCTTCCGCTGACACCTTACCATCTGTTACGAATTCTGCACCTACTGGTCAGCATTAACCCTATTTAGAAAACCACACAACACAATATATATTTCGAGATATTCTTTTGGTGCTAGTCATAGAATTATAACGCCAAGAAACCGTGTGCGCGCGACGTAGGTGAAGCACTTGAAACTCTTCCAGACTGGTGTAGTTTGCTAATAAATGCTTTGTTTGTGTGCGTGTCGTCGAAAAGTAAGCGTATAAAGCTCACGCTCACATTAATCTGTTTTTTGCCTCACTTTAGACGACGCGTTTGAATGAAACTATCTATCTAGGCGTTATTAATCTAAGGTGCAAGTATAATAATTAATGAACTTCACATGTATTAGTTTTAAATCAGTCGCATGAGAAAGAGTTTTTAATTTATTCGTAAAATCATCTTCAGATTAAATTACAGATGTTGCGATTGCAAAAACGTATTATTTTTCATTTTGAATATTCACCATCTTAAAATATTTTAGTATCAAATGCTCACAGTATTACATTACGTATTTCCATTTTATTTGCTATAAAGGGACATAATAACGGTTGTTGGAGTAGCTCAGCAATACACACATCGGATAATAAATCTTTTTATTTTATGACAAATTGTTGTCTGACGTTCAGTTACCCTCGGGCCTCGCCGCAACAAAAGATCTAGAACAAATAGGGGTATAATGGCCTGTGATGACCGAGTGTGTTACAATGAGGAGCATACGTAAACACAAATACAATGACACCGCCCTTTTTCTTCGTTTGACTTCAATTACGACCAATATTTCATCAATATGACAAATAAAATAAATAATAGGCTCAGCCATTGTGGGTTAGGTAAATAGAAACAACGACGAACGCTTTTTATTTTATTTGAAATTAGATTTCATAAAAAAATAAGTTTTTTTAAACGCGGCTAATAAATTCATAATTACAACTGCTGAAGTTTGTATGTGTATTTGCAAAGATAGAGATAACATTTATGGCTCCAGATTCTAAAAAATAATAATACCTTGAATAAATTTATTATATCTAGTAATTTTATATGCAGGTAGGTACTAGCCTATGCCCGCAGCTTGAACCACGTATTTGTTTTGTTTTTTTGTCGTGCAACAATATATATATATAAATAACTTCGATTCTGTTATGTCAGTTCGATTGGCAGTTTGGTATGCGTATTGCGTGTGTATAATTTTTGCTTTGTTTGAAGATTGGAAAATTTGAAAATACAAGTTTCAAAATTGAAAAAAAAAAATCCCGCTCAGATAAAATATATTTTTGTGATTCTTTTTATTTTTTAAAATTTATCATGACTTTGACCAAAGCTCGGTTATCCAGGTACTTATCTTTATAATTTATAGCCCATGTGTTATTCTGATGTCTATGCTATATTATTATAAAGTTTAATTAAAATCCATTTGTTATTATTTTTTTAACCTTTATTTTTTAAGAGGCTTTTACCATACAAGCCATTTGTTATTATATTATTACAAATTTCGCATTTATAATACCTATTAGTAAGATAATAAAATATAACTTATGTAAGTATTTTATTCACAATATTTGAAGATTTTTTTTTTTATTATTATAATATAACTATCAAAACATAAAATTGGTTTGGTAACACCATGTAGGTGGTCCAAATTATTTCCTAGGCCTATGCCTAGGAAATATAATAGCTATGCTAACATAAATGAGGTTAGGTGTAACCTATGTTTTCTAAGCCTTAGAAAGAAGAATATAATAATTATTTTTAAGTATTTTTTAGCATTTTACGAATATATCCTTTATATTCGTAAAATTGTAAGCATAATATTATGTGGATGACACATCAGCATGTTATATGTCGTTTTGTCGTAAGGAATTTGTAAGTATTATATACAACAGGAAAGAGTACTTGAAACTTTTTTTTCTTTTAATTCAATCAAAAATGATCTTTACTACTCAGACTTAAAGCTTATCACGTGCGCAATAAAAAATCCGGTCTCGGTGAGATAGCTATAAGTTATCCCTGTGTCTCGTTCTAACAAGGAACCTAGTGTAGCCAGTTTATATCTTTCCTTAAATTTCAGGTTTGGTAGATTTTATGTGCGATATGGTGTATAAGCAAGAAATAGTAATAAAATCGGTTAAATATTATGTTATTCATAATCTGAGAGAGAAATGTAAAATAAAAATCACTAGTTATTTAGAACCTACCTACTAACCGATAATAAGAAATTTGTTATTTATTTTTTTATTATTTGCATTTTGGTAGAGTAAAATGGAAGAAATGAAATTAGAATAGTTGCAACACAAAACGCCGTGTATTTCACTTGGAACATTGTAGATGTTCGGGTGACAATATGATTTAATAGGGAATATAGGACATTTATATTATTTTACCTACCTTCATGATATTGTGAAGAGGAAACCATTGTATGTTTGTATGTTATTGATAATTTCTGAAACCTAACAGATTTGAAAAATTCTTTCACTAGGTAGTAGAAAAATTCTTAATCCCTGAGTGCTTATTATGTGCGCATAGTTACGTGAGAACCTCGCGGGCGGGCGGGCGACATCAGACAGACAGAGTTATTAATATTAGTAGGTAGGTTTATCTGTATAGGATGACTTATAATATAATAATAATATTTATGGACACTTCACACCACATCAATCTTGTCCCGTGGTAAGTTCTCGAAGAACTTGTGTTTAATTTTATAAGCTTTTATTTAGTTTCACCTGTCCCGTTGTCGGTCTGTAATGGATTCTTGCAAGTTAAATTTGATCCACTTTCCGGTTTCCGATTGAGTTGAAATTTTGCACGAATATGTAAACCGCATGACAATGCAATATTATGATAACGTGGAGCTGATCTGATGATGGAGCTGGAAGGTGGCCACAGGAATTCCGAAATAAAACCACATAGTCCCATCGAATTTGTCCTCGTTTAGTTCGTCTTGACAAGTACTTTGATACTATATGGTAACCAGGATCTGATGATGGAGCTGGAAGGTGGCCATAGGAACTCCGTAATTAAACGACGCAACGCCATCGAGTTTCGGCTCGTTTAATTCCTCTTGACGAGTACTTTGATACTATATGGTAACCAGGGAGCTAGAATATGGCCATAGGAACTCTGTAATTAAACGACGATGGGGTTCCATCGAGTTTGGGCTCGTATGATTCGTCTTGACGAGTATCTTGGTTGGCGTGAATATGCGATCAAATGAAAGGGCTTGCTGTGAATAACTCGAAAATCCAACATGGCGGAACATCCAAGATGGCCGCCAAGTCATTTTTAATGCACTCCTACAATATGGGTATGAAATGAAAGAGCTTGCTGAGAATAACTTGAAAATCCAACATGATGGAACATCCAAGATGGCCGGCAAGTTATTTTTAATGCACTCCTACAATATGGGTATCAAATGAAAGGGATTGCTGAGAAAAACTCGAAAATCCAACATGACGGAACGTCCAAGATGGCCGACAGTCAATTTTAAAGTAATCCTACAATATGGGTATCAAATGAAAGGGCTTGCTGAGAATAACTCGAAAATCCAACATGATGGAACATCCAAGATGGCCGACAAGTTATTTTTAATGCACTCCTATAATATGGGTATCAAATGAAAGGGATTGCTGAGAAAAACCCAAAAATCCAACTTGACGGAATATCCAAAATGGCCGACAGTCAATTTGAATGCAGTCCTACAATATGCGTATCAAATGAAAGGGCTTGCTGAGAATAACTCGAAAATCCAACATGGCGGAACACCCAAGATGGCCGACAAGTTATTTTTAATGCACTCGTACAATATGGGTATCAAAATATGAAAGTATGGTGTGTTGGGGTTTTTTGAGGTCCTTACTTAGAGTAAAATCTCTAGGAGGTCTCCTGAAGAGCTTGACTGTACTAAATTAACCGGCAAACGACCTTGCAACAATGATGCGTTAAATGAGATGAACAGACTGAGAAACCTATCTAGCGATAACTAAAAAGTAAAAAATAAATTAAAAGTAAAAAAAAACTTTTTTAAAAAACAAGCTTTTATTTGAATGCGCTAAAAAGAATAAAACATTTTTTCCTTTAAAACTTTTACTATCAACTTACAACGTAATTACACAATTTATATGATATAAAAGCTTGTCGAGAATCAAATCAAAGAAGTAAATCAAGTAACTTGATCTGATAGATTTATGAGACAATTTATTTGATTCTCGACAAGCTTTTATAACATATAAATTGTGTAATTACGTTATAAGTTGATAGTAAAAGTTTTAAAAGAAAAAATGGCGGAATTCGAACCAGCGACCGGCTTGATAACCAACATGCTCAACCACTAAGCCAATGAGGTCGTCAAACTTTTAATTAGTGCAAAATATACTTTACCACGTGGTAGTGCTCATGATTACAAACTTTCCCAAAGGAACTTTTTTATTTAATCCACCTCAACTTAACATTAGGTAGCGAATTAAATAATAATAAAAAACAACGGGTTGCACTCCGGGAGTGCCGGTAGAAGTGAAAAATTTCAAAAGTGGGGCCATTTAACTAGACACTTTTCTCCTTAGTGTTTTCACTATATATCAAATTTCAAAATGGCCCCAAAATTTTCAAAAGTGGGGCCATTTAACTGGAGACACATTTTTCTTTATAGTGTTTTCACCATACGTCAAATTTCAAAATGGCCCCAAAAATCTCAAAAGTGGGGCCATTTAACTGAAGACACTTCTTTTCTCTATACTGATTTCACCGTACGTCAACTTTCAAAATGGCCCCAAAAATCTCAAAAGTCGAGCCATTTAACTGGAGACAATTTTCTTGGGGGGCAATTGGAGGTAAAGGCCAATGTGATGGGGATGATTGGCGGTCAAGGTCAAGGCCAAAGGTCAATAGTTGGGGTCAAAAGTAAATACGAACTAAAATAGTTTCATGCTCGCGTAAACCAAGACAGCAAACAATAATTATTGGAAGTTGCATCTTATGACTTTTCGATCAGATTCACGTGTCCTGCTCGAGTTTAACAGATTTTACCCATCCCAAGAAAAGTGCACAGTGCCGCTAAAGGAATTGTCACTTATAATAAATGCTCTTAAAAGTTTATTTGGGTAAGATGTTTGTTATCATGAGCATTATCACGTGGTAAAGTGTTTTACACTAATTAAAAGTCACTCTATAATATACGTTTCAGCAACTTGTATTATCATTTATGACATATTATTATTTTTAAACAAAAAATTAAACCGACTTCCAAAGTAAAAATACACAAAAAAAGTATGAAATAAAACTTATTTTCTAAATAATTCCCCTTTTAAATTTGGCTATTTCTCTACTTAATCTTCTTAATTTTGAAGTCGATACCAGCCCAAACGATATTCGACATTATTTTATAGAACTCACGTTTATATTTGCTGGTACCGACTTCAAAATTAAGAAGATTAAGTAGAGAAATAGCCAAATTTGAAAAGGAAATTATTTAGAAAATAAGTTTTATTTCATACTTTGTGTATTTTTACTTTGGAAATCGGTTTAATTTTTTGTTTAAAAATAATAATTTCACCCGTTTTAGTTATATATTTTGTAAAGTTGTTATTAATATGTCTTAAGAACGTCTAAAATAAACGATCGAATGTATAATTGAATACGCGCCAAGCTTCCATTAGGTATTGTTGTTAAGGTGATGATGATGATTACTGTAAGTTACAAAGTGGCATATGCTTGCAGTTCTTTAAACAATGCTGAAATTTCCAAACGCGTATCTATCTAATATATCTTATTTTTAGGAGCATATGCTGCATTGTGTTACTTCAGTAAAAGTCAAAATCACTATATGACGTGTCGATATAAATTTCGAGGAGTTCCCTCGATTCCTCATGGATCGCATTATCCGGTTTCCACCTTAGTGACTAAAGGACCAATTTCGAATTAAACCCTCTACAACAACAAAATAATTTTTCAAATAGGTCCATAAACAGCAGAGTAATGTTCAAAGATCTCCGTGTTAGTGTAAAATACTATGAGAAGTACCTTTTTTATCATCTTAATATGATGATGTATGGTGTGATAGTGGTGGTGATGATGATGTTTACTCTAATTGACAGGGTGGCATATGCTTGCAGCTTGCAGTTCTTTAAAGGCGTTATTTATGTTCGAAACATTACACAGAAAACATGAAACAAAAACATTTGTTTTCATACACAAGCTGTCTCCAGCTACAGAAAATGTTTTTGGTCGAAACAAAACATTTTGTCCAGACACGATCTAAGCTCCGACGAGGAAGACGTATTAGCGCTCGCAGTTTTAGTGATTGTAGGTGTAGAATCTAAGGGAAAGAGGGGTTCTGAAAAGGCCACTTTAGGTGTTTCATAAAAGTATTTTTTTCAACTCATAAATATGTGCGCCATTTTACGCATTTCTATTGAAAACTGTCAAAATTGGTGTTTTTTAATTAAGTCAGGCCATATATTATGACTTATGAGCGATCACAAAAACAAACACAAAAAACACAACAAGCAAAACTATAACCCTAAAAAACCTATACCTAGGTGTCATGTGAACGATGTGAACACTAGATAAGAAATGAAACATTTCTTCCCCTCTCTACCCGCGCGGGAATGTTTTTCGTCCGTCTTCGAAAACAAAAACATTGTCTATTCCTAGACAAATGTGTATAGCCACGCCCCAATGTTTCATGTTTTCTGTGTAATGTTTCGAACAGGAGTCACGCCTTAAACAACGCCGAAATCCCCAAACATATTGTATTTATAATGAGTCAGGAGTTCTGTTCTATACTTTTGGATCCAGGGTATACCTTGGAGCAAAATATTACTTTTTGATACCATATGCTTGGACTTCTTTAGAAAAAGTTGAAATCACCATATGTTTCCAAACTTCAACTAATTTGTCCCCAAATTAAAAATATTGTTGTCACCCTTGTTAAAAAGAGACGGAGGGGTTTGTATTGTATCTCCCTCTCGGCACAGATTTGATGCCGAGAGCTCTTTCCAGTTGTATATAATACTTACAAATTCCTTGGTCGTAATATGATATATGACACGTAACAATAGCAGACAACGGTGTTTTGGAACAGGGGTACGTTTTAATTGTAATGTTATGACTTAACATAATTCCGCTTTGCTGTAATAAGAGGGCCTATAATATGTTCCAAATATTTTTATGAAAAAATTGAAAAAGATATGTAACATAAAGTATATTATTATATTTTATATAATAAGTGGTCGAGAAATTATTCTGCAAGTTTTACATTGTTAAATAAAACTTTTTAATTAACATACCTCTTATATTGACTATTAAATAACATATTTAAAGTATTTTAATGTTATGCGAATTGCAGGATTTAATAAAAACCCTAAAAGACAAATGATTCAGTTTGACAAAACAAAATAAATTAACACTAAAATGTCGGGTTATATTTCAAACAGGCAGCTAGGCGGTGAAATAGCTTAATGCGATTTCACCCTCATGGCGATGCGAGTGTAATATTGTAATCGCCATAAAATGTGTATCACCACACTAATATATTTATGACATTACAGCTTCCACTAATATTTATGTAAATTGAAAATACACAGAAAGGCATCGTTTACGCTACCCCAATCCCTTGTGCAGAGTAAACGACATATGTCAGTATCATTTCATTCATATTGCTTTTCATTTTCCCTTTTAACTTTTATATTTCTTTCCATATTTTTATTTTACATATCTATGTAGGAATATTCCCTTTTTTGTTTTATTGAAAATAGTACTTTGTATATTAGACACTCTTGTTTAATATTTAGTTTCCTATAGTAGGTAGAAAAATTAAAAATGAATTAACTCCTGCCACAATAGTCGTAATTTTAAATATTAAATTCACTTTGTAAGTACTTATAGATTAAATTAAAAGTCTTATTAAATTATTTAATGTTAAGAATTAATGAATTTTTTAATCTGTGCAAAATTAACTTTAGGTATGATTGCGAATTCAATTTTAAGTCAAACCATAATATTTTGCTTATTGTATGGTTCTCGTATCAGAAACTATCTCGGCGCCCCATTCTACTTGTCATTGTTGTGAATCTAATGCCATAGAAAAAGTAATTTGTGTCCATATGGGACCAGTGATTACCTCCTGAATACTGTCACCCTCCGCGAATAGTCTTTTGGTGGCCAATTTCTCGTCCCTTACTCATTTATAAGATCTAAACATTTTACTATCTGTCGTGTTTTGTGGTTATAGGGTCAGATGGGAGTCTTGTAGGGTGATATGGATTTAAAGGGTTAATTTACTTTTATTAGAATGTTTTTTTTTTTTCATTGGAAGTTGTGGATCATTAGAACACAATTAAAATATACACATGTGCGTACAAAAATATGTATAGCCGAGTTAATCCAAAAGTACTGGCCATGTATTTACTCTACTAATCTTATGTTTTATCTAAGACATAAATACAAAAAAAATCTAAAATATATAAAGTTAAAAGAAAATAAACAAACAGTAGGCGTTTCCACATTACAAAAACAATGTGGTTTTTTTAATATAAGTACTACAACGTTAAATGATTAAATTAATCCAATATTATTAACAAATATATTTGAGTTTGAAAGTATTATTATTATAATAGTAATAAATGGCTCATAAGTTACTTAATACGTTTTATTTAAAGCTAAATGCTTTACTATGTCTTCTAGTAAAAAAATATTAAACATCGTATAAGCTCTTCCAGCTCTTCCTTCTTCTCATCTATAGTAATCCACAAATAATTTGTGGGATGTTTTTACCAGTCTCAGGTGGTTAGTTTGCAAGCGGTGCAGCGTGCGGCGGTGCAAGGGTTACACTTGATTTATCTAGCTTACGAGCGCTGTGGGACAAATTATACGTTGTGTTATGTGGTCTAAGTACTAGTTGTGAAATTATGGTCGTCTGGGGGAGGCCTTCAGCTAAATAAGGACCTAAATATTTTTTAGATGTCGTTTGGGTGTCATAATATTTTAAATGACGTACATTGTTATTTGTAAGAACACAACAAATAACAAAAAAACCACACGTACGTACTCATTTCAACTGTTTTAAATATTCGATGCTCGATGCGTACCTAATACATAATTTATAAACGAAAAATAAACAAATTAATTTGAATATTACGAGGGGAACACAAAATTGTTATGTTGCTGCCATAAAATAACGAAACATGAAAAATTTTCAGACGCCCGCATCAGACTGATAAATGGCTTCCGAAAATCCAAAAGGAAGTTACAGCTTACTTGGGATTTGGTCTAGAACCTCTCACGTCCCATAACTGCTGCACTCCGCTTTATTACAATTAACATAAGCCTCAAAGTCCCACACTCTATGCTAAACAAATCTGACTGGCAATTTTGAACTCTACATCTTCTCAACAATGAGGCGATTATTGCTTGGTCACAATGAAAACGCGTTTGGTGCGAACTTGCTCTCTCCTACGAACAATTTTCGCACTTGGGTCTGTGTGTTAAGGTTGTAAGTCCTGAAACGAGCTGTTTGCGCAGAAATGATGCGAGGCTCGTGCCCTCGGAGCAGCTCACTCTTTACATTTATGTGTACGATATGTCGCCGGCGATTTAGAATACTAATTTTGCCTGTCTTAAAATTGGATACAGGGGTAGTAATTTTAATATATACTACATACCAGTACAGATAAAATAATAATAATATAATAATAATAATATCTATGGACGCTTCATACGACGTCAATCTGGCCCCGTGCTAAGTATCCGGAGGACTTGTGTTACAGGTACCAGAAAAAGGGGAGTATATTAAATACTTTTATACTATACATATATTTAAGATTTTTGTTATACTATACACATATTTAATACACATTCATGACCCAGGAACACAGAAAAACTTTTTGTTCCTTCGGCAGGATTCGAACCCCGGCTTGAGCACCAAAGCGCTGAACCACTGAGCCACAGAGGTCGTCAAAATATATTATACTTAATATTTTTATACTTATTTACTGTAACAAAAAAATAAATTCCCCTAAAGTTATATGTAGAGATGTTAGAGAAGATTAATTAGATTAAAAACTATTAAATAGTTTTAATATATATTAGCTGTTATAATATTCTATTCATAACTAATAAATATTTTGTATTAATCAAAATTTTCATTAAATACAAAACTTTTAACTAGATGTCATTTGTGACTTTAAATTAGGTATGAAAATCATGTCAGTGCCTATACAATATTTATTCGATAACGATAAGAATACACTGATGTCATTTATTCGTGTTAAGTATAAGACTACATCTAAAACATTTAATTTCAATAATGTACTTAGAATATTGAGGCATTACTACTCGGCAAATGTATAAAAATATAATATTTTATGTATAGCTTATTAATTAGATACATTAAAAAAGTACAAAAAAGTTTTTTCTTTGCTAAATTAATAAATAAAACCTACATCATTACTTTACTTACTTTTATATACAAAAACATTCATTATGGTAAGTATGAGCTTAAACGCACAAATATCCTACTAATATAATTTTGAAAGTTTGTGAGGATGTATGGATGGATGTTTGTTCCTCTTTCACGCAAAAACTACTGAACGGATTTCGATGAAATTTGGTATGGTAGTAGTTTAGGTTCTGAATTAACATAGGCTACTTTTTATTAACAAAGAAAAAGTACAGTGTTCCCGAGGGATACTATACTTACGCGGGCGGAGCCGCGGGCAACAGCTAGTCTCCGATATTTGTGCGGCCGTATACTGCATACACTTTTACCCACGTGTGACGTGGGTACGACTTTAGTACCGAGCGTTTTTACGAGACTTTCGAAATTATGTATTTAAATCGCTGTACCTACCTTTGAAAATATTGACTTTTGATGTACTGTTTCTTCTGAGCATTTACTCATATTTAATTTAAGAGTACGATTTATATTTTATGCAATTAAAAGAATCAATCCGCTAGCCTAATAAAAGTTTTGATATGAATTTTTAACAGTGTATACTGTCATTAAAAATGTGTATATATGCACACTCATTTACTAATTTGAAAAATAATGATGACAATTTTTAGTAAAAGTTGAGTTTATTTGACAAACATAAAATTAACAATAAAACTAGAGGCAAATAAAAAAACTAAAAATTAGTACTAATAAAAAGAAGACTTACCTACAAATAATAATCTATCTCTAAAAAAAACTATAAATAGAAAAACTTCCCCAGGTCGTCCCCATCTGGCAGAGTACCTAGCAAACTGATAGCATTGCCTCGATGGATAGCAATGGCTATCCGTTGTGCCAGGTAGTTCCCGGCTCTAGGGTCTCGGGTGGCTTCAGTAAGCTTTTTAGAGATTTCTTTAAAAAGCTTATGTGCCTCCGGACCCCATGCGCCTAGGGTTTCCACCCCAAACGGTTCAAATATGAGGTCTCCGCTAAGGTTCTCATACTTGCGCCGCTCCGCTTCACCGCAGCAAGAGTATCGACACAAGTAGCGTCCCATACAAGAGCCCGTCCCACACTCCAAGGAACAAGAGCCCGACAAATGAGGTCATTCAGACTGTGATGCCGGGGAATGCGTCCAGCGCTTCGTGAGCAGCACAGCCCGTGATAACCGTGGCTGTCTACGTTCGCGCCGCAAACACACTGATGATACATTTTTAGTTAGGTATAAATGGTAAATATTAACAACCGTGATCAATTTGTGCATCTAATGAACATACATATTGTTTACGAAACAGGTGAAAACGGTAACACGCGCACGTTTCTACAGCGTCACACTCTCTTGGATGTAAATAGAAAATCAACCAACCGTAAAATGATGATGAATTGTCCTATTCAGAAGGGTCCTTCGGTTGAGAGACGTTATACGGGAAATCAACGCAACAGAAAGGGACAGGAATAAGGAAAATTAGCTGATGCTCCCGTGAATTTGTGTACGCTTTCAATAAAGGTTCTTTACAGTAGGTAAAATAGGAATAAAATGGATCGGCTCTAATCCGCGGCCATTTATAACTCACACGCCATTAATTTAAGCGATAATTTGCGTGCGCCGTCATTGGTCGGACAGATACCACAAGTTGGGAATTCCGTAAGACGCGCCTAGTGCCTACTTGTAATCGGTAGCATCGAACGACCTTATCTTGTTTGTTGCAATGATTTTGATAATCAAAGTTTTACTGAAGATATGAAAGTACATTTAAAAAATTTGCTGTGCGGTATCTACACACCTATGATATGTATGACTATACTTAGTGTAGTCCTATATAAATTGCACTTTAATAATAAAATACATTTTCATTCTCAAAGGAAACCCTTTGGAAGAAATCTGTACTAATTGTAAAAAATTAAATAGTTACTAAGAGGATATTAGAAAATTAGCTACTTTATACTTTAAAACACACTTTTGTCTAAAAACCAAGTAGCGTTAAACTAGCCATACACGTAAGGGTTTACCTTACAGGTTTGTCTGTCATGTAAGCTTGAGCTGATACTGTATGATAACCTGCACAAATATGTATCATGCATGCTCCTGTTCACCTGTACTTACAGGCAAACCTATTAGATGTGTTGGATGGAGTGTTTCAGTCTGTGATGTCATCTCAAAAGTAATGTATGCGTATTGCGTATGAAGTATAGAACACGCATTAATCAGCGTGTCGTCATATTTACGACGTGCTTTATGTCGATATAATTGCAATAGATATAGTTGTTCAGAAAACAAATGCCCTGAAAAGTTCTGTAAGTACTATCTTGAAAGAGGTAGATACTGAAAGTTGGCCTATAAATGTAAAATTAAAATACTACCGAAAACATATTCTCAACGAATTAAATTGATCATAATTCATAATATGGTCGCTAAGTAGTTGAAACATCATACTTATCTAATACTTAACACTTAGAATATGTTATTTATAACACTGTGAGGTCTTCACGTATTAGGGCGAACAAACAACGCGTCGGAAACACTCGTCCACTTCCGTATCAGCCATCAGGATTATGTTATTAAGCAGACCCGAGGTGGTCCGTACACACTACAATGTTTAAATATCTTTAAAAGCTTATTTTGATTACATTGCGTCGTTTATTTTATTCTTACATCACGGGTACTTAATCTTATTTAATTCTTTTGGAGGACGTCCGCTTTTTGCATGACGTGATCTATTTTTTTATTTAACGGCAATAAAATGAGAGAAAGTTGTTAAATTATTATTATTAAAACATTTTAAGAACATTTAAAATAAACGATCGAATGTATAATTATTGAATACGCGCTAAGATTCCATTAGGCATTGTAAATAAGATGATGATGATGATGATTACGTAAGTTAGTGGCATATGCTTGCAATTCTTTGAACTATGCCGAAATTTCCAAACGCGTAAATTTAAAAACTAAGGAGTAATTCTGTTCGGTGCTTTTGGATTCACCTTTGTGATGTTTGTGCTTTGTGTCACGGGTATTTAATCTTACTTAATTATTTTGGAGGACGTCCGCTGTTTGCATGATGTGGTCTTTTTTTGTATTTAACGGCAAAGAAATGAGGGAAAGTTTCCATTTTACTAGAAAAATAACTGTCTATTTAGTGAAAGTATCTTTTAAAAGAACTCTATCATTGTAATTATTATCACTTTCAATTAATACCAAATAGTAGAGATTGTTAATATTATTTTGTTAGCTAAACTGTGTACATGTTAATGTTAACAATGTATACATACCAACATTAATAAGATAGTTGAAAGATAAAATAATAAATGGCAATAAAGATAATAATTAATTGATGTAAAAGACTTCAGTAATGTTTGTAAGCAGAGACCAAAATACCTACGAGTAGGTAGGTATTTGTTGCCAGCGTAAATTGCCAGTAATTTTGAAACTTTATTTTATGGTCATTATTGTTAATATTACATTATCGTTATTACTATCAAATCAGTCATGGCTCTTTAGAATTTATTTAGCTATTTCCATAGACTAATGATTGGTCTCGCTGGGCGCTAGACCGCCGCCGCCGCCGAGCGAGACCAATGATTTATCTATGGCTATTTCCTTGTTAATATTATTTACAATTCGTAAAATTTGTCGGGATTAGTGTGTTCTTCAAATCACTTAGTTAATGGACATCGTTCATTTCAATTGTCCATATACTTGGCTTACATATTTAATTGTCTGTCAGGGTGCCAGGCAGGCGACGCGGATAATCACAATACAAATCTATCGCAATGAATTATGCTGTGTGACTGAGGACAATGAACTGGTGATCTTCAAAGTCATTCGCTGAAATAGAATTTACAGACACCTCAATAAAACGATAAGATTTTTTCTTTACGAATGAATTGAAGATATATGTCATACCTATTTAGTATTCAGGTACAATACTACATAAGCGGACCATGGAGAGACGCTTGGCTACGTTGAATGTAAGAGGAGAAATGAATGGTAAGAATGAAAGTGGATGAAGCGAAAGAAGTATGTAAGGATCGTAGCAAGTGGAAAGAAGTGGTCTCTGCCTACCCCTACGGGAAAGAGGCAGTCCTGCCTACCCCTACGGGAAAAAGGCGTGATTATATGTATGTACAATACTACAACGACTGCGATTGGTAACTCAATGCGTAGAAACTTTTATATTTACATATTGTTTCATTTAAAATTATTGTATCTATAATTATACATACCTTTTATAAAAAAGGAGATGTCCTCCCTGACTGACCACACGTGCAATCTTGACAGTAGTTTCAATTTAAAATGTAGACGCACACTTTAAAAAATTCCACTTAAGGTCCTCCCCCGAGCAAAAGACCTTGAGGCGGTCAGCCGCATAACTCAGTTCAAAATTTTTCACATAACTTAGTTCAAAATTGACAAAAAAAAAAAATGTAAACGGCGAATATCTAGCTTATGAAATTGCCTATCTATTGGTGTGTGTCCCAAATAAAATTAACTTGTAAATACTATGGAGACGCTGAAACTATAATTGAATGTAACATTGAATTATAGTTTGAACTAAGTTATGTGAAAAATTTTGAACTGAGTTATGCGGCTGACCGCCTCAAGGTCTTTTGCTCGGGGGAGGGCCTTAATGAGTGTCTTTTGCTCGGGGGAGGGCCTTAATTAGTTATATATTTTTACCCACCCTGCAACTTTACAACATTACCTACCACAGTTTGATAACAGTCTGTAAACCAATATCGCCGAGAACAAACCATTCATTTTGTATATAACCACATCAAAATAATAGAGTCGGAATTTTCTATTACAATAAAATATAGTAGATAGGGTCGAGGTTGTAAATTACGAGCTACTTATCTATGTGTACCGCGGAGACTAGCCGGCTAAAATGTAAATACAACATTTTCTGCTTGGCATCCTTATACACTTTGCCTTGAAAATTTACGACTTCACTGCTCATGATAATAATAAGATTGCATTTTTTCTTTAATTTACTTTTTTGGAATTCATATACCTACAGGATAATACATATTTTATAAGATTTTAGACTTTTAAATTGGCGTTTTTTTTCTCTTTCCCTTTTTTTTTAAATTTTGTGTTTTAAATTTATCTGATAGCGCGGTCGCGCTATCTCCAAGTATTTAATATTTTCTCGTAACATTTCGCGGCTTTTTCGTGCCCCATATTTTCGTTTGTAATAAAGCTAGCGGTCTGAATTTTTGTCGCGAAGAATTCGTTGACGACACAAGCTAATGTTTTAAATTTCACAAAAATCTTGTGCATAGTTTAGCGCCAAAAACACGATTTTGAAAGATATGGATACACGGAGGTAGAATAAGCAAAATTCAAAACATACTGTTGGGCTAGGTTATTGGCTACATATAAAGGGAAAATATAGAAAAAGTGAAAATTCACTTTTTACTCCTTTGATGTTGATAATCATTTTAATTATGGAATATATCTGGAAACAATGGAAACGAATAAATGGATCGCCCTTTGGTATTAAATTGTATTATGTTTTTACTAATTAATTTGAAAACGAGCAAAACTATCACCTGATGCTTAGAAACCGTTATAACTTCTTACCACCACAGGTTGGTAGTTTTAAAGATCGCGAACGCACTTGTAAGTCCTGCGTTGCATCCATAAGCGACGGTAACCGCTTTAATTAAGGAATAGGTCTGGAATTGAGCAAAAGGATCGCCTTGTGGTAAGCATAAGGCGATCCGTTTGTACACTTATACATCTGAAACACCAGAAGAGTTAAAAGTACGTTCCAGATCCTTGAGTGTGGAACCACCAACCATTGGAAAAGAGGCAAGTCTTTTTCACGTAAAAAGTTTTGAGATATCGTAGAAACCAAGTCTCTACTATTATTAGTTATTGATTAAAATTTTGTGACTGCATGTGGATAATTTTATTTTTTTAATATTTGTTATAGTGACTTCGCTATGAGCACTATAAATTTATCTATAATACCATATAATGCATAGTCGAGTGATAGTTTAGAATAATATCCTTATCTGATAATACCTATAAACAATTGCAGACAATAAATCTCAAAAAACTACGTACGAAACGAAAAATTAAACATTTAATTGCAGGTCATAGGGTTGTCTTGTAAGTTGTAACTTGTATGGGAAAATTAAAATCACAAGTCGGCACAGGTCATCAATTGCGCTAATATTTTTTTCCCTTTTATATTGGGCTCATACGAACATTTTAAGAACTACGATATGCGTAAAAAAATATTGAACTTGAAATATAAGAGACATCCTGGTGGGAGCCCTTAGGTGAGACGGTGAAAAACGTCGAATAACATAAAATCGTACGCGATACAAATCGTATTCTATACTTGTATTGGTAAATAAAAACTTGTGCACGTCGCTCGGTCGGTTGTAAAAACGTGACAGCCCCAATAAAACAATGAAGGCGCTTATCACTCGTTATCAAAGCAGCAAACATAAATTTTATTTGAACGAGTGTTCTCCACGCTGTGTTGTACGGCCCGACCGTTTGCTCTACTTGTGACGAGATAACGCGACAATCATTATCACTCTATCAGTGTATCATACCATGGCTTTATATTTCTTACCAGTTTCATTTATGTAGGTACCTGTAGAACACACACAGGGTGCGTGTATAAGATTTAAATTTTGAAAGACAATAGGGGATCGGGCCATCGGACTACATCTTAAATATTGAGTTTCATTAATATACTCAGAAATATTGAGGCATTGCTACTTGGTAAATGTGAAAAAATATATTATTAGATGAGTAGTTTATTAATTGAATACATCTTAAAAGAAAAAAATGTTTTTGCTAAATCAGTAAACACTTTAACCCACGTGTGATATCACTCGTGGGTACGACTTTAGTATGGAGCGTTTTTACGAGACTTACGAAATTTTGTATACAAATCGCTGTATCTTTGAAAATATTGACTTTTGATGTACTGTTTCTTCTGAGAAGTTACTCATATTTAAGAGTACTATTCATTTATTCAATTTAAAAAAACAGTCCGACCCCCTATTTCCATAACATAAAACGAACTCAGCTATTTGTGTATGAAAATTAAGTTTCTCAAAATATAAAATCTAAATCTATATTTATACGAGATATATTTAAAAAAGTAATGGTAGGCGAGTAAACTTCAAAGGCATATTAGAAACAGGTGTGGTAAATAAGTAACAATAAAAATGTTACTTAACTAGTTATTCAATAAATAATACCTCCTGACGATCGTTATTTAATTTTAATATGACTTTATAATGTGGACGCCATTATTTTTCAATAATCAGATAATAAGGACAATATATTTTTTTCTGTAATCACAATTCACGCTGGCCTGTTACAGACTACATCGTTATTGGTGGTTCGTGACTTTTTCCAAAACAATGGGCTTACTCCGTCAGGAGACATCTGTTTATGATGACTATAGATATAATAATAATATGAGTATCTGCTGCAATATGCCTTGTAACTATCTTGTAACATATGAATTATTGATGAATTATTATTAACTCTCCTCGTGTTTTACTTTTTTTTTTGGAACTGCTGCTATCAACAGTTAATAATATTATTTATTATCTTTTGTGAGCTTTGTGAGCTCCGTGGCCTAGTGGGTTGACCGTTTGGTTCGCACTCGAGAGAGTGCAGGTTCAAATCCCAGGTTGTGGCGTGTACCAATGAGACTTTTTCAGATCTCAAGTACATTATACGGACGCTCTAACGGTGAAGGAAAACATCGTGAGGAAACCCGCACATAGTTGGCCCCAGACGTATTGACCAGTTCATTCCTCTGGATTTGACCGACTATGTTGTAAGAATGCCGTATGTGCTTGGGCAACCATACGACATTTAAAAACCAACTGTCCCAGGCACTACAGTATTTCAAGAGTGGATACTTCGCTCGGAGAATACTGTATAAATCATCCATTAATGGATGTAAAGGCCTGAGTTATTATCTTTACTATTATTTTTTATTAATTGTACTATTCTTGATGTTCAAGATACAGTCTTTTTAAATTTTATAAATTTTTATTCTGCCCCTTACGGACTAATAGCACATGTCATAAACTTATCTAGTTATTATTGTAAATTATTGAACCTTCGTAAAACATGTTTGATGTAAGGTGCATAGACTTTATCAGATTTCTAACCGAGGTTAATAAAATATTCTCATTATAAAGCGATGAATACATTCCGGCTTTATTGTTTTAAACAACAAAAGAACATGTTATTCATGTAACATGTTTTATTTTAAAATTATTAAACCTATAATGGTCAACTACCTAGTGTCTAGCATAAATAGTTTGTTCAATATTGCATCTGTGCAAAACACATTAATATTGGATTTCAAAAATCTTTGTCTCGAAGCAATCTTGTTGAAAAAATCAATGTAATAATATAGACATACAAAAATATATTTTTAAAATCGCTTTTTAATTACATAACAAAACTAAGTAAGTATATATATTAAAATATATATATTCTGATAAAATATCTATTTTATCATAAAACCTTTTTGATAATTGTAACCAAAATGTGTACTATAAAATATTATTTATCTTAATTAATTAAAATCTTATAATTTGTATGAAACTATATGACACATCTGCTGCGCTAATAAAGTGTGCTCATCGGTTTCCCAAGTGACTAATTTGTTAACAAGTGTTCAGGGACACATAATTAAGTCGTAAGCAACGGGGTGTCCACGTCCCTCTCTACATATATTCCGGTGTCAAAACTCTCGTGTAAACTACGCCTAATTACCAATTTAAAAACAATTTATGACTCCGTTCGACTATTTCCTTGAACATCTACAATTTTCGTTAATAAGTCTAATGTATGAGACGTAAAGGTGAGTTCACAACAAGTATAATAAATTATGTTCACTTTATTGATATTGCAAATTAAGTATATTTGCAGTTGGCTAATTCCAGACATGCAAAAAATACTCAACATACCTTCATTAGTATGTAAAAAGTGACCATGCCAGTCGGATGGGTTGTTAATTGTTATTATGGTCAGCTAGCTACACAGGGGGTCTTAATGTTTCATGTATTGAAGTTTGAAAAAAAAATATTCCGAGGAAACATCTATACATATAATAAATCTGTAGAGGGGTCATGTCTGTACATTAAAGTTATCTAAGTGAAAATTAAAATGTGGGGTCTATAAAGGCCACAGAACCTAAAAATAACGTTTTTGAAAAAAATGTCTGTCTGTCTGTCTGTCTGTCTGTCTGTCTGTCTGTCTGTCTGTCTGTCTGTCTGTGTGTTTGTTATCACATCACGCCAAAACCACTGGATGGAATAAAATGAAATTTGGTAGGTAGGTAGCTTAGGACCTGAAGGGTAAAATAGGATACTCTTTATCCCGCAAAATTAAAGGGTTCCCATGGGATCTTCAAAAAACTGTACCTACCTGTTTGACGTTATTTCTGGCAATCTACTCGACGTATTTAAATAATACTTGGCACAAAGGTAGATTGGAACATGAAATAACTAACAGTATTTTTTTTTCTTGGAAACCAAAACGGTTCCCACGGGATCATGAAAAAACTGTATTTTTGAACTTGCTTCACAAACCGAAATAAATCATCATTTTTCGCATGTTTTCTCTTGAAATAAAACTATTAAATTAAAATTATAAAAATAAATCTATGTTTATCCTACTCAACACAAATAATAAATAAGGAGGGTTCCGTAACTATAAGCGCGTAATATGCTTTTTTTTAATTACTCGAAAAGTTACTGTCCGATTTGGTTCACAATAGTTTTCCTAAGGAGTTTTTAGCATGATCTATCAGCATGGAAATTTGCAAGTTTCTATCTCCTATAGTTTAAAAATGCTAGGGGGGGGACCAACTTACAAACTACTTTGGAGGCCGATTACTCGAAAATGGTCAACTTTATAAAAAAGTAACGTATGAAACCTTGCCTTTATTTTAAAAGACCTATTCTACGATATCCCACACGATGGGGTAGAGTGAAAAAATATTTTTCATCCCCACTTTACATGTATGGAGAGCCACCCCTAAAATATAAAATTATTACTATTTTATGATCCCGAAACCGTGACCTATACACACTCTATAACTGCACCAAATTTCATCAATTTATATTCATAATTACAGGAGCTAGAGGCGCGGACAGACAGACAGACAGACAGACGGACAGAGCGAAACTATAAGGGTTCCTTAAGTATTACGGAACCCTAAAAATAGCGAAGGAGTAAACCAATAGTACAAGATCTACTTAAACTAAGAATTTGCTTTGAGCGAGAGGTCAACTTATTTGGTGGTTTTTAATAAGTTACCTACTATATTTTTAGCCGGTAAAAATGTACCTTGATATTATTTCGTTCAGGCTCTTGAAATATTTGCGTTCGAAATTCAAAATTTAACCGCATACATAGGATGTGTTCCGCGGGAAATAATACGTAGGCAAAATGGCAACTGCTGGTATAAAATAAGCAAAATGGCGAATTATGTTAGCATTATTGAAGTTAGCAAAATATGTGCCCTGGCGGATAATCAGTTTTTTAGGGCAAGCGCTAACAATCTCTATTTTCGGCGGAACGCAGCCATATCTATACATATAATAAATCTGTAGAGGGGTCATGTCTGTACATTAAAGTTATCTAAGTGAAAATTAAAATGTGGGGTCTATAAAGGCCACAGAACCTAAAAATAACGTTTTTGAAAAAAATGTCTGTCTGTCTGTCTGTCTGTCTGTCTGTCTGTCTGTCTGTCTGTCTGTCTGTGTGTTTGTTATCACATCACGCCAAAACCACTGGATGGAATAAAATGAAATTTGGTAGGTAGGTAGCTTAGGACCTGAAGGGTAAAATAGGATACTCTTTATCCCGCAAAATTAAAGGGTTCCCATGGGATCTTCAAAAAACTGTACCTACCTGTTTGACGTTATTTCTGGCAATCTACTCGACGTATTTAAATAATACTTGGCACAAAGGTAGATTGGAACATGAAATAACTAACAGTATTTTTTTTTCTTGGAAACCAAAACGGTTCCCACGGGATCATGAAAAAACTGTATTTTTGAACTTGCTTCACAAACCGAAATAAATCATCATTTTTCGCATGTTTTCTCTTGAAATAAAACTATTAAATTAAAATTATAAAAATAAATCTATGTTTATCCTACTCAACACAAATAATAAATAAGGAGGGTTCCGTAACTATAAGCGCGTAATATGCTTTTTTTTAATTACTCGAAAAGTTACTGTCCGATTTGGTTCACAATAGTTTTCCTAAAGAGTTTTTAGCATGATCTATCAGCATGGAAATTTGCAAGTTTCTATCTCCTATAGTTTAAAAATGCTAGGGGGGGGGACCAACTTACAAACTACTTTGGAGGCCGATTACTCGAAAATGGTCAACTTTATAAAAAAGTAACGTATGAAACCTTGCCTTTATTTTAAAAGACCTATTCTACGATATCCCACACGATGGGGTAGAGTGAAAAAATATTTTTCATCCCCACTTTACATGTATGGAGAGCCACCCCTAAAATATAAAATTATTACTATTTTATGATCCCGAAACCGTGACCTATACACACTCTATAACTGCACCAAATTTCATCAATTTATATTCATAATTACAGGAGCTAGAGGCGCGGACAGACAGACAGACAGACAGACGGACAGAGCGAAACTATAAGGGTTCCTTAAGTATTACGGAACCCTAAAAATAGCGAAGGAGTAAACCAATAGTACAAGATCTACTTAAACTAAGAATTTGCTTTGAGCGAGAGGTCAACTTATTTGGTGGTTTTTAATAAGTTACCTACTATATTTTTAGCCGGTAAAAATGTACCTTGATATTATTTCGTTCAGGCTCTTGAAATATTTGCGTTCGAAATTCAAAATTTAACCGCATACATAGGATGTGTTCCGCGGGAAATAATACGTAGGCAAAATGGCAACTGCTGGTATAAAATAAGCAAAATGGCGAATTATGTTAGCATTATTGAAGTTAGCAAAATATGTGCCCTGGCGGATAATCAGTTTTTTAGGGCAAGCGCTAACAATCTCTATTTTCGGCGGAACGCAGCCATAGTCTGTTTACCGTATTGATATTGACTGAGCAGAATAGAAGAATAACTGTTTAATAATTTCAAATACTATTCTATTCTGTGAAAAAATATTTTCAACTTTTATAACATTCGTCTTCTTTAATTTTAGTGAAATAAACTTTAAATTGATGTTATATCTTTGAGTATCCTACCATATTATAGGTACCAAATAATTGTATATTAGGTTGAACTTGAAGCTTGGTAGGTATCTTATAAGGAATAATGGTGTCTACAGACACACGAATTTGGTACGGAGCGTACAGCGGATCTGGTACGCTCCGTACCAAATCCGAGCGTGTGTAGGGCAGTCCGGCGAACATAGGAAGAAGGCGAAGAGTTCGCAGCTATCCGCATCGGATTTGGTCCGCTCCGTACCAAATCCGTGCGTGTGTAGAGCAGTCCGGCGGTTAGGCCGTACAACGGTGTCAGTGTTGCCAACTTAGGGATTTACCACCCAAAATTAGGGAAAATATCTACGGGGGCTTACTAGGGGCCAGGATGTTTTTACTCCTTATGAATAAATTTGTATGTAATAATAAAAATTATTTAAATGTGTGTATATAGTCAGGGATATGAAAATATAATATTGGGAGTGAAATCAGATTAAGACAAGTTAATTTTATGTTATTCACGCGTAAGTCTTTATGTTAGCTTATTATCTCTTAGACCTGTCAATGGTATAATTATCAGGGGTGAAGTTTGGGGAGAAATATTTTTGAGAGTTGATATAGTGATATCAACTCTCAAAAATATTTCAGGCAGTGGCCTGTTATCAATGAATTTCGGGAATCTTCGCGTCGTCGAAAAACAGCACTGTAAATAGAACTCTGTGCTAATGCAATAGAACTGAAAATCGAACACACGAGTGTCGAGCTTTTCGGTCCACTGCATCGTACCAAATCCGTGCGTGTGTAGCGACACCGGATTCGGTCTGCGGATATGGTCCGCTGTACGCTCCGTACCAATTTCATGTGTCTGTAGATGCCTACTCTGCAGCAAACCGCAAAAGTTTTTACAATACCTATACTAATAATATTATAAATGCGAAAGTGTGTCTGTCTATCTGTCTGTTACCTCTTCACGCTTTAACCGCTGAACTGATTTTAATGAAATTTGGTATAGACATACTTTGAGTCCTGGGAAAGGACACCGTAATTTTTCGGCATAAAAAGTATCCTATTACTTTTTATGCCGAAAAAGTACGGTGTTTCTGAGGGATAATGTATTATTCTGTGTATATTTGACTGTCTTTCACTGCTAAAAGGTTGATCCGATTTGAATGAAAGTTGGTATGGTAGTGGTGTATGCTTTGTACAAACGCGCAGTCCACTTTTTTCCCAAAAAGATACAGTGTTCCCGAGGGATAATTTTGTGGATATTTGACTGTTTTTCACTGTTAAAAGGTTGAACCGATTTGAATGAAAGTTGGTATGGTAGGTATTGGTTAATTCTTTGGACAAACGCGTAGTCTACTTTTTATTCCAAATCTATACTTCTATACTACTATTAATATACTAATATATTATACTTCTATAATTAATATTATACATGCGAAAGTGTGTCTGTCTGTCTGTCTGTTACCTCTTCACGCTTTAACCGCTGAACCGATTTTTATGAAATTTGGTATAGACATACTTTTGGTCCCGGGAAAGGACATAGGATTTTTTATCCCGAAAAAGTAGTGTTCCCGCGGAATAATATATTTACGCGGGCGGAGCCGCGGGTAAAAGCTAGTTATTAATAAATTAAACTGTTACAATCTTCATACTTACATACTTCATCTGGATTAGAAATGTAATTATATCTATGAACGCTTCACACCACGTCAATCTGGCCCCGTGGTAAGTATCCGCAAAACTTGTGTTACAGGTACCAGATAACGGGAAGTTTTAATACTTTTTTACTATACATATATTTAAGAGTTTTACTATAATAAACACATATATAAGACACATCCATGACCCAGGAACACAGAAAAACTTTTTGTTCCTTCGGCAGGATTCGAACCTGCGACCTCCGGCTTGAGCACCAAAGCGCTGAACCACTGAGCCACAGAGGTCGTTAAATTGAAGTGCAGATGTTATTTTCGCTGATATTTTTCAGAGTCAGTTTAAACGGTGTAATGCAGATAACGTAACCGTAAATTATCGAAACTCTTCCACTAGACAGAGACAGGAGTTAAAGAGTTTGGACATACAGTTTAGAGTAAGCTTATTAAGTTTACTTTAAATATAAACTGGTAAACAAATATCTATTGATAATATGGAACACATTGCAATATTAAAAATACCGACTTAAAAACGATTTAAAATAACCAAATTATTATCTAAATTATATATTAGTTTTTGTCTAGATGAAAAATAAAAAGAGCTATGGCTAAAAAACTGAATCTAGGTTGGAGGCTGCAGGTAGAGTACTAGAGGCTGGCAGCATTGCCTTGCTGTATGGCCAAACTGATACGTTTGCCGAGGTAAGCGCCAACCTTAGGGTCATTAGCCTAATATAAACTTATATTATAAATAATATTTTATATAATATTAAATTCTCGTGTCACAGCGTTTGTTTGAGAACTCCCTTAAAATATCTTGACCGATTTTTCTGAAATTTTACTAGTGTATTCGGTAGATATGTTATGGTAGTTGTTGATATAGAAAGCTTAGGTGTATGTATATACTAGGTAGTCATTTATTTATTCCAGTTCATAGTTAAGACAGAACAACGTCTCTTGAGTACCAACTAGTTGTGTTATAGAATTTTAACTATGTGAATTTTGTTGCAGTATGGGCAGAAACCGGCGAATTTCGAGATAGTGGGCACTCGTCGCTAACTTCTGGTGGCTCGGGCGTGGATCAGTCGCTATATGCTCCTCCTAGACCGCGAAGGGACCGGAAACTTGCTGACGATAGTGAGTATTATAAAGGTATTAAAAATTATATTATTACGGTTTTATTGTAGAGAAAGATGATTTGAAAATTGAAAGCTAAATAGTTTTGTTATCTCCCAAAGCATTGCAGGAAATCACTTCAACAATAACAGCTCTAGTTTTACTTTTTTAAGATATTTTTTTTAAGAATTGAATGTAAATTGCAATAATAGCAATAGGCTAGATGACAATTTTTTATTGCATAAACTCTTAAATATGAGTAACTAATCAGAACAAACCGTATATCAAAAGTCAATATTTTCAAAGGTACAGCGATTTGTATATAAAATTTAGCAAGTCTCATGAAAACACTCCATACTAAAGTCGTACCTAGCTGTGACCTCACGCCTAGGTTAAAGTGTATGAAGTATACGGCCGCAGAAACATATTTTTAAATATCTCCGACGTTTGTTCGTTTAAGTTCATACTTACTTTAATGAAGGTTTTTAGGGTTCCGTAATACTTAAGGAACCCTTATAGTTTCGCTCTGTCCGTCTGTCTGTCTGTCTGTCTGTCTGTCTGTCTGTCTGTCTGTCTGTCTGTCCGCGCCTCTAGCTCCTGTACTTATGAATATAAATTGATGAAATTTCGTGCAGTTATAGATTGTGTATAGATCACGGTTTCGGGATCATAAAAAAATAATAATTGTATATTTTAGGGGTGGCTCTCCATACATGTGAAGTGGGGATGAAAATTTTTTTTTCACTCTACCCCATCGTGTGGGGTATCGTAGAATAGGTCTTTTAAAATAAAGGCAAGGTTCCATACGTTACTTTTTTATAAAGTTCACCATTTTCGAGTAATCGGCCTCCAAAGTAGTTTGTAAGTTGGTCCCCCCCCTAGCATTTTTAAACTATAGGAGATAGAAACTTGAAAATTTCCATGCTGATAGATCATGCTAAAAACTCTTTAGGAAAATTATTTTGAACCAAATCGGACAGTAACTTTTGGAGTAATTAAAAAAAAAGCATATTACGCGTTTATAGTTACGGAACCCTCTTTAGACATGTCCTGACATGCTCTTGGTTAGGTTATTGTATATGATGTGAGTAAACTAATGATGCCGGTTTTGCTAACTAATTTAGCAAATAAAATCTTCTTTGTACTTTTTGGATGTATCTAATTACTAAACTACACTAAATATTATTTTTATTTACATTTACCAAGTAATAATGCCTCAATATATCTGAGCATAATGAAACTAAATAGTTTCTACATAGTCATCATCCCTATTATTGAAGAAATTTATAAGAATTGATGGAAAACTTAAAATAAACAACATAAAATGGGAAAATCTATGAGCAAACGTATCTTCGCGATATTCTAATTCTATTACAAACATAATGCGCTGGCTCTCCAGCGCATGCATATTATATTTCTTTATTTCCACGCTCCTTGGTTTCATAACTTCAGCTTCAATAATATCTGTACTGAAATCATAAAGTTAATTTTCCACTGAACGTTAACTACGCTTGTTACGACCTGGTAAACTTTTAAGATATCTAGTTTATAGGATCACTATGGTATGAATTACTGTGTGAGCTAAACTTTTAAAAATTTTACAGATATGTATAATTTACACCTGATGATAAGTTAATCGAAACCGGTAGTGTTTATATATAAATTATTGTAAAAATCTGTATCTCTATTGTAATTTGCCGCTATAATAACAAATAATAAAAACAGAATAAAATAAATATTTAAGTGGGGTTTTTTGCTCGATATTAATACTAATGCTCGATAATAGTACTAATAGTTAGATAATATAATATGGATCACATATTATAGTTAGATATACCTCCGTGGTCTAGTGGTTCGAGTGTTCGGTGGCTCTCGACTCGAAGGTCGTGGGTTCGATTCCCGCATTGGAACAACAAAAAATTTTGTTTCTAAGTTTAGTTAGGACAATGCAGGCTAATCGCCTGATTGTCTGACAAAAAAGATGATCCATGCGTCGAATGGGCATGTAAAAAGTCGGACCTGCGCCTGATCTAGCCCCAGTCGTGTCGGTTATCCGTCCCACTGGATTATGAGAGTAAAGGAAGAGAGAGTATTCTTGTGTATTGCGCACACACTTGGGCACTATAAAATTACTCCCGCGTAACTGGCCTGGTTTCAATGAAACCAGCCACCGTCACCGAAATCGGTGTGGGGGAAGTTATTTATGGATCATCGTACCTAACCCTTCGTGTGTGAAACCTACTTGACCAGTGTTGTACTTAGTCCTCGCTATACTTTTTGCCTTCATTAGAGCACAGATTAAAGAAAGAGGATCAGATAAACATTTCGATTAAATTATATAAAGAAAAAACAGCTTTCGATTTAATTTCACTACTACAAGCATACGGTGTGTCCACGACTGTGTGGAAAAATTGTGGACCGTTGAAAAGGACGTCAACATTTTCAAATTTGGATCGATTTTAATCGTTCTATGAAAGCTTTTTCTTTGTGCGTATGTATATTATATATTTTCTACTATATTAGGGTTTCCGCACGTTATATTAGTGTTTCCGTAATTGCGTATTTATATTATAATGTGACTTATTTACTAATCATGCAACTATCAAGTTCGATAACTATCGATACACGCTACTTATGTAACGTTAAATCATTAAAGAAAACGTTGTAGCTTATCGAACGAGTGTCGGCGTGAAGTGGCGTATGTATCGATAACTGTAACATATGTTAACTGCTATTTACCTTCGAGCCTTCGTGTCGGCGGACGCAAAGGTAGTTTCGGAATGATGGATGGGTCGGCGAGCGCTCAAAGCGTATCGCCGATAACGGCTATCGCCCTATCGCCTCATATCGTTTATCGCAATCGCCTAGAATGTGAGGTAGCGCGGTTTACTAAACTCCCAAATAATATCACCTTGTCCATTATCCACAAATGACCACATAACAGATTGATGTTTTAATATAGTTGATACGAGTTCAGTTGCAAGCGATAACGATAATGCAACGAAAACTTTCTGTAGTCGATAGATCGTGAGAAGTGACATTCATTACTAGCTACTCTACGCAAATGTTAACTAAGCACATTTTTGAATACTAACTAATTGCAGATTATATGAATTAAGTATTTTTTGCTTATCATCATCATTATCATCATCATCATGCAAGTAAAATCTATCAGTACAGTTTTACGAGAATTGTATTAACTCCGGATATGATATTAAGCACAGTTAAAGTGGAGGAAGGTGCAGAAAGCTAATATTATTATTTTTATAAAAACGAATAAAAATAACAACATCGTACACTACATCAGATTATTAACACACACTACCGTACCTTTGATAAATACATTTTTGTTACACGTTGACGTTTGTCAGTCTGTCACAACATTTTTGTTCAAATAAACCATAAAAAGTTCAATTAAAAAAAACGAAACATTATGGCCGAATATTGACCACTAGGCAACATCTAGTAAAGATAAATATCTTAGTATTTTGTGAGACAATATTTTTTCGAATTAGATAGACCAAACAAAAATCTACTTTGAATTCTTTATGCCTCCTCAACTATGTTCCTCAAACATACTTAAGGTTCGTCGACTACTGAAATCGGGTTCACAAGAAGCAAAGGGTCGCTTTCAAAAATTAACCTGGAAAATATAAGCTCTAAAAATATCATAATCTTTCGCATGTCGTGGCGTCGCTCGTCGTAGCGTTGCGTAGCGCGTCGTAGGCCGTAGCTAGGAGGTACTACGTCGATTGACCTCTACAATGCCTTACATGTTAACGTAATTTAATGATTATAATCATATTATTGTAATGAGTGTACTTTTAATAACAATTATGTTATGTAGCTACTTATTTCTGTTACAAGATTTAGCTTAATGCAACCGGTGCATTGAGCTATTTTTTCTAGGTGCTCGTAATTTTGAGTTGCAAAATTAATTTTATCAAAACTTTTTTGTTACTTACTTACTTTAATTATATAACAAATAATGCACGGTAGGTACCTCTACATTTTGGTGTCTGCTATTTAAAAAATGTAAAGAACATATTTTAACGAAAAAGACGTGTCTCCAATGCCGTCACAGTACAAACTAAGGAACGGCGTGCTTGCGGTGCGATAGTAACCAAATACACCTTCATTTGCTAATTGACTCAAACAGGTCTAATTGCCCACTATAAACGGCTTCGCGCTTATCAAACCGCATATTTATTGAAGACTAGCTTTTACCCGCGGCTCCGCCCGCGTAAATATATTATTCCGCGGGAACACTACTTTTTCGGGATAAAAAATCCTATGTCCTTTCCCGGGACCAAAAGTATGTCTATACCAAATTTCATAAAAATCGGTTCAGCGGTTAAAGCGTGAAGAGGTAACAGACAGACAGACAGACACACTTTCGCATGTATAATATTAATTATAAGAAGTATAATATATTAGTATATTAATAGTAGTATAGAAGTATAGATTTGGAATAAAAAGTAGACTACGCGTTTGTCCAAAGAATTAACCAATACCTACCATACCAACTTTCATTCAAATCGGTTCAACCTTTTAACAGTGAAAAACAGTCAAATATCCACAAAATTATCCCTCGGGAACACTGTATCTTTTTGGGAAAAAAGTGGACTGCGCGTTTGTACAAAGCATACACCACTACCATACCAACTTTCATTCAAATCGGATCAACCTTTTAGCAGTGAAAGACAGTCAAATATACACAGAATAATACATTATCCCTCAGAAACACCGTACTTTTTCGGCATAAAAAGTAATAGGATACTTTTTATGCCGAAAAATTACGGTGTCCTTTCCCAGGACTCAAAGTATGTCTATACCAAATTTCATTAAAATCAGTTCAGCGGTTAAAGCGTGAAGAGGTAACAGACAGATAGACAGACACACTTTCGCATTTATAATATTATTAGTATAGGTATTGTAAAAACTTTTGCGGTTTGCTGCAGAGTAGGCATCTACAGACACATGAAATTGGTACGGAGCGTACAGCGGACCATATCCGCAGACCGAATCCGGTGTCGCTACACACGCACGGATTTGGTACGATGCAGTGGACCGAAAAGCTCGACACTCGTGTGTTCGATTTTCAGTTCTATTGCATTAGCACAGAGTTCTATTTACAGTGCTGTTTTTCGACGACGCGAAGATTCCCGAAATTCATTGATAACAGGCCACTGCCTGAAATATTTTTGAGAGTTGATATCACTATATCAACTCTCAAAAATATTTCTCCCCAAACTTCACCCCTGATAATTATACCATTGACAGGTCTAAGAGATAATAAGCTAACATAAAGACTTACGCGTGAATAACATAAAATTAACTTGTCTTAATCTGATTTCACTCCCAATATTATATTTTCATATCCCTGACTATATACACACATTTAAATAATTTTTATTATTACATACAAATTTATTCATAAGGAGTAAAAACATCCTGGCCCCTAGTAAGCCCCCGTAGATATTTTCCCTAATTTTGGGTGGTAAATCCCTAAGTTGGCAACACTGACACCGTTGTACGGCCTAACCGCCGGACTGCTCTACACACGCACGGATTTGGTACGGAGCGGACCAAATCCGATGCGGATAGCTGCGAACTCTTCGCCTTCTTCCTATGTTCGCCGGACTGCCCTACACACGCTCGGATTTGGTACGGAGCGTACCAGATCCGCTGTACGCTCCGTACCAAATTCGTGTGTCTGTAGACACCATTATTCCTTATAAGATACCTACCAAGCTTCAAGTTCAACCTAATATACAATTATTTGGTACCTATAATATGGTAGGATACTCAAAGATATAACATCAATTTAAAGTTTATTTCACTAAAATTAAAGAAGACGAATGTTATAAAAGTTGAAAATATTTTTTCACAGAATAGAATAGTATTTGAAATTATTAAACAGTTATTCTTCTATTCTGCTCAGTCAATATCAATACGGTAAACAGACTATGGCTGCGTTCCGCCGAAAATAGAGATTGTTAGCGCTTGCCCTAAAAAACTGATTATCCGCCAGGGCACATATTTTGCTAACTTCAATAATGCTAACATAATTCGCCATTTTGCTTATTTTATACCAGCAGTTGCCATTTTGCCTACGTATTATTTCCCGCGGAACACATCCTATGTATGCGGTTAAATTTTGAATTTCGAACGCAAATATTTCAAGAGCCTGAACGAAATAATATCAAGGTACATTTTTACCGGCTAAAAATATAGTAGGTAACTTATTAAAAACCACCAAATAAGTTGACCTCTCGCTCAAAGCAAATTCTTAGTTTAAGTAGATCTTGTACTATTGGTTTACTCCTTCGCTATTTTTAGGGTTCCGTAATACTTAAGGAACCCTTATAGTTTCGCTCTGTCCGTCTGTCTGTCTGTCTGTCTGTCCGCGCCTCTAGCTCCTGTAATTATGAATATAAATTGATGAAATTTGGTGCAGTTATAGAGTGTGTATAGGTCACGGTTTCGGGATCATAAAATAGTAATAATTTTATATTTTAGGGGTGGCTCTCCATACATGTAAAGTGGGGATGAAAAATATTTTTTCACTCTACCCCATCGTGTGGGATATCGTAGAATAGGTCTTTTAAAATAAAGGCAAGGTTTCATACGTTACTTTTTTATAAAGTTGACCATTTTCGAGTAATCGGCCTCCAAAGTAGTTTGTAAGTTGGTCCCCCCCCCCTAGCATTTTTAAACTATAGGAGATAGAAACTTGCAAATTTCCATGCTGATAGATCATGCTAAAAACTCTTTAGGAAAACTATTGTGAACCAAATCGGACAGTAACTTTTCGAGTAATTAAAAAAAAGCATATTACGCGCTTATAGTTACGGAACCCTCCTTATTTATTATTTGTGTTGAGTAGGATAAACATAGATTTATTTTTATAATTTTAATTTAATAGTTTTATTTCAAGAGAAAACATGCGAAAAATGATGATTTATTTCGGTTTGTGAAGCAAGTTCAAAAATACAGTTTTTTCATGATCCCGTGGGAACCGTTTTGGTTTCCAAGAAAAAAAAATACTGTTAGTTATTTCATGTTCCAATCTACCTTTGTGCCAAGTATTATTTAAATACGTCGAGTAGATTGCCAGAAATAACGTCAAACAGGTAGGTACAGTTTTTTGAAGATCCCATGGGAACCCTTTAATTTTGCGGGATAAAGAGTATCCTATTTTACCCTTCAGGTCCTAAGCTACCTACCTACCAAATTTCATTTTATTCCATCCAGTGGTTTTGGCGTGATGTG
The DNA here is from genome assembly GCA_905404095.1 of Glaucopsyche alexis. NCBI lineage: Eukaryota > Metazoa > Arthropoda > Insecta > Lepidoptera > Lycaenidae > Glaucopsyche > Glaucopsyche alexis. The sequence goes on from FR990047.1 coordinate 15,101,609, forward strand.
ATAACAAACACACAGACAGACAGACAGACAGACAGACAGACAGACAGACAGACAGACATTTTTTTCAAAAACGTTATTTTTAGGTTCTGTGGCCTTTATAGACCCCACATTTTAATTTTCACTTAGATAACTTTAATGTACAGACATGACCCCTCTACAGATTTATTATATGTATAGATTGTAAAACTTGTTGTCATTCAGACGTTTATAATTAAAATAAAAAGCACACAACGTGCAATGTGTTATGAGGAAATTATAACAAATGTTTTTGTTATAAACACGTGTAAAATATTCTTGTCATCAAATGCATGTGCTTTTTTATCTCTTTATATCTTAATCTTCAGGGCAAAAAAAAACAATGTCAAAAATAACTTACCTACTTAAAATGCTTAACAAAGAATTAGGTACATAAGAAATATAAGGTAGATAATTCATTAAAAATACGCTTTGTATATTATTATAGAGTGGTGGGCAGGTAAATAAATAAATCTTTTACGCGGCAGATCAGCAAAAAAACACTAATTATTTTATGTAATTGATTGTACTGTCGGTTCTTGGTGGAAATTCATGTTGAACACTAATAAAACACAATTTTTCGTGCACTTTGTCCACTATATTAAGATATAAATATAACTAATTATTTTGCACTTTCTAAGTTTCTACGGGAGATCATGCTAAATAAATTTGGTGTTTCTTGTATTTTATCGTACTTTATGTTCATTTAAAAAAATAGATATAAGAACTTCTACATCAGTATCGACGACTATTATTATCGATAGACTTTTATCTTTAAGGTAATTTACAAAATTAACCAAATTAGGTAATTGATTTAGTATTGTCTTCAATCAAGATATTAGAGCAATAAAAATGCCATTGCTTATCCGATTAAAGCTGTAAAATTAAAAATAAAAACAATAAGTACTTATGTATGTAGATTGTAAACTAAGCTTATCAATACGATAAACATATTATGTGATGGGTTGGTACGTTAAATGTGTGTAAAGTAGGTATAATATACATCATTTAAATCCCTAGTACTCTTCGTACCTAATCCTAGCTTTATAAATAATTCTGATTTGTTAATTCACTTTTTCTATCTATTTGACGACCTCTGTGGCTCAGTGATAGGGACTTGAGCGTGTTGGTGCTCAAGCTAGGGGTCGCGGGTTCGTATCCCGCCGAAGGAACAAAAAGTTTTTCTGTGTTCCTGGGTCATAGATATGTATATAATATACCTAAAAAAAATCTTAAATATGTGTATAATATAATTGTATTAAATATATTTGCGTTGTCTGGTACCTGTAATACAAATTCTTCGAGAACTTATGTAGGTAAATAAACCTTTAGTACCTGGGAGATCGAGCTTCGCTTGAAGTTAATTTAGTAGAACGATAAAATAATCAAAATAAATAAAGCTTTAAGGACCAAGAACGCAAGTGCGCAATAAATGCATTGCAAGTGTCCATGGGCGGTGGCAAAGCGATAGCTTACCATCAGGCGATCTCTCTGCTCGTTAAAAAAGTAACCCATTAAAACGGCATAATGATGTGCAATCGGTGTATTGACACGAGGATTTCAGCTAAGCCCAATATACGCCGCGACCACCACGTTATCTACGTATTGATGTTACTATCGTCCCCTATGCGACACAAAAATTATTATACTACACTTTTATTACGCTAGTCGAAATTATAGCCCTTATAATGATATTTCGGCTTTTTATGGCTACGGAAACCTTGTTTAAAATTACCATTGTTGATTTAAGGTGACAAAAAAAATATATTTTAATTCGATTTGGTAGGTAGTTGTTGCCACTTGGCAGCAGGCTTCGCAGTTAAGGTAGATATAGATATACTTACAATACGGCCGATGTATCTTGGCGAGTCTGAACTTCGCGCAGAAGGTTGCGCAATAACTGTTTTTAAGTGTTTTCGTATTTATTTTATTTGTACTAATTGGCCAACTGTATTAGGGAAATTTTATTAGTACATAGGTATATAAAAATAATACAATAACAGTTTTCTTCACGAGTTGTACATGCGATAAAGTTCGCAGAGCCTATGTTCAGACCCGTCAAGATACAGCGGCCGTAGTGTACCCAAGAAAACTGTCCCATGGCATCTAAATAACGAAATATCTAAGCATTACGAATGAAAGTTTAATGTAATGCCACAAATACCACATAGAAAAAAAACCGACCAAGTGTGAGTCGGACTTGCGCACGTAGGATTCCATAGTCCGTACTATTATACTAATATTTTACATGTTTACTTATAATTTCGTTATTTTTGTACGAAATTTTCCAAGATAGTGCAATTTACAAGTTAGGCATCTCTCCTAAACTAACAAAGTCATATAAGCCGTTATAGTTTTTCTTTAATGTTACTACCCAACCAAAGTTACTACCCACTATGAATTTTTCAATTTTTTCGAGCCAGCCGTTTAGCCTTTGAAAATGTTAAATAGAAAAGCTAAAAAACCCGCCTCCAAAAGCTAAACGCCCTAGGACGCTATTTTAATAAAAAAATGTTTTTTAGACTTGAATATCTCGCAAACTGATATCTAAATCAAAAAACGTTTTAGTAACCTCTCAATAAAAAAGACCTACTTATCTAATGATACACACTACTTTCCCACTTTACGTGTTGGGGAAAATATTTTTCTTCGAGCAATTTGTCAACGTAGTAAATTCTATAAAATAGTAATTTCTAGCACTAACCGTTTAAACGGTAAGCCGAAGACGGACGGACGGACGGACATGACGGAACCATAAGGGTTCCGACGCGTGAACTACGGAACCCAAAAAAATTATGAAAGTGTTAATTATTATGATTGACTAGATTTACAGGAGTTATTATAAACACCAGTTATGTCATAGTCAAGAGTTATGATAAAGGCAAACAAGTTGTAAAGATAGTTACCATTAGGCGCTAAATTATTGCGACGTTGTCTATTACATTTCCATAATTCACTACTGCACAATCGAAATAGAATTATTTCGGCTGGAAATATCTCGTGGAGTGACTATTATTGTGAATAACGAATTTCGAGCTATGTCGTAAAACCCGACTGCGCCTGCGTCTAATCCCCGTATTAGTGGCGGCTACCGGCGCTCATCATTCATTATTTTTTATTTGTAAACACTCAGAATTGCTCGGTAACACAACTTTTCTGTATTTTATAATACGTTTCGGTGGTAATATTTACAAATTTATGCATTTTTTTATGGTACTAATGTGGTTACGAGGTCAATCGTTTAAACTGTAAATCATAAGCTTAACATTGTAAATAAAATTAATGATTTATTAAACGACCGAATGTATTTCAATTTGAATTCATTTTGTTGTAACGTGTTTTATGAATTTCATTGTAAACGATACCCCTAGGATTTATAATAGAAATAAGTGGGCAGGAGCGAGTCAAACTCGCCCAACGAGGGTTCCGTATAAAGTAGGAACATTATAAATAGTTCAGGAATTGAGTCTCGCAGTTTTTGTCGAACCATAAAATGGGCGATGAAAGTTTGTCTGTAGAAAATATTATTTTCGTAATTTTTCTTAAAAAAAAATGCCTCTTTAAAATAAACATTATGTTTTGAAACTTGAGTTTGACTCCCTTTTAGACTTATTTTTTACGATTTAATTACAAATGTACAGTTTTTATTCATTTTCTTATACACCTTGCCAAATTTTATACCTAGTTCTGGGTTGACGGAAAGTACCATACGAATTTTGATTCCCATAAGACTTAAGAGTGTCTAAATATGAGATTTGTATAGCAAAAACGGCCGTATTCTTTTTAAAGTTAATTTAGGAGTCTAATTTTACCAAAGCTTCAAGTGATGGTAGACTTGAGTATACGGTTTAGATATAGCGATGATCATACTTAGCAAAGTAAGTAAATGTTTAAAGTGTTCAATGTATACGCCTATACAATAGAATAATATAATACTATCTAATAGTATTTGTGGACGCTTCACACCAGGTCAATCTGGTGCCGTGGTAAGTTCTCGAAGAACTTGTGTTACGGGTATCAGACAACGGAAATATATATTTAATATACTTTTATACTATACAAATATTTAAGATTTTTTATTATATTTTACACATATTTAAAACACATCCATGTCCCAGGAACACAGAAAAACTTTTTGTTCCTTCAGCGGAATTCGAACCCGCGACCCCCGGCTTGAGCACCAATACTCTCAACCACTGAGCCACATAGGTCGTCAACGACAGAATCCCAGAAAACGTTCAAAATCTATTCATTAATAAATTTCAAAAAGTTGATAAATAAAAGTTTTGTGTAAAGCTTAAAGTCAATGACACAGTCACAGGTTTTTTATTTATGAATTTTCTGATAAAATAAGTGATGGGAATAATCATTATAAGTAACAATAATTTCTTGTCAGATCGACAACTGACCGAAGCTACCATCAAGACGGAGTCCACGACGCCCGGAGTCGGTCCCGACGAGCCATCACTCGACGACAAGGGGGACAAGAAGAACAAAAGACAGCGGCGACAGAGGACACACTTCACCAGCCAGCAGCTGCAAGAGCTAGAAGCGACGTTCGCCAGGAACCGCTACCCCGACATGTCTACACGAGAGGAGATCGCCATGTGGACGAACCTAACGGAAGCGAGAGTTAGGGTAAGCTTTACTTTTTTTTTGTAAAGAGGTAAAGAGGTATCTGAACCAAGTTTTAAACGATTTAAATTTCTAAAATGGGAATATCGCATCACCTTAGGTTCACTGTTGTAGTAATCTAAAATCCTACTAATATTATAAATGTGAAAGTTTTGAAGATGTAATGAACGGATTTTGATGAAATTTGGTATGGTAGTAGTTTAGGCTCTGGATTAAAATATAAGCTATTTTTTATCCCGAAAAAGTACAGTGTTCCCGCGGGATACTCGATATTATTTACGCGAGCTTTATAGTATATTTACGCGGGCGGAGCCGCGGGAAACAGCTAGTTCTTCATATTACGATTCTCCTACTTAAATACTCGTTTACAAAAATTTTAATACTCTTTTTATCTGCGTATATAAAGGAATTCGCATATTATCTGTTGAAGCGCACAAAAATAGTGTCCAGAGAACGACGAAACGTCGAGAACGCGTCGAAAACTGCTTGTTCGTTTTTTTGCGGATAGCGTAAAAAGGCAGTTATCACGATATTAACGAGCGAGATGTTTAGACTAATCGGTGCATCCGGAGCGCACTCGATATATTTTTGTACCGCGCCGTCGAACGGAACACCAAAGCCCTTAATCCGTAAGGATTTGAAGCGTCTATTTTGGTCTTTTCATAATCCAGGGCTTAAGTTTGATCGCATCCACACACTGTCAATAGTTTCGGAAGGCCCTGCTAGAGATTCTGTGGTCGAACTCGCTTCGTACTATTTACACAATGTTCTGAATTCGTGGAATACCTTTTGGTTTCTTTACTATGCGTAGCGTTGTCGTGTTAAGCCTCAGAACGTGTCTCTTCAGCGAATTTTTTTATGTTGATCCTTGTTTATAATGAAATAAAATGTAACGATTATTATGTCATAAAAACACTTGTTCGGATTGACTGAATTTCACGGAAATCTTTTTCAAAGTCCTTTCTGTGTTTAACTTTAATACTTTTACGTCATGAAGCTTTAGTCAGGCTAATTTTGTTTTGATCAAGAAATATAGATCAATGCCAAATATATTTTTTCCTACTTTGATGAAGATTCAATTGTAGCAAATTCACCGAAAATTTCGAACGAAAGTAGTAGCGAATAAACTTCATACATTGTACCTACCCTATACATTCGAGTATATCTGTAAATTGATACATAATTAGCATACTTGGAGGGCTAATTTTGTTTTGATCAAGAAATATATAGATCAATGTCAAATATATTGATTCCTACTTTGATGAAGCTTCAATTGTAGGCTACAGCAAATTCACTGAAAATTTCGAATGAAAGTTGTAGCGAATAAACTTTATAGTATCTACCATGTACCTATGAGTATGTCTGTAAATTCATACATAATTAGCAAACTCGAAGCACATAATTAAGCAGAGGTATGTGTAAATCGATATATTGAGATACGCCCGATACGTCTCAAGTGTTTGATATTAATTTCGAGTCATTGCCGTCTGAACTGAAAAGGCCGCTGGTGCTCTTTAAAACATTATGTTCTGTACCAATAGGGTTGTAGCGTCTGTTATTTTGAAAAGATAAGATCATCATTTACTTAGTACATTATAATTATATGAATAGTTTTATAAAACAAATCTTTGTAAAACTTTCAATTTGAAAAAATAAAACAATAATGAACTTGCCATATCGATCGATAAGTATTTCGCTTTGTTACGATTATACATGTACATTTTGTACCTCTTGTCATTTGAAATCACCGAGGAATGCCGGCAATGTATGAAGAAATATTATGTCATCCGACTGATCTTGTTTGTGAAGCGTCGGCTTCGAGCCTAATCATTGCCTCTGTCATTACAGATTATAACATGAAAAATCTACATTGCGAATAATGTAAGATATAATTTAATCTCGATCCAAGACCTTCCGACAGCCCTAATCGTGGGGATTAGCGTTCGTTCGTCCGCGCCGCTCTCCGTCCAATAAATCTGTGCGCGCGCGCAGCGATAAATCGTCCGACATTATTTTTGTTACGCACTCATTAGGGTCATTGCCTGCTTATTGACTCTTAAAATATGATGTGTTAATCTGTCTGTTTTCTTTACCACACTCGCGAATTACATGTGACAAATCGATTGAAACGTTAATCGCAAACATGCATTTCAGTTTTTAAGATTATATCAAGTTGAGTGAAATCATTTTTAAACATAATTTCCTTAAAGCAATAAAAGTAAATTAGGTGTGTCTATATTTGTCATCATTATTTGGTTTTTGAAAATCTAATTCGAAAATTCCGATACTTATACAATGTTTGTTACGTATGAGTATTAGTTCAACCAAAATGCAAAGTAACAAAATTTTTTAGCTCCCAAGTATATATTAATTGATATGTTTATTTCGAGAAAAATACTTATTGGACTAGAGTCTAGATAATTAGATATATAAAACGAAACTGAAGAATGTACTATTCTGTTACATATTAAGATGCTTCATCTACATCAAGTCGGCTGTTGTAAAGAGATCCAAACATGCATCAGACCCGCCCCATAGTTACACAATTTTCTGAGAAAACGCCAACGGTACTCAAACCAATCGTCCGTGAAACAACTCGTGACATATTTCATTTGGTTCCGAACGCGTATCGTATTCCCTGACAGAGTATTAACCCATCGATCCTCTATCACATAAATTCGCAATTTTTACATCCAGCTGCAGATGTGTGGCTTGTCAAGGAAGAGATATTAATGGGTGCAAATCAAAATAATATTGGGTGTTTTCATAAATACTTGCATGAATACAAAACTCTTTCTTAATATACATTATAATATCTATCTACACTTAAATTGTCACATTAATGAGTCATCGCGATATTTAATGTAATTCAATTAATATTAATTACATTAAAAAAATATTGGTTTCCCATCTCTACATTTCTGAAACAAAATTCCTTGCTACTAAATGCTTCTATTTTTAATTTACTGCTAAATTGCTTCCAGTAGCTATCAACGATTCATTACATAGTTTAGAGCCTAAATTACGATTGATTTTAGGAAATCGATATGACTGTTGACTAAGAAGAATCGATTTTAAAAATTCTCGTCCGCCGACAGCGCGGTCGACACGTACCATTATTTATTTTACGTGGACGGCCGCCGGTATTTTTGCACCGGTTTAACCCTGTCGCCCGTCGATACGTGCAAACAGTTTAGTGAGGTTTACATTATTTTCGCTAACGCCGACCATCCGCGTCCTGTTTTTTTCAAAGCTTACATGGTGTCGGGCTAACGGTTTTTTCAGAACTTTCAAATCAAAATGTGCGTGAAATGTTATCACAGGCTTAGCATTTCGAGATCTTTATGTGAACAGTGACTATCGATAATTATGCTTTTGAACTCTAGGCGTTTTTATGTACCCAATGTATTGTGTAAAAAAGTTCGTGACAATATAATAATAATATCTATGGACGCTTCATACCACGTCATCTGGCATCTGAAACACTTGTGTTACAGGTACCAGAAAACGGGAAATATATTTAATACTTTTATACTATAGTATAAAAGTATTAAATTACTTAATACTTTTATACTATAGTATAAAAGTATTAAATTAGGGCTCCATAGCCTAGTGGGTAGACCGTTTGATTTGCACTCGAGAGAGCGTAGGTTCGAATCCCAGGTTGTGGCGTGTACCAATGAGACTTTTTCAGATCTCAAGTACATTATACGGACGCTCTAGCGGTGAAGGAAAACGTGAGGAAATCCGCACATAGTTTGACCCCAGACGTATTGACCAGTTCATTCCTCTGGAGTAGGCTGACTGTGTTGTGAGAATGTGGTTGGGCAACCATACGACATTTAAAAACCAACTGTCCCAGGCACTACAGTATTTCAAGAGTGGTTACTTCGCTCGGAGAATACTGTATAAATCATCCATTAACGGATGCAAAGGCCTAAGTTTCTTATACTATACATTTAAGAGTTTTATTATATTATACACATATTTAATAAACATCCATGACCCAGGAACACAGAAAAACTTTTTGTTCCTTCGGCGGGATTCGAACTCGCGACACCCGGCTTGGGCACCAACGCGCTGAACCACCGAGCCACAGAGGTCGTCGAACTTGAACATAAAGCTCCATGAAAGAGCTTCCATGTTATAGATATTACATATCTCGTGCAGCAAACCAAAAGAACATATAAAAGTGATTACTGACAAGTTAACAGATATTCTGGTCTCAACATGAGGAAACTTCACGTGGTATCAGCAGAATAAATAGAGATTACTGACTTATAATACCGATGACTGATTCGAATGTGCACGGGAATCCGCTGAAATCCATCAGATCAAAACATCGTGGCGGCCTATCAAAATATAATACCGACGGATAGACGTCCTCCATCCTAGGCGCTTAGCTCACTGCAAATAGTTGTTATTCAATAATAAACATTGTTATGTGCTTCATCAGTAGTACGAAATATTTTAGTAGGAATTGTCAAATCACATAAAATTTTCGACATAAACCAACCATTCGGCATTGAAAAATGATAGTTTTGCGCGTACTCTAGACCGTAGAGTTGCAAAAAGCTTATCTTTTACTAGAAAGTCGTGATTTAAATGTGTCCGTTTTTTACCTAGATACTCAATAGAATAGAGATGCAACCAAATCAAATATTTATTTATATAAAAATGATTCTTCACAATAGTCCCTTTTTCACATTTCCGTAAGGAAGTTAAAGTCGATAGCTCTGCAGGGTGCATTTAATAAGTTATGTTGAAAGTAGGGTTGTTACATGAAAGAAGATCATAAAACTGGCGCTTATGCTACGACTATTATAATCGATTTCCCATCAGCAAAAATTGATTTATTATCTGGCATACATATACGTATCTACCCTAAATTAAATTTCGATTTGATTGCTTAGTTCTATCTGAGTCATCAGCGTTTATATCCAAGATTAAAAGATGTCTTTATAACTAAAATTATTGCGAAAATAGCTACCTATACTTTATATTTAAAGATTAATTTAATTCAATAAACACTCACTCAGTATTTTTTTAAACCGATAACCCTAACTTACGCACGTGTCAAATCCTGGTTCATTTATACGAGCCCACGTTTATTTGACTTTGGAATAGTTGAACCGCATCGATGCACGTCAATTTGGTCCTACCGACGACGTCTATATGAACTATAATAGGGCAGTAATCTCTTTCCGATGGACCATCATTTGATTGATGATACTAATAAAACTGTGATTCTAGTTTAATTTAAATTTAAGGCAATTTAGCAACCCTGCTCCCGCTGACCGTAAAATAGGTTTATTATTCGCATAGTGCGGTCGCATCGTTCACTGTGACGTTTATTATGTGGACACAGTGACTAATGAGATTTTTCCTCATCCTTATTAGAAGACTGTTTGGAAATATGAGATAGTGTCAGTTTAAGAATCGTTACAATGCCTCATGACTGCTCAAGTATTGAAATTTAAACGTGTGTAAACCAGTCTACCGTAGCTATGTACTCTAACAGCTGACTGAACCTAAAAAATCTATAATACTAGATGTTGCGCGCATTTTCTAGCGCAACAAAAGGAATCTCGTGGAACCGTACATTTTGCCGCAATAAAAAGTAGCCTATGTCCTTCCCCGTGGTCTATTCTATATCTTTGCTAAATTTCATTAAAATCGGTCTAGTAGTTTCGGAGCCTATTCGATGCAAATAAACAAACAAACAAACTTTTCCTTTTTATTATATTAGTATAGAAGTTTCAAACTTTTATTTCTATGTTACAATGGTTTTAATTTACTGATCATTTTATATGAATAAGTTATTTGTCAAAATATTTGTGTAGGTACTTGAACAGTTTTTGATATTTGACCAACATAAGTAGAGTTTTGTAGAATACAGTACAACATGATGTCAGAGTCTTACGGTTATGGGACACATTAATCTTACTCTCCACATCCCGAATGTAAACCTGAAAATTTCTTATATTTTGTACAATACCTACTTTCAAGTACTGAATACGAAATTCTTATGAAGATACCACTTTTTCCATATTATTTCTAAAATCTTATGAAGATACCACTTTATCCATTTACTGTACAGATTTTACTCAGGCCATCGTAAGTACTGAAATCATTTTAATGGCGATAAACTTTGTATACAATATTTGTACCTATACAATATTTTTTACACCTCGTAGCTAAGATACTTACAATAATCTAAATGTCTTTTAACTCAACGTTTTGTTCTCTACATCAGGTATAGATTTTCGCCATTCGGTCCGCAACCCTAGTTTGAGGTAGAGGACTTAAAAATACAATGATTCCAATGTTCCCTCATGATGTAGGGCAGCCTCAGCCGCCTACAATAATATATTTAAAGGATTAACCCCGCGTCGCAATATCGCGACCCTCCGGCCTCGACGCCCCGCAGAGCTACCGGAGCTGCCCGCTATTCAAATAATGGAAATTATTTCCACATATGTGCACCTAGATAAATATCATTGTGTCCTCGTTATAGAACTCCCCCGAATGTGTGTGGAGTTATTTTCACCCGTTATCTTGTCATTTATAAGCATTAGTACGTTGTAGGTTGTCATTGTTATTGGAGTTTTATGCGAGATCTCTATTGACCGCTATTTTAAATTGAATAGGAAACAGCAGAACGTTTGTTAGTGATTAGTTTCATAAAATGACATGTACATTAAACATGTTTTTAGAATACTAAATACCGTGTATTACGTATTTCGATGAAAGGTTGAAAATGTATGTAAATTCAGCTCGTGCGTCATTTTTGCGGGTAGTCTCATTTATCTTATGAATTTTTAACATTTCGTTTTCCCACCTGTGTTTTAAAACATCCGTCACCTGAAATTTATGTTTTGAAAAATAAGTGTGCGTATATGGGGTGGAAACGACCGTTTATGTTCACTTAACCGAGGAAAGAGGGTATTTATTTACCGTTTCGGCTGGGCGAGCACGCCACAGTGAGTGAGACAAATACCGCCACCGGCACAATATTTATTGCAGTCGCTCCGTGGATTGCGCAATTTATCGCGGAGGTGTCGTCGGCGATCGATCGCCCGCTGACGGACGCGCCATACATCAGCGCGCGCGTTATCTGTGCTCACGGCGACTTATCACGCGTCAGCTACCTCCGCTCGTGCCTCCTCTACACGGCTAGGTCTAGAGGATCTCGCGGCGTGTCCTGACGGCCGCTCATTTGTTGTGGCTCGACGTAAATTCTCGGCTCGGCGAGCGATGCGAAGGCGTCCCGTCCAATCGCGATGCTCGTTTATCTTCATTTCGCGACCGCAATTAGACGGGTCGTTGGCTGCGGTCGGGCGGGGGCCTCGCCTCCTCTATTACTACGTGGCTCGAATACTCCGACGCGACGTAACGCTTTTTCAACTTTGTAATGAGTAAAGTTAATTACTCCCCGACCGAAGATAACGCTCGGTTTGCGCGTCTAAGCGTCCAAACTTTCTTTTTTCCTCGATATAAGACGTTAACGACTTCTCTTGTTTCAGGTTTGGTTCAAAAACCGGAGAGCGAAATGGCGGAAACGCGAGAGAAACGCGATGAACGCCGCGGCCGCCGCCGCCGCAGACTTTAAAAATGGTTTCAGCACCCAGTTCAACGGCCTGATGCAACCGTTCCCGGACACCGACGCGCTGTACTCGTCGTACCCCTACAACAACTGGGCGGCCAAAGTGCCGAGTCCCCTAGGAACGAAGAGCTTCCCCTGGCCCGTCAACCCCCTGGGCTCCGTCGTGCCGGCCAGCCACCACCAGGGCTCAGTGAACTGCTTCAACACCGCGACGTCGATGGGTGGCGTCGGCGGGGGCGGAATGGGCGGCGTGGGCGGCTCCGCCAGCGTCGGCGGCGGCGTCGCGCCCTGCCCGTACACCGCGCCCCCGAACCCGTACAGCATGTACCGCGCGGAGCCCTGCCCGGCCATGTCCTCCTCGATAGCGTCGCTCCGGTTGAAAGCGAAGCAGCACTCGTCGAGCTTCGGCGGCAGCTACGGCGGCGTGTCGCCAGTGTCGCGCGCGGGCTCGGCGCCCCTGTCGGCGTGCCAGTACGCGGCGGGCGGCGTGGGCGTGGCGGACCGCGTGCTCTGAGAGGAGGCCCGCGGCCGCTCGGAGCTGCGCTCGCCCGCGCCGCCGCTGCTGGCCACCGCGCGCGCGTCCTAGTCGCCGCCCGCGCGCGCGCACTCCTCCGCCGCCGCGCACGCTCACCCGCTGTACCGCCACCTCTGGGAGTGGTTCGATTGACGCTCGCCGCCGCCGCCTGCGTGTGATCCTATAGGTTTAAAGTTAAGAAACTTCGGGCAATAAAAACTTAACGAGTCGTTCTAGACGATCTTCTGTAAATATGTAGTTATGTACTTACGTATACCAAAGCGATGTGTGCAATTTTTGTAAGCTTAATTGTATTTAGATCATTAAGAATATTTTTATCGTGTATGTTATTAAAGTTCGAGTATTTGTCTGTACATAAATTATTATTTAGGTAATTTACTTGTAATTTATTTTGAGGCGACTAAGAAAAGAGAATTGCATAATGTTGAACATTTATTTTATTTACAATAATAATTATTATGTAAAACGACATCTTTTCATTATAATTTCACAGATATATGAAACTGGTAATCAATATTATTAGTTAAATTAATATTATGTTCTGAAAAGAATAACATCAATGTGGATTTAATTATAGAAATGAAAACAAACGCTAAGGCAATTATTAACTAAATATTATGTCAAAAATGTAAAAAATTGTATCAGCAAAAATGGAATTTAAATGTATTTATAAAATATTTGCAATTTATGAAAATTAGCTTTTAGATCTGCCTGCTTTTTATTTGGAAAATTAAAAATTAGATTTATTAAATTGATGTTAATTTATTCAATACTATTTTTTCACTTAAAAGATGCCCACCAAATAAATTAGTAGAAAGGATTTTTGTATAATAAGCGACACTACAAAACAAGACTAATCATGTAAGAACAATAGTTCAATAAGCTCAATTTTACTCATTTAAAAAGAGCCTTAGTAGCTTATCTGTAAAAATTGTGTTTAAAACATTAAATTGTTTATAATTATTTTGTAATAATATTAATATTTAAAAAAAAATCTATGAAGTTGCTCTGACCAGGAATATAAAAACCTCGCCATGTGGCAGAAAATTCACGAAACTCAATTGAAACGAGATTTAACTAATCACATCCAAGCTTTTCGTAATGTAAATAAATAAAAATGAAGCGCCCTTGATGCAGGTTTTTTATATTCGGTAGTAGTCAGGTTTACAAAATTGTTTTATGAAATATCATAAAATAATTTTGTAATTCGAAATAGTTTCATAGAAATGTTTTATTTTATAATCGAAAAAAGCAATTCTTGGTTAAAATTTATCTGAACTAGAAACTGAAAAAACAAGGGTAAAATTAAAGTTTTTCAGAAGGTTACTTGTGAAAAGTTATGCTAAATGTGTATTTGGAATGCCAAAAAGTTAATAGTTGTGCCAAAATATTTTTGTAGTAAGTACAAAACAACTTATAAAATTAATGGACTAGAGAACGGAGTGATAATACCTATTGAGATTAATGCAACCGAGATCTCATAAAATTTAATACGAGTACTTAATATTTATTATCTTTTTAATGTAAATAAACTTGATTAACACGTCTAGTACTACGAATAACACGAATTAGATTACCTACATCCGTGTGCCTAATGTAACGAAAAATGTAATAGCTAAATATGCGAAAAAAATATTGTAAATAGATAATTCAAATCGATATAAAAGATCGAGGTTTTCATTTTATACATATCAAACGAAATAAGTGAAGTGTCTGTTTATTTTGTAAATGTATTAACGGATAACTGATTGTTTTGTAATTAAAAACCTCTAGTCATAATAAAAATTATCACCGAATAAGTTTCGTTTTATTTTTTCTCATTTTAAAGACGACACGTGAATTGTCTCAGCAAACAAGCTCAGGACAAAATTGACTACTGTTATATTTTTCTTTGTAAATGAAAATAGCGAATACTCTCTTACAAAGTAGGTAGAGATGTAGTAGAGGAGAGGAATTCCAAAATAATAATATGGAATTAATTATATTAGTCTCAGAAAAGTAAGTGTTGTCTTGTTCTTATCTTAAATAGAACAAAATATTATGCATATTGTAAATGTTTACTTTAGAACACATAAAATACCTAAAATAAACTACTACTTTAGTTAACTTTATTAAAAGTTTGGAATTAACAAGTATATCTCGAGTACTGACGATGGTATGAACTTATGAACAAGATGTAGTTTCTAGTACATGCTCTACGAGGATATTTAACTGCTTATCTTTACTAGTGAATATAATAAATAGGAAAGAGTTGTCTGTTTGCATTGAATTAGGCTCCGAAATAAGTGAGCCGAATTTGATAAAATATAAAATGTATAATCCTACTAATTCCTACTAATATTATAAATGTAAAAGTTTGTGAGGATGGATGGATGTTTGTTACTCTTTCACTCAAAAACTACTGAATGGATTTTAATGAAACTTGGTATGGTAGTAGTTTAGGCTCTGGATTAAAACAAAAGCTACTTTTTATCCAGGAAAATGTATTTTTCCTGCGGGTTACTCGATGGTATATTTACGCGGGCGGAGCCGTGGGTAACAGCTAGTTTCAAAAAGTCACAGGCAACATTACGAATAAAATAAATTTTATTATAGACTCCCAAACAAAAATTAGCAGACATATTTATTATAGTAAAATAGGTATCTAAACATTAAAATAATAATAACCTAACCAAGAGCATGTCAGGACATGTCTAAGGAGGGTTCCGTAACTATAAACGCGTAATATGCTTTTTTTTAATTACTCCAAAAGTTACTGTCCGATTTGGTTCACAACAAATTTTCCTAAAGACTTTTTAGCATGATCTATCAGCATGGAAATTTGCAAGTTTCTTTCTCCTATAGTTTAAAAATGCTAGGGGGGGGACCAACTTACAAACTACTTTGGAGGCCGATTACTCGAAAATGGTCAACTTTATAAAAAATTAACGTATAAAACCTTGCCTTTATTTTAAAAGACCTATTCTACGATACCCCACACGATGGGGTAGAGGAAAAAATATTTTTCATCCCCACTTCACATATATGGGTGAGGCTCACAAAATTTGTACCATAACGCACTAGAAAGTGTAACACATAAATTCGTTTGCAACACACTGGAAATTTTATAACACTCTGGAACCCTGTAAAGGCAGGATTACATTGTATCAACATTGACTAAAAAATCTTGCCACATTTACGAGTATTGATGACCCTGTGATAATAATGAATGGTTTGAATGAATCGTTTTTATATATCATCAATAATATTTCTCCAAGTTATATTTCCTGGAAATATGACTATTTCATGAAAAAATATGTTTTCTAGGATATATATAGGTATATATATATATATATAACTTAGAGAAATATGTTTTGTGGTTTTTAAGGTTATTAATCAGTAGGTAAGTATACTATCATTATTGTAGCGTATCAAATCAAAATAAAATACATTTAAAATTATTTTTTTATTATTGTCACATTTTTTAAATCAACAAAGTGAAATTAAAAACACTTATAAATACCTAAGTCAAATAAAATTACAAAAAATCAAAATCAACTTGATAATAATGAAGTAAATCATCAAATCAACAAACTGAAATTAAAAACACTTACTACACTTCAACCTGTAGTTTAGTGTTTCTATAGGTCTTTGTTTAATTCTCATTGCTTTTTCATTGTTTTCTGTTAAACACTCTGATCCTTCTCTTTTCTCTTCATCATATGTTTTCTTCTTCTTATTTTCTCTCCACTGTCTTCTTAGTTCAACTTGCTCTTCTGGTTCAAAATCTGCGATTCTTTTTCTTTTTAAATTTGTCCTGGCGGAATTTTTTTTTGCATTTCATTGTATTTATTTGGATTTTCATTTTTCATCCTCTCGCGGTATCGTTTCTGCCGTTCGGCTGCGCTCGAAGGCATCTGTACAAAATAAGATTCAATTGCTCAATATCTCCATAGTAAGATTACACACCGAACAGCATACTAATTTTATTTACTACTTATACAAAAATATCGTAAATAGAAGCTTTTGTAAAGAATAATATAAAAATACAAAATGTTATTTTTTAGTTTTAATTTATTTAGTATTAAGTGCTTATAAGGCAACACAGCAGGGAAGGCACGCATATAATTACATTTAAACACGTATATTCACACGCAAGCAAAGCTATTATACCCCTTTTGGACTCCGCCGCAGTCGGTTAAAGACAATGTGAATTGTGAACCAAGCTTAATGTTATCCAGTGTGTTACGTAACACACTACGTAACACAACATAACACACCAGAGCGAACACACGAGAACATTCTAGTGTTTGCTTGATTATAGCAGCCGCAAATTCAAAGAAATATTGGAAAGAAAGCCATAATGTACGACACAAAAAGGTATTTAATTAGTATCTATACTTCATTATAATGAAAGACAAGCACTTACCTTGAAAATTCTGTGTTTATTAACCAATTTTTTGGAGGGAAAAAACACTACACCAAAGCACTTCACTTTTGTTACAAGACTAAAATGGTTGACATTAATTTGACACTTGACAACTGTTGTTATACGGTGTTGCCACTCTACAAAACAAGTTCTAGTGTGGTTATCACTAAATTACGAAAGCTACCGTGTAACACATTACTTGTAACACAGTAGAAGATTCGTTGGGACTTTTTTTTAAATTTGTTGTTTTGTAAGCAATTTTAATTTTTTGTGAGATTTACAGACAAAATTCTTTGAATTAACTCCCATACCAACAATGAACAAAAAAAGAAATAACATTAACAGCGTAATAAAAAAAATAAAATTAAAGCCGTAACAACGGACTGCGCTGGGACATTTATATTTAGTATGGAGCAAAAAATTTCTAAAAGTTTTATAGACTTAAATATTGTGTAAATTGAAGATTTTGTGTATTTTCTTTGCAAACATCAATTTTTGATGTATTCATTTTAATACAACAAATTTAATTCTTTGATAGAAATTACCAAAATATACTAAAATTTAGGAGCAAACAGGTGACCGCGATTTTTTTTTCAAAGGTACATTTTGTTTGAGCCCCACCCATATGGAGAGCCATCCCTAAAATATAAAATTATTATTTTTTTATGATCCCGAAACCGTGATCTATACACTATATTCTATAACTGCACTAAATTTCATCAATTTATATTTATAATTACAGGAGCTAGAGGCGCGGACAGACAGACAGACGGACAGAGCGAAACTTTAAGGGTTCCTTAAGTATTACGGAACCCTAATAAAAATGGACGCTTCACGCCATGCCAATCTGGCCCGTGCTGAGTATCCGAAGAACTTGTGTAACGGGTACCAGACAACGGAAATACATATAATACTTTTTATTATTTAATATTTTTATTAAATTCTACACATCAATTTTGTTCGTTCCTTTCCTTCTTTCAGCAACCTTTTTGTTCCTTTGGTGGGATTCGAACCCGTGACCTCCAGCTTGAGCGCCAACGTGCTAACCACTGAGCCACCGAGGTCACTTTAGAAATGCACTGAAACATGTGCATCAAATTGAAATGGAAATAAGTTTCACGTAACGTAAGCTGTTTTATTGCGAAGATCGGCGGCTGCCCGGAGAAGATAAATTGTGTTGTCAACTTTAAAATTACTGCTTAGATGGAATCAAAAACGCCAAATATAATGTAGGTATACTTTTGTGTTGAATTGTCTTTGCACCTTATAGATCTTCTAACAATATTTGTCAAGTATACTTGTAGAGAGACGAGAACTAGTTTCGAAAGATGCAGGCTTCTAAACGATTTTAAGGAAAAATATTATTATGAAGATGTTACCATACTAAAGGGATTACTCCATTTATACTAAAAAACCCGTAATCAATAGCAATGAAATGTTTGCCAATAGGTTCACTTTATATCATATTTGACTACACCAAAGAGGCAACCCTGATGATTATTACCAAAAATAAAATTCAAAATCGTAATACGTGGAGATATAGGTGTATTTGTTGGTGTAGGAATTGTAGGAGTATGTAGTTAGGTTCGAGGTGGATAGGTGGAGGCATAGATTAGAGTTGTAACGGAGGTTCGTTTCCGCCTCCACAGTTACGGAATTACACCGCGTTTTTCATGTCTTTCGGGAAAATTTCATACATTTTCTACGTCTGTCGTTTCCATAAACAACTGATATTAATCATGTTTATAACTTCTATACCCGGCGTTTTAGATTGCCCTTTTAGTGACAACAAATACGATTTAAAGTGAACACATTGGCAACCATTTCTGCATTGCATTGCATTGCTGTCGACTCTGGGTTAATTTCGAACCATACCTTATCTTGCAGATAGAAAAATACAAACGGCAAATTTTTATTAGATACTAGTTATCCAGTCACATGTTCTGTATTAGCAATATGAATTGGAAAAAATAAATAACTACACCTACTCACCTACGCCAACCTTCAAGTACATCTACTCCACCCAAGCAGGTAAACTGAACGCATATAATATATGCGTTCAGTTTACCTGCTTGGGTGGAGTAGATGTACTATATTCGACATACAAGCGACAAATCGAACACTATGAATACTTAGGATGAGAAAATTCATTTTTTTTTTTGTATTTTGTCCGCAATTTATTTCTCACCGCTTAAACCTTCCTTGAACTAACAGTTAACACAATTATATCAAGATCAAAATTATCTAAATCGTACGGTAACGGTAAACGGTCTCGAGTTTTACGAAGACATTGGAATTGCATTCGATATTTACACATAAGAGAAGAAGAAGTTATTGTATATTTAAAAGAAAAACAAGATTATTTATCAAAAGTAGAATATAATTTAAAAAATCTTACGTACCTATAGGTTAGGGGCCGTGCATTAATCACGTGATGTTTTTAACAACTTTTTAGACCCCTCCCCTCCCCCTGGTGATACGTGGTGAGGTTTTATACTACCCCCCCTCCCCCACCTAAGATCACGTGTATTTTTTTTACATAGTAAGCAGGTCATGTTTGAAGAAAAACTTTAGCTTAAAAAAACCGTTTAATCGAATAATTTAAGCAATTAAAAATTATACGAGTCATTTGTCTTGAAAGTATTTAAACAACACTACGAATCTACAACCGATAATAATTTCGGTATGCATAGACGACTCGAAAATTAATACACGTGATGTCTCCTTATACCCCCTCCTCCCCTTGGTGATACTTGGTGATTTTTTTTCGGACCCCCCCTCCCCCTTTAGGCATCACGTGATTAATGGACGATCCCTTATTAAAATGCACCTCAAACCTTGAATGTACTTAATAATTACTTGACATGATTTTTCGTTATCCAAATCCACATTATAAATTGAAAAGAAAAGTACTGTAAAAGCACCGATTATAGAAAAGCCTTATTTATTACCTAATATGTAATGCAGAATAAACGAGCTTTTTATTATACTTCTAGATAAATGCTGTTAATCCATGTAAAGAGCGCGAATTTGGGCGCACGCGAGAAAAAATTGCGATCAATTGATTCCTGAAATTCGGTGACATCAGGTAGAAAGTATACAATAATCCAGCAAATGATTATCAGGCGGACGCGGGCTCGCCAACACAGTATCCAGGTGCTCCGATCCAGGCGCTTTAAGGATTTAGCCGAGGATTTGCTTTCAATATTAGCCGTCGGCCGCCGAGGGCGAGGCCATTCCGTTCCGCTCCCACCTTTTTTATTATTTTGTCGCATCGTTTTGGCTCCAAATGGAATCATTCCGCCATCTACATTTTTATTTTTCAATTGCTCCCCGATTAGTGGGATTAGCCGGTATCGCTTCTCGATTTTTTACTTCCTTTGGTGGGCGCTTTCGCGGACTAACGCGCGCGCCTAATGACTCCAGGGGACGCGCCGCATTCGTCTCAGTCTAAAGCGCTGATGTCGACGAATGGATTATTTGTTTTAACATTATTAATTGATCCAAATGGTGTTTCAAAGTGAAGGTTTTGCTTATACTTTGTAGACTTGTGTCAGTAAGTGTTAATGTTTTTAATATTTGGTTTGGTTACAAACAAACTTTGATAATCCTTTCTAATTTATTTGAACCCAACCTTGAAACTTGAGATTGAATGTTTAATTCTTATACTTGATTTAATTAAAAGAATTACAATAATACAACAAACATAAAATTAACAATAAAACTAGAGGCAAATAAAAAAACTAAAAATTAGTACTAAAAAAAGAAGACTTACCTACAAATAATAATCTATCTCTAAAAAAAAACTATAAATAGAAAAACTTTCCCAGGTCGTCCCCATCTGGCAGAGTACCTAGCAAACTGATAGCATTGCCTCGCTGGATAGCAATGGCTATCCGTTGTGCCAGGTAGTTCCCGGCTCTAGGGTCTCGGGTGGCTTCAGTAAGCTTTTTAGAGATTTCTTTAAAAAGCCTATGTGCGCCCGGACCCCATGCGCCTAGGGTTTCCACCCCAAACGGTTCAAATATGAGGTCTCCGCTAAGGTTCTCATACTTGCGCCGTTTGAGGTTCTCCGCTTGGTTTGCAGCCGCGCCTGCACAGTTCGAGGTGCCCTGGATATGGGACGGAGCAAGAGTATCGACACAAGTAGCGTCCCATACAAGAGCCCGTCCCACACTCCAAGGACATGTTTAGTTTAAATTTTACTAAGATCGTACTATAAGATCTGCTAAAATATTGTTAAAAAAATATTGCCGTAACAATATCATGGAACCAGACATTACACTTTTTACCTAAGTAAGGTACTACTGCGAACTCAATGGCTTTCGGAAGTCATCGTTTTTTATACATCGTAACTCATTTCCATATAAAAACAAAGGTTACCGAGGGCCATTAGTAGCGTGGTTTTACCATACTCGTACGTATCTAGACAATGTAACAGCAGGTTAGCACCAATTTTGACTTGAGTTACTTGACTATTGTAAAAACTGTAAGCACTACTAAGTTAAAAGCAAACCACCCTATATTTTTTTTGTATATGGAAATCCATATACAAAAAAAACTAACGGTTTGTAATATAACTAGCGAAATTGTTAAAAGTTTATAGACTTCCGACGCGAATCTTTTCGAAAAAATCTTTCGATATATTTTAACAATCTCGTTAGTTATTTAACAATCTAACCAACCCCCTTACTAACAAACGCTGTATAGCTTTGAATAGTTATACAGTGTTTTGTTCACGTTGTCACATAAGTGACATTTTTAATCCGATAGAAGGAGACAAAACACTGTGTAACTATACAAAGCTTATACAGCGATTATTAGTAAGGAGGTAACTGTTTTTACAGTATTACGGTAACATAGATAATATAAAATAACAACTATTGTAATAGCTTTTATTTTAATAATTGGTTATTTGTTCTGTTACATAAGCACGTGTGGCGCTCGGTGGTCGAGCCGGGCCGCGTACGTCACAGCTATCTTTATGGTGGCAAACATTCATGTTGTTTTTTATTTTATCAAGCCTTAGTCACTGAGGTCTGGCCTGTGCGTACACACGATATCATATCATCCCTACGTTAAATTATATTTGCCTTGAACTAACATACCTTGTTGGTAGGTAATATGTATGCAAGTCAAGGTGATGTGACAACGCGTTTTATTACCTTTTTTATTAGAACAATTCTGATAGACAATTAAAAAAATTAGGTAACTTCTCTTTAGTAGAGAAATCAGACTCACGTCAGTCACAACCTAATGTAACCTAGCATACTCTTTATATTATGATAAATAGAATTTGTATGTAGGTTTTAGTCTCCGCTTATTTTTATTTATATCACACATATTATATCTATATAATATTACTAATAGTTTCCTAGATAAAATTATGATTCTTATTCACATATTGTATAGTTTGTACCATTACAGTACAGTACAGTTAAGTGGCCCATGGAGATCCGCTTCGCTACGTTGAATGTAAGAGGAGGAATGGAATAAGAATGAAAGTGGAAGAAGCGAAACAAGTATGTAATGATCGTACCAAGTGGACAGAAGTGGTCTCTGCCTACCCCTACGCAAAAGAGGCGGTATCTGCCTACCCCTATGGGAAAGAGGGGTGATTATATGTATGTATGTATGTATGTACCATTACCCTAACTCTATTGTCCATGAGATGGTGCAATTAAAAATAGAAAAGAAAAAGAAGATATTTTCTTAGCATCGACAATAATTACAGTTCATAGCTATTGGCTCTATGATACGCGAAAACACGACAACAAAATATAAGTAGAAATAGAAACAGGTATGCACGCAACATGTCAATAGTTAACTGAACGTCGACGAGGGCTAGGTTTTGGGTGGAAAGGATCAAAACGGGATTAGAGGAACGACAACCAATCAAGGGTAACTGGACTGTTATACCTACACGAAATAAATGCGCCGCATAAAACTTAGCAAACCCAATTTTGTTTTAAACTCTATATTCACCAGGTAAAGTTCATTTTGGATTGTACGTTAGAGTTTATTGATGTTTTGTTTCGGAGGGAGGGTAGATGGATGAGGGGGCGAGGGTACGAGTGCAGCCTCCGCAGACAATCTTACAAGTTAATTGTGTTCCGTGCCTGAAGCCGCCTGACTACAAAATAATATCACACTCTGTACACTGATATCTATACTCTATATTGTAGTATGTTTTGTTACATTATGCATGTAGAGTTGTTGATGTAGAGTCAGCAAAAAATCCATGAGAGCATTTTCTAATAGAATAATTAGGTACAAGTAGTTGTTGAAAAGTTGTTACTTCTAGTTCTACAGTATATTATAATTTTTATAGAGTGTAGAGTCTTATCTACGCAATCATAAAAATTATGATACAATATGATATGGATTTAAAAATCCACAGATTGTTGTGCGAATTGATTGAGAGTGAATTTTTGCTGATTGTATATATAACAGAAAATCAATTTCGTGGTTTTTTAAATAATAGTTTAGTATATTATATTTTATTAACTAACGTAGGTTAGGGTGCTACACACTCACACACACACACACACACACACACACACACACACACACACACACACACACTCGCACACAACAATTGATAGTGATTATATTTTAGATGCAGCATTTGCATGTATGCATAATCTATATTATTATATAGATTATATTTATGCATAATAAATAAATAAAAACAAAAATTTTGCAAAAATGTTGCTACAATAACATAGTAAATTAAAAAAAAAATTGTTCTTTTAATAATTAACCATCGAAATTATTTAAGTGAGTCACGTATACGGTATACGTACGTAAGATTCCTTAAAAGTATATCTAACATAAATCATTTCATACTTTCTGACACTTATTTTTGTAATTTACGATACTCACGTGTATGTTTTACGTTTAAAAGAAAACATCTCTTTTGACGATTATTACTATTTTATTTAGTAAGCCAGGCGGAAGGCTGAACAAATATTGAAATATCGTACATAAAAGTCGTAAAAAGTAAATACTAGAAGTCTTATTTAATTTGTTTCTGAAATTATAAAAGGTTGTGCTGCTCTGCAAAACTCTATAAGGTCTTGTTTAATAAATCGTACATATTTCATGTAAATATTTTGTGTATAATAAATCGTACATATTTTATGTAGAAATCTTTGAATTTTTGAGCTGGAATTATGTCCCAGCTAAAAAATTGTAACCAAAATAAAAGGTGTAAGTTGCAGAACTTTCGAAAAGCATTTCGTTGTACATACTAATATGTAGTAACGTGGAACTCAAGTGGTGGGAGCCGGGAACCAACTTGGTAGGCGGTGAGAGGGGGGAGGGAGGAAGATTTACGACCGACGTATAACGAGGGCTAGATGAGGCGTGAAGAAGGCCAATTCGGGTTATTATATTTGTACCAGCTTTATCGTACTTACTGAACATCATTCACTGGCTGCAACATACTATACGTTTCTAAATAGGAAAAGTTTTAAAGTTTTAGACCTAATATAAAAATCGTGGTCATCCTATACGGATTTGTTTTTGATCTACGTTGATTATAATTAAGAATCGTTATTCTTTAGAATCTCCGTAGCTTTATACCAATAAATCTCTGATGCTTCTGATAACTTACACCTGCAGATGACCTAAAAAAATTTGAACCTGATAAAAATAAAAGTGAAGCAATATGACTATATTAACATAGAATCATTTAAATATTAATACGTGAAGCGTACTTTTAGTACTTACATTTTTATGATAACTGTGCAAACGGAGGCTTATGAAATTTGGCCGGAAAATTAAAGTTTATGTGGAGGAAGGTGTGCAGAAAGCAATTTTTTTTTAATAAAACTAATAAAAATAACAACACAAACTTCCTCAGATACAACCGTGAACACACACTACCGTGTGTTGTTATAATATATTATTGAGTATATTATGTACGTCGAGTACATAAAATACTTGCGTTTGATAGATAAAATTTTGTTACACGTCGACGTTTGTCAATTTGTTTACATTTTTTCTATCAAGAAAAGGCAAAAGGCAAAAGAACCGTTCAAAACTTCAAACATAAAAATTACATTAATTATTATGGTCGAATGTCGAGCACTAGGTGACATAGTAATATGAAAAGGTAAAAAAATCGTAAAAAAAATAGACTCTGCATAACTCACCACTTTTTATATTTTTATGCGAGCGAAACCGCCAGTAATAGTATATTTATAATATTATGTTGTTTATCTTATTATTATTTAGAGAGGCTGCAGTTGTATATCACGAACGAACCGCGGGTGTGGTAGTGAGGGTGGGTAACTAATTTCAGGATTAAGCACATTTGCAAACGTAATTTATATTCATTTAAACCACACGTACAACCTGCCCGCTTTGTTTTTAGAACAATTATAATAAACAGGCCATGATGAGTAGCAGTAATGCCTATATTGTAATTTGAATTCAGAATTACCAGCTCAAATTTATTTCCAGTATATGTTACATAAATATTCTATTGAGCTTTATAAATACTTTGTTGAAATGTATGCATAGAAAAAACACTTAAATGTGTATTTATGAATAGAACTGTAGTGACTACTTACTAAGGTTCTATTCATAAACTAACCTAATCAAGCATAGGATCCGAATTTTCTTTTTTTTTTTCAAATTAGGTACTTCAAAAGTAATTTACATTTTCGATTTCTTTCAAAATAGTTTTCCTAAAATTTATTTAGTAGGAACTGTCAGCATGGAAAGTTTTACATCTTGTAGTTTAGAATTGCCATAAGGGACTAAGTTGTAAACTACTTTGGAGGCCGATTACTTGAAAATGGTTTACTTTATAAAAGTCGTGTATGAAACTTTGTCTTTATTTAAATAGACCTATTATCATGAGAAAAAACCGTACTTCACATGAATGGGGAGCCACCCCTAAAGTATTAATATCTTATGCTGCCAAAAGTAGTCTATACGCAAACTACGCGTGTACTAAATGTCATCAATTTATACTTATTAGCACAGAAGTTATCAGGGTTGGACAGATAGATGAACGGACAAACGAACGTCCTTGTAGTACTACGGAATCCTGAAAACTACACCTTAAATAGCATGTCCTTAAACAAACAATCAGTTAAATACGGTAATTTACTAATTGATCAATCGTAAATAGAAAATGAACACTATAAACGTAAAATTAACTTATAACTATCATAAACGGCAAAGTTCAAATTGTATTACCGACATTAAATTTTCACGTAGCGACACAAACGGCCATACAATTCCAAAACAATTACCTCCAGCTCGATATCATAAGATTAAGACAGTCCACGCTCGGAATTAGGATTTGAACGGGGCGCTTCTTAACAGCCCGACTCCACAAATTGCGGACCTTAACGACGGCATAAAACTCGACGCGCACTTCCAAGACGCCACAGATTGTCCTGAGTCTTAGCTCGGTATTAATGGTGCAGAAAACAGATTATCATTGGCGGGATTTCTATTTGATGAGACCCCTGCCACCGGCGCGTGAAAAGACCTCCAATGTTATTATTTTCCACATAACGGAGCAGCGATACTCCCAATTTAATTCTATCACGTTCTGTCGACTCCCAGCGACAGAGCGATAAACTTGTTTGAATAGTGTCACTCACTGCGCTCATTCGAACGCGCAAAAGCCGTTCTATACTAATTTGTTTTGTTATCTAAATTAATAATTCAAATAGAATTAGATTGGAACTATACAAATTGAATTGTCTGTTCTCTAACAAAATTCGCAAAATGTATATTTAAATTTCAAAAGAATAAACGCAAATACTGTCAAATTTTTTATTCAACCATTTTTAGGGTTCCTTTTTCAAATGGTAAAATGGGACACTATTACTAAGACTCCTCTGTCCGTTCGTACTCCGTCTGTCACCAGGCTTGTATCTCATGAACCGTGATAGTTAAACAGATGAATTTTTTTTGCCGTTTTGTACGGAAGCCTTCGTGCGCCAGTCCGATTCGCACTGGGCCGGTTTTTTAAAATACACTTAACATTTTACAGTCTTATTAATAAAAATATTTACACCATGTATTAGCAAATCCAAATCGCTCTCTTTGTCTATCAAGTGACTGTTCCAAACTATCTGACAGAGACAGCCATGTTGGATTAGCTAATCCGTGGTGTAAATAATTTTATTAATAAGGGAGTTAGAGTATAACTATTTATCCAATTAATTAATTATCGACCACCTCAACATTGTGCACGAGTTGTATCCACCATAAACAACTTCCAACAGTGTAAATATCAATTCGTGGAAAGAAAACTCTCAACGTGGATAATAAAGACGAAAGTAATCATGCAAATTGGTCGAGGAGGAAAGTTGAATTAAAAAGCGAGTTTGTGTGAAGGGGGGGAGTGGGTACCCTCCCTCTACCTAATGTGTCTTAATGACCGCAATGGATGAGCGCCCTAATCCCCCCGGCGTCCGCAACCTTTTGCTCGCTCGTTACTTCACCAAATGTTTTGGGAAGGTTCACTTTGTATTGTATACAGATGCACTAAGTTCTGAATAATTAAGTTTCGTTTAATGTAATCCTACTGTAATGAATACCTAATAGACTTTAAAGGACAAGTACCAATATAAACTTGAAGGTACGAGTACCTCTTCATATCTTTGTCAAAGCTGAAAGCACTGATATTATTGTATTCTTCTTTAAAACAAATTAAACAATCTTATATTAAGGATAAATATGTTTAATTTAGTACTATACCCTATTTAGTACTAGCTTTAGATTCGTAATTATGTAATGTGGTATACATATGTGTAAATAAATAAGCAATACCAATCAGCATAGTGGCGGGGCGCGGGCGTAGAGCCGCTACGGGTGTAGCAGAGCGCGGTGACATCATCAAATCAACATTTGCAGATTCGCGAAGATTCCCTGGGAGATTTAGAGGTGGAAGGAAAATAAAAAAGTTCCTAGTGGAATCCGGCTTGATCCCAGTTGCCTTTATGGTAATGCCGGGATGCGTGTATTCGACTATTCAATTTATATTTTTTTCCCTCCGCCCTATTTCTTTCGCTACGAAATTATCTATCCTTTGAAATTCGTTTCACACTGTATTGTATACAGGATTCGATGTTTGCGAATAAGGTACGACTTTGCCGAGAATATCGCAGATAACCGCCGGATTGGCTTTGTTCCCGACTTCAAAAGAGTTTTCTTTTGAAGAATATTTGTTTGGGAATTCGAAGTTCCAAGCGAGACTAAATTATGTAGAGTAATGTGGGTGCATATTTTATCATATAACTTTACTTAATTGCAAAAAAATACTTTTATAAATAGCTTTTACGTAGGTTTAAGAATTATAAAGTAAGCCAAGTTTAGGAGACACTGTTTTCGTGCCATCCTATAATTTACTATGTAGTTGCCAATAAATCTTTATGAAAAACAAATTAAGCACTTAAAACGCCTGACGTTTTCCACCGAGATGCCCCTGTACAAGTAGGCATGTTCAAATTTAACATTGTTCTTGCTCATGAATAAATCATAAGAAGTGAGCGGGGCTCGACGCCTTTATAATTCTACATAATACATTAAAACGTTGTACAGATTGCCTTCTGCTTTAATAATAAACTTTGCATGTTACAAAAAGGTTTAATGGAATATTCTAGATGAAATATATGCCTAGAATATTAAGACTTTTATGCCTATGTGTATTGTAAATAAATTGTAGATAACCAAAAGTCAAAATGGTTATAAAATACCATAGACCACGGTTACAATAGCCAAACAAAAATTTCTATATTTCTTATTTTGTAGTGCTCTTAGGTACTAGCTACTAGCCGTCCCGATACACGTTGTTTTGTCATAAGTATGAACTGGAAAAATATACTATAATAATATACTTACTACACCCGTAGTTGTTATTTATTCTAGTTGTAGACGTTGGTACAACCTACACAAACATCTACAACTACAACCTTTATGCTATCTACAGACACACGAATTTGGTACGGAGCGTACAGCGAACCATATCCGGAGACCAAATTCGGTGTCGCTACACACGCACGAATTTGGTACGGTGCAGTGAAGAGAAACGCTCGACACTCGTGTGTTCAATTTTATGCTCTATTACATTAGCACAGAGTTCTATTTACAGTGCGGTTTTTAAACGACGACGATGATTCCCGCAATTCATTGATAACGGGCAGTGATACCAACACTTTAAAAAATATTTCTCCCCAAATTTTACCCCTGATTACTTATACCATTGACAGGTCTAAGAGATAATAAGCTAGAAAGAAAGGTTATATGTTTAACATAAAGACTTACGCGTGAATAACATAAAACTAACTTGTCTTAATCTGATTTCACTCCCAATACATTTTCATATTTCTGGCTATATACACACATTAAAATAATTTTTATTATTACATAAAAATTGATTCATAAGGAGTAAACTCTAATCATCCTGTCCCCTGGTAAACCCCCGTACATATTTTCCCTAATTTTGGGGGGTATATCCCTAAGTTGGCAACACTGATACCGTTGTACGGCCTAACCGCCGGACTGCTCTACACACGCACGGATATGGTACGGAGCGAACCAGAGCCGATGCGGACAAAGGTGAACTCTTCGCCTTCTTCTTATGTTCGCCGGACTGCGCCCTACACACGCTCGGATCTGGTACGGAGCGTGCCAGATCCGCTGTACGCTCCGTACCAAATTCGTGTGTCTGTAGACACCATTAACTTTATCTACACTTACATCTAAATTCAACATCTACAACTGTACCTACACCCTAGCAACCTAGTGAAGGCAGGCAATTTTTTCGAAATAAACCATACAGGTAAACGAGTACCTACAAATATTTGACAGTCAAGTGACAAGTTAGTACCTATTGAAAAAATCATTAATTGTCGTATTAAATATTTTTTTCCACAAATTTTCTAATATATCTCACCGTTTAAACCCTGAACTTCCACATCAAAATTAGCCAAATCGGTCCAGTGGTTTCGAGATTAGCGAGAATTGCAAATCGATTTTTATAAATAAGATTAATAACAATTAATGAGACCAGGTAATCAGGATAATAAAAAACGTTAACTTCTATAAAATTTGTTTATGATTAGGTTATAAATTTTATAATACCTCTTGAAAGTTAAAGAAAATCAAAATTATATTCATCGTACTTAGTATGTAAAAATAAGATGGAACTAATTGTTGACTTATTTTAGCATTAATTATGTATAAAAGAAATACGAAATAAAATGGCGTAAAAAGATTAAACGTGTTTTATGTAGCCATAAAATAGGACAACGAAACCCTTATAAATTTATCATGTCCTTCCTTTCGTGTGTCACAGCCATTCCACATATAAAATAACAACAGCTATGTAATTTAAAAAGAAATAAAATAAAATTCTTAAGCAAGCTTAGTTTTTTGGAAAATTATTAAAAAATGTAAAATTTAACACTCTTTAAAAATCTCGTTTTCTATTATTATAATGTAGCGGCCAAAGTGTATGTAATGAAAGTATAGGCAAAACTTATGGAAACTACTTATTTTTGACGTGATAACGTCTTATATTTATAAGACGTTATCACGTCAAAAATAAGTAGTGAACGCCGGCTGCATGCAAGAAAATTGTCACGTTCCGCCTGAGTCACGTTCCGTCGTCAGTTGTTGTTATTAAATTGATATGGGAAAGTCTAATGAAAGCAATTTACGTTTCTGTTTAAAATTCGAACAATTAGTTTTCTTACGTGCGGTATACCGGATACTTTCTGCAGTTCTTATTTTTGATAACCTTGCGGTACCTACTGATTGGAACATATGCTGTCACAGACATAGGTTTCTAATTTCATACTTCAATTATTCACGGGTAATTTAACATCTCAATATCTGAAGGTAAGGTGAGTCGTGAGTAATAGGCGCCGTTTGTCTTTGCCCCTTCACGTAAGATTGAACGTTTACCACTCATTTACTTTCAGTCTCACAGGACCTCTGAACTCTGAATAACCCTTTATCTACTAATGCTTAACGACTTAAGAGCTAAGGTAAAAAGCAGGTAAGTAAAATTTACGGTTTTTATAGTTATTGTACTAAATATCTAATAAAGTTTATTTTAATTTATATCAGTAATGAAATTATCTTTCGGAATAATGAAAGAAACTTTATTTATTATTATTACTACTTTGAATACAAAATCATGTTATTTAGCAATTATAACCTAATACACGTCTAATAAAAGATAATATATAATGAAAGAATATGGAAAAAGGTAAATAATCTCAGTCCGGATAAACTTGGCAGAAAGAATCCAAGATTTCAGTGATTATATAAATACTCTATTTCAGTGCAACGATACACACTTGTTTACAGGAAGGGGCTCTTGGGGAGGCTAGGGAGGAGGCAAGATGGCGGCGTCGCCATGGCAACGGTGCACTGCTTCCTTAATCGACCGACGCAGCCTCGGCGACCCTCCGACTCGTTTATGTAAGTATTGTATTGCACTTCTGAAAGCTGATATTTGTGTATACAGTGTAGTATATACGAAAACTTCAGGCGAATACACATCGACTCGAAAGTTGGAGATCACTTCGAGAGTCTTATGAGTAGATTTTTAATTTGTTTTAGACGATTGCTTCTCACATTTTAGCTTTAGTTCATTATGGACAAGTAGGTCTTCTACATAGTATTGATGATAATTAAATTATGTTAAAATCTATAACCTGATTACGCAAATATATTATATTTCACCCGAGACTATATAGCAGAGCGCCGTGGTAGACCGTTTGGTTCGCACTCAAAAGAGTGCAGGTTCAAATCCCAGGTTGTGGCGTGTACCAATGAGACTTTTTCAGATCTCAAGTACATTATACGGACGTTCTAACGGTGACGGAAAACATCGTGAGGAAACCCGCACATGGTTGGCCCCAGACGTATTGACCAGTCATTCCTCTGGACTAGGCTGACTATGTTGTGAGAATGCCGTATGTGCTCGGGCAACCATACGACATTTAAAAAACCAACTGTCCCAGGCACTACAGTATTTCAAGAGTGGTTACTTCGCTTGGAGAATACTGTATAAATCATCCATTAACGGATGTAAAGGCCTAAGTATATAACAACTCTGGGTGGACAACTTATTCTTTAAAATCGGATCAGTAGTTTGGGCGCTACTGTATGTAACATAGACTCCTAAAATCATAACCCTTCCTTCGCTATTACCTAGTCTGTAATATTATAGTTATTAGATATGGACTTAGTAAACTGCACAGATCAAATCATATTATTAGGTACATACATTGGCCTATTAATTAAGATGCTAATGTGGTCGGTGAGATAATCGCAGTCGTGTGCGTTAATAGTAATAGTGTATGCGATCATCGGATGTAATACCCTGTATACATTGGATTAAAAATTAATGTTAAAGACAGACAGACAGACACAGTTTCGCATTTATAATATTATTAGTAGCTTTTGTCCGCAGCTCCGCATAAATACATTATCCCGCGGGAATACTACTGTTTAGGATAAAAAAATATCCTGTCCTTTCCCGAGACTAAAGTATGTTTATACCAAATTTTATAAAAAAGCTCTAACCGCTGAATGGTCAGCGGTTAAAGCGTGAAGAGGTAACAGACAGGCGGACAGACAATCATACTTTCGCATTTATAATATTATTAGCTTTTGCGCGCGGCTCCACCTGCGAAAACACATTATCCCGCGGGAACACTACTTTTTCGGGATAAAACATATTCAATGTCCTTTCCCGGAACCCAAAAGTATGTCTATACCAAATTTCATAAAAATCGATTCAGCGGTTAAAACGTGAAGAGATAACAGACAGACAGACACTCTTTCGCATTTATAATATTAAGTATAGAAGTATAGACTATTATAGATATTAATATACATTATATTAGTAGATAGGTAGTAGGTACTCTTACATAATATCGTACATCCTATAACCTAAGTATGTACGGTCGCCAACAGATTTTTGTACTGCTTTTGAATCATTTTTTATGAAATGAACCAGGAAACAAGCAGACGGACTGATGGTAAGCGATTACCGCCGACCACGGACACCAGGAATGCAAGTCGTAACACCAGTGGAATTAATTACCTCTGGTGTTGCGACTTGCATTCCTGGACGTCTAGTCAAGATGAATTCGATAATTTCGACGGCGAAGTTCGAAAACAAAATGTATGGGATTTGACATAACGCATCGCAAGCGACATGTCACATAACGATAACTTATGTCAATTCCCATACATTTTTGATTTCGAAGTTCGCCGTCGATATTATCGAATGCATCTTGACTAGAGGCCCAGATCCTTAAATCGTCAAATCTCCTTGGGCTTCCGGTAACCTCACTCACTCGGCGAAACACAATGCAAACGTTATTTCACGCCAGTTTTCTGTGAGGTCGTGGTATCCGGTCGAGCCGATAAATTCGTTCGGCACGACTCTCCCACAGTTAAAGTGTCTTACTGCCGAGTTACAAGGTCGAAATTTGGTACACCGTATCTGTCTTCGACTGCACCTGTAAGTCTTGTAATAATTTCGCGTATCAAAATTTGTAACCTTATCTACTAATTAAATACATAAGTTACCCATTTCACTACAAAAACTGTATATTATAGACAACGTTAAAAGATTTCGGTTGAGTTTAAAAATGCATTTTTATACCTAAATACTTTGATTAATTATTACATAGATACGTTATATCCTTACAAAACTGACAATATTTCTGTGCCACGACACACATTGACATGGGACGCGTGTCAATGTGTCAACGTCGCATAGTAACACAAAACACGCTACTTATTACCTGTGCTATTACTCACGGAGTCACGGAGCACACTAACCAAAATTGACCCGACTCGCACCAATTCGAGTCTTCATTTTTACGCGTTTATAACATATCTACCTCTTTTTAATATTATATATCTATGCCTAAATATGTTTTAGCGACTCGCCGGAACCAGATAAACCCTGTGAGGTTTTCGCGGTACGGCACTCTTGTGTTTTAATTGTTTTAATTTTAAGTTTATTGAATAAATGATTAAAAAAAATTTGTAGAAGCATTCACAAGGTGTTTGCTTTCGAGGATTGTTATAGACAAACGAAATCGTAGCCCTTTTACAAGTCATTGGGAAAGTTTTTAAAAAGCCTAAGTATGTAACTTTCACAATACTAAACCTATATCATAACTTTCGCAATTATTCTTAATTAAATAAATTTTGTAAAAAAATGCTTTCAGATATACCTACATAATTATCTTTTTTTTTTTACTTTTAACATATCTGTACATCTTAAAATTACCCTAACAGCGTAACAAATATAGGCGGAAATCTCTCGAAAAAGTCTAGCTTAAAGTATCGAAAGGTAAGTTTTAGCGGTCACAAAATACTTTACGGTCATCCAGTGATCAGTTAGTGGCATAATCCAGTGGCGGCCGGTGCCGGTGCAACGGAAAGGCAATAAAAAAGAGTTATAGTTGAGACGAAAAAGAAAGTCTTGAGAAGGGATGTCCGAATTCAACCGAATGCCGAATATTAGGATTCAGGCTACTCTACGGTCTATTCCAATTAATTAGTGCGTGCCTACGCAAGAATTCGTGTCACTGCGAAAGTACTTAGTTACTTAGTATTTTCGAAACACCATTATTTTTTTAAATAGGTATGATATCATTAATTAAATCAAATTACTTCATTTTTTTATTATCAACGAATAAGAAACTCTATCTACGTTACAATTTGCTGTTAGCTGTGACCGCTGCTTGCTATTTATTAGTTAAATATTAAACGAATACGGATATATTATTAAAACGAAAAAAAGAATTAAATGAATCGAATATAATTTGTCGTTAATCTACACTAATATTATAAAGAGGAAAACTTTGTTTGTATGTTTGTTTGTTTGTTTGTTTGTTTGTTTGGTTGTAATGCATTGGCTCAAAAAGTACTGGACCGATTTCAAAAATTCTTTCACCATTCGAAAGCTACATTATCCACGAGTAACATAGGCTAAATTTTATTTTGGAAAAAATAGGGTTCCGTAAGATATTTGGGGTTTTCGGACACAAGGTGTAAAAAATCAACCAGAAAAGTTACTTATTTTGCGTACGCTGCCTAAACTATAAAAAATATAACCATAAAATTTTCTTATTAATTGTAGATCTTATAAATATCTACAAAAAAGTCCGCGACACACTATACCTATCTATGTCGAGTGAGGCACAACAACAATTTTTTTATTTAGAAATCTTGATTTTTTTTTTGGACTACATTTAAACGCGTTTATTTTTCTCATGCTATTAATCCTTATCAAAATAAATTATTTTTTCACTAAATACAGTTTATGTAGATAATATTTGGTCTTTGAATGATTAAAATTGAACGTTTGGTTTTAAAGTTATGGCGAAATTAAAATATTACGATTTCTGCTCCGCGGCCCGTTGCGAAGTAGACGTCACCAAGGCGGGGGGGTGCGTGCGGGAGGGGAGTTTAGATTTATGAGGTAGCCGCAGTATTAGTATCAGTATTGTACCCAAAGATTACACAGATATATACATTGTACCCGTGCGAAGCCGGGGCGGGTCGCTAGTTAATAATAATGTAGGTAAGGCTGAAACCTCTTACGCGTTTGCGGTTCTCTACTGTTTCTTTTCTTATACCGGATACTAGCCGGATGTTCCTACATCTCTAGCGTGGAGTTTGAGCCGTTCGCCGTTAGTTAGGGATCAAGAGCTCAGTTCGCGCCGGGCGATAATCATAATTTTTACTTACAAGAGCAAGTACAGCATTAGTTGGCGGGCGCGCGACAAATCTTCCCTAACTGACACAACTTCTCGACTCCACTCTACAGAAACCCGTATATTTTGTAGGCCAAAGCGCTCCAGATTATGCTGTTCATAAAAAGTTACCCGTCCTAGGTGTTAGGTCGAAATGTTCGAAGATTTCAATACGAAAACCCAGAAAAGGTCATCAATATAACTCTATACTTGTTCTTTACATAGACACAATACTGTACTGGTACTGGTATAAATACTGAGGATATTTTTTTTTATTTATTCAGAAATAAACAGTAGCTTTAATAACTAGGTACGGGGTACCTAGTAAGTTAAGTTATTTAGGTTCCTACACATATACCTATATAACGCGTTTCGAATGAGAATAGGAATGTCAATGACCTTTTTCTGTCAAAAGTCACTTGAAAAGTGCGATTTTTAGAAAAACTTATGTGCATATAAATATTAATAGTCTTGCATCGAATTTAAATAAAGACCTTAAATAGTAATCAATTATCAAAACATAAATTTAACTATTATAAAATCTTAAATTCGAAACAATATGGCGCCGACTCGATCCTATTCTCATTTGAATCGCACTATATATATACTTAATTATACCTACTTAATTTCATAAAACATGACAGGCATCGCTGATTCCAGTATTGTTACTAATTTATTACTGTGTTTAAACAACTTTCAATATCTATTGTCTCGATAGCGATTTTATTAAAATAAGTAATTATTCGATGTACATCCTGTGTGTACCTACTGTGTGTTAAGTTGAATCCGCTTTTAATAAGAAAAATAATGTACCTACAAAGCAATAACATCGACAGATACTCAGGCGTGTGCTGTAGAGTGAAAACGTTAAAATATTAATATTAACGATGCCCATATAGACCTATGCCGATAATTTTTGAAACAAAATAAAATTTTAGTAGGATGAAACCCATTGGAAAATTAAGAGAATATAACAAAAATAAAAAGAAAAATAATTAGTGGGTAATTTGAGGTCGGGAAGTGTAATGGGGTTGAGTTTTTAAGGGTAAAAACGGTTTATCTCGATTTCCGGCAAAACTAAGATACAATGCCTATGAAAAAAAGTCAAATGGCAAAGTTGTAGGTAATAAAAAGATCTACAACTTTTATATTTACATTTTTTAGGTTTCATCCTACTATAAATTTATTTTACTTTTGACCATTTTCAAAGATAGCCCTAGTCTATTATAGGTAGCTAGTAGGTACTGCTACTGTTTGTAATTATTTTGTATTGGAAAATAATATGTCAGTGATCGCTCAGTACCTACCTGATATCACAATTCACATCGATGTAAAAAATATAGACTTCGCAAGTACTTCCCCGAAGCGTTTATAAGAAGTAAATGGAAGTGAGGACTAAGGAGGTAAGTGGACGTGAGCAGTCCCGTCACGTGGCGCTGGAGTAGCGGCGACAAACAAGCAGTGCGTTAGGACACCGCCATTCAACTGTTATTTAGAATATGGATATCGCATACGTGATCTGCTATGGAGACTTCATTACTTTAATATTTTTATAAGATTTTCTATAAGGATCTTTCATATTTAGTGCAGTATGAAAGTACTATCAACAAAAGCGTGACGAGTGTCGACAAAGGTTTGCAAACCTTCGTTTAGAGGTTTGTTTGAGTTAAAAAAATTGTATACCTAACAAATTTCAAATTATGAGTCTAGTATCTGGGTGTCTGCATCTGTGCCTACTTAAAATATGAATGACTAGCTTTTGCCCGCGACTTCCCCCGTGTGGAGTTCGGTATGGAAATACAAAATTTTAACCCCTTTTTCGCCCGCTTAGGGGGCAAATTTTCAAAAAATCCTTTTTTAGTGGATGCCTTTGTCATTACAATTATCTGTATGCCAAATTTCAGCAAAATCCGTTCAGTAGTTTCGGTTGTGCGTTGATAGTGGAGTCAATCAGGTTTGCAGGGTATAAGAAAATTATGTTGTGCTATAAAAAAAATGTTTGGAAAATAACGAAGAGGCTCCATGCCATTGTTTTAGCACTTGTTCTCACCGGGCGTCTCCGAGCGGATTTGTTTTATGCTCACAGAAGGCATCGACTTACTGGGACCGCACGCCCGAGGCGTCTTCTTAATTTTATTACGCGACCCGAGTCCGGACCTGTCCCCGAGGAAAAGCTCCTAATTGTGCCTTGGAAAAACTACAGATAAAATACAAATAGTAATTTTGTTACCTCGTCCAATGTTCTTCATAATATGTATTGTAGGTAAAGTACCTACTTTTGTAAGAAATGTATAATTGCTATATTATACTTATGTAGGTATACTGAAATTTAATATTCTACCCAGTTAATATTATATATCTATGATTCTACCAATGAAGTTACAACATCAGCCACTGAGCCAGGTATGTTATAATAAGAAAATATACCGATTATTTCATAGTAACTATAGTAGGTACCTAATTAGTAAAAAAATAATCTCGCCAGCAGACCGCTTTAAATCATAATAATAGTGTCACAATAGAGAAGACGCAAAAAAAAATTATTGGCTTTTCGAAAAGTACATAATACGCCAGGAAATATTGTCTTTGCAATGGCATATCTACAATCAACCGTTGACGAAATATAGTCATCACAAAAGTGAGATCGTTGGAGAGCATCAAAAGCGCTCTATACAAAAAATTGTAGTAGGAGTGACGTCACATAATATGTTGTGTCACAACGAAATTGTATGAAGATGAATACAAAATTAATTTTATTAACTTAAAAACTGCGTTTATGTATATCATTGTAATAACAAAAAATGACACAAATAGGTAACATAAAAATCTTTGTAACATAAGGATTTGAACAGTAATTTTCGTTTTGCGTTAAAGCAAAAAAATCGTAGTTTTTTAGATCCTGTAACTTATTTAATTTAGCACCAATTACAGTACTTTTTGCATTTTTCGGTCCATATTTATGTTGCCTTTCAGAAAATATAAGAATTTTGCTGATTTAAAACAAATGCATCTTCTCTATTATTGACTATAGGTACTTAAATGTTTTTAGACGAATAGGTAGATAATATTTAAGTAGGTAGGTAGGTAGGTATAATAAGTAAATATATTATAAATAAATTGTTTATTAGAACACCTCACTTTATTTTATTGAAACTCTTGAGGTTAAAAGTCCAGCTGTGTGTGGTGTATGTATAAATAAGTTATCAGTTTAAATAAGTTAAAACCAGATACCTTCGTAATTATTTTTGGGTTACTCTTGAGTACTTACTAGTTTTCTGTATAATCTATGCTCTTGAGAGTGTCTACGGGCGACAGATATCGCCATTCATCAGATGATTCGCATCCTCATTAGTCCCCTATACCAAAATAAACATTCTAAAGTGGTACTTATTTTTGCTAAAGTAATACAAATTATGTTAGCTTCATAATTAATTTTCTGTCTCATTGTAAAAAACTTAGGCCAAAAACGACTACATTTTCTTAATAATTTTAAATGACGCGACATCTCTTAACGAGTAGCTGAAATAAAACAATTTTTCATAAAAGCGCCATCTAGTACGTACTGCGTAAAAAAGATTGTGAAAATACTTTAGACAATTTTTTTTTTGGTAAGAAACTCGCCACAGCAATGATGATTAAAAGCTTAGTACGATATTTTATTTGTAATTGAATATTTTTTTTATATTCACTAATTAAACGGTACAATAATATCAAGAAAACATGCTTTGTTTATGCACGACTGCCTAAGTAAAAGTTAACCTACGATACAATAACAAAAAATTTTTGAAACGTCTGACATTGGAGTTTTGGCGAGGACGTGGTTAAGTGACGTTGTTTCTTAAGTACGGTGGTAGGCTTTGAGTATATATATATATCCACGTGGTAGGCATCACATGCAGGACCTTAGAGTATAATTATACCTACAGCTGTTACTTGTAATCTACATGGAAATAAAAATTTCGAGTTTGATTTTTGTGTTTCTTCCTTATATTTGTGTTCTTAGTATGTATCTGTGTAATATTAGTAGAATACATATGATGTAGGTATCGATTACCTAAATATATTCATCAACGTGCACAAGTGTGGGCAAGTGCTACAATTTCAAAAAGCTTGCTATTTTGTGTTTCCTCCAAAACTACCTAGGAATCAGTATAGCTTCTATCACTTTACTGAATCGACTAATTTGACTCATTGACCGCACTGACCATTTATTTGGACTTTGACTAGACTTTGGACTTGACGATTTAGAAATACGGTGTTGAAAACTTAAACAAGGATTTAAATATTTCCCGTCTTTCTAATTCTAATTGGCAAAAGGCCGTAACGCCGTTTATATAATAAAAACGACTACTGACATTGACAGTTGATTGTCATATGTCAATGTCATGCACAAAAATGACAAAAATTACAAAAAACTATTCTGGGTTTCTAGCATAGATAATACAGATATATATTAGGTTTCTAGCACTAGCAGCCATAGCAGCAATCAGCAAACCAGTGGCTACGCAATAAATTATTACAAACAAAGTGAAAATTGTTCAGTTGCCAGTTGGTAGACTTTAATTAGTTCTATATAAACGGTGATCAAGTGCAGACGGAAATTAATTAGTAATAGTTTTTAAAATGACAAACACAATAGTTGTTTGTCTCTACGCAGTTTTAGTACTTTGTTGTTCGAGTAAGTGTTTGTTATTATTGTTTCGGCGATCACAATAACGAAAAAAATAATACGTGACTTGCATATCCCATCAACTATAATATGAACGCCCAAAATTTTACGAAATTAAACGAAAAACTTATCTTACACCTAGCTAAAAGTAAAAAACATTAGGTACCCACCTGCTCTTTTATTATTTTATTGGAATAAGTAAAAATTGTTGTAAGCTACTTTTATGCTTTTACGTAGGTATATCGTAACATTGTTGCGTGTTCTATGCATGTAAAATAATCTTTGTCAAACTACTGAACTTGCTAAATGCTAAATTTAAAACTTTACTTGAGTTGTTTATATGTCATGTCCACTTATTAATTTTATGGTTCCTTGAAATCACACAAATGGGATTTTAAACATTATTTTCCTCTAATTCAAATGGAACAATTTAATGAAATGATGTTTAACCCTTAGTTTGTAAATATGGTGTGGTTTAAATTATAAAAAAAAATCAATACGAAAGAAAGTAGGAAAGAATAAATAGGCCACAGGGCCTTACCCTAAATCATTATATTATGTAATATGATACTATAGTCTAATAACGTTATCAATGAATGAATAAGCTGTTTTGACTTCTTTTCATTTGTACTGATGATTCACCATGAACTAAATGTGAATTGACTGGAGTAAAATTACTGAGACTGGAAAATGTTAGTTATTTCATCTATACTATCTGTATCTACTAATGTATTAAAGAGGAAATGTTTGTTTGCATTGAATAGACCCCAAAACTACTGGACCGATTTTGATGAAATTTGGCATAGATCTAGAGTAGACCACGGGGAAGGACATAGGCTACTTTTTATTGTACGACAAAATGTATGGTTCCTGTGAAATTTCTTTTAACGCACACAAAGTCATGGGCAACATCTAGTCTAGTCTACTATAAACTGGTTATTTTACTAAAACAGTGTAACTCATGAGTCATGAGTTAGTCACATAATATAATGTTTCCTTCACTAATATGTACTACTGTAGGCTTCTGTTTAAAGGATTAAAATACCTTTATATTATGTTCAAGTTTAAATAAATATCAAACTATAATAATATTATATATAATATACTTTATCAGATGTAGAGCAGACTGCGGGAAAGGATACATAGGCAACTTTTCATCATGGGAAATTGTTTGTTTCCTTCACTAATATACTACTGTAGGCTTCTGTTTAAAGGCTTAGAATACCTTTATATTACATTCAGGTTTAAACAAATATCAAACTATGATTTTTACATTTTTCTGTATTTAGCTTCTACACATAAGAGTTTCTTACCATTATAAGAATTGTATCCTGTACAAAAATTATTTGTTTTAAAACAATACCAAATAAAACTGTTTTCTATTTAGGTTTGGCCAGCGCCCGACAAGTTCCAAAACAATGTTCTAAAGGACCTGAATATTGGTGCCAAAGCCTAAAGTAAGTGCCAGTTCGTAACTATAACATATTTTTTCACCCCTACTACTTTTGTAAATGTGAAGGTTTGTGAGATGATGGATGGTTGTTTGTTATTCTTTCACACAAAAAATACTGAATGGCTTTTGATTAAATTCAGTGTGGTAGTAGTTTTGGCTGTGGATTAAAACATTGGCCACTTTATATTCCGAAAAAGTACAGTATTATCCATCTGTGAAATTATTGATACCTGATACTATAATTTCGCAGATGGAGCCACGGGAACAAGCTGGTTTACAATAAATCACAATATTTGCTAGTAATCTATTTAACAATTTCAATAATGTGTTTTTTTACTGTAGGCAGGCGGCAGAGTGTGGTGCAGTTGGTCATTGCATTGGCTCGCAATGGGAATTGGAGAAGCCATCCTATACCTCCAATGAGGTGTCCAATAAGTTTGTTAGATTCTTTAGAAAAATAAAGGATGTTAAGGAACTTATTAATGAGGTAAGTGATTGAACCATGTTTACATATTAAGTTTAGGTATGTTTTGGTACAAAAGCAAATGACAACAACATCCTTTTCTGTTGTGGTACGTTAGTAATATATGTATATTCTTTGGTTGTGGTTTTATATTGCAAACAGGTAGGATATTACAGGAAAATTTGTGGAACATAAACATTCTACACAATTTTTTATTGGGGAATCTAATTAATCTGCTTATTAATAATTATGTTCTCATAATTTATTCATATTTTAATGACATCATGCAGTCACAATTCAATAATTGCATGTCAATGACTTGACAGGTTGATGTGATGTTACAAACAAATTATGACAATGGTCAGTCAACCGGCATAAGAATTGGATTCCCTGATAGTGCTTAATTGTTTATTTTTATAACTACCTACTTTGATTAATTATTACATAGATACGTTATATCCTTACAAAACTGACAATATTTCTGTGCCACAACACACATTGACATGGGACACATTTCAATGTGTCAACGTCGCATAGTAACACAAAACACGCTATTACTCGCAGAGCACACTAACCAAAATTGGCCCGGCCAATTCGAGCCTTCATTTTTACGCGTTTATAACATATCTACCTCTTTTTAATATTATATATCTATGACTACCTATATTTTACACATAAGTAACATAAGTAGGTACACTGAAAAAAATTTATAATATTATATTATGACATAGACAAATTTCTTTTTTGGTCTTATTGTGAAACATAATATTTTTAAACAAGAGAATTAAAAATAACAAAAAAAATTGTTGGTAACCAGTCTATATAATGTCTCCTAAAATCAATTACGGATATTTCGGGCACATGATCCACTGCTTATGTAAAGACGTTTAGGCAAAAAAATAATTGTCATACTCAAAGTAAAAAATCTTCTCATGTATGGGTGACTCTCCGCAAAACGCAAACTCGCAAAATATAAAGAATATTTTTTTCTAGTACCTATGACAATTATTATTTTTCTGCATAAACGTATTTACATAAGCAATAGATCATATGCCCAAAATATTCGTAATTGATTTTACCGAACCTTATATATATCGATAAACTTATTTCAGGAATACTTAGCTGCACGCATTAAGTCTG
Source organism: Glaucopsyche alexis (assembly GCA_905404095.1). NCBI lineage: Eukaryota > Metazoa > Arthropoda > Insecta > Lepidoptera > Lycaenidae > Glaucopsyche > Glaucopsyche alexis. Next base: position 15,145,303 of record FR990047.1, read on the forward strand.
AGTGCCGAGATGTACAGTACCCAGAAATTGTGAAGCTCTGCAAGGAGAATACTAAGGATCTTGAGATCTACATCATCCATGTTCTATCATCGGACACCACCCCAGAGACCATGTGTAGACTCATCGGCATGTGTGATAATGACAAGCTTGATGCCTTGAAATCGGTAAGTTTATTTTGTATGGAAACACTTGAACAAATAGATTTTATACAAATATGAATGAAATATTATTGACTATGGCTGGATTGTGATTCATCTAATGGATGCAAAATTGTAATTGTTATGACTTTATTTTTACTTTTGCTTAAGCGCAAAATCCAAATAACTTTACTAACTAATAATAAAAACTTGTTTCTTATCACACTTAATAAGTACTCTACAAAAACAGAGCTACACATATTTAATCTGAATATTTAATAAACTAATATGTAAACAAATTATGTCAGTTAATAAAACTAGTGCAAATTGATAATTATTCTAATCAGTAAAATAATATTTTTTTATATTAGGTACATGAACCGTCAAATTTTAAACAGACTCCAAAAGGTTTATATGTTCAGCTGTATGTGATTTATTTTTTTCTATGTTCGCCGATTACTTCGCCGTCAGTGAAGTGTGAACCAATTGAGTAGAGAAATAGTTAAAATTTTTACCAAATTTTAAAGGGGAATTATTTAGAAAATAAGTTTTATTTAATACTTGGAAGTCGGTTTAATTTTTTATTTTTTTTTATTTTTTTATTTTTTTATTTATTTATTATTAGAGTTAACAAACAGTAACAGTAGTACATTTTACCAAGTAATTTAAACATATAATACATAATAACTACGATACCAACATCGTTAACTACAGATTACTTAACATATCTAATTTTTACAGTACATTCAGTTTAGAAATGGATGTGGGCAATATTATTGTTATTTATTAGTATTATTACATTTTTATATTTTGTTATTATTTTTTGTTATTATTACATCTTACAGATCAGTGTTGTAAATTAAGATAATAAAATGACAAACTAGTCGTCCTGTAATAATTTTAGAATTTCTTTTTTATATGTGACTACCTTATTGTTGAATATATCAACGGAGATAAAATTATTATTGTATGTATCAGCTAGTCTATAATATGGTGAGCGCTTACCAACATTGGTCCGACAAACTGCAGTAACAAATATTTTATGAGGTCTACGACAATGTGTTGTAATGGGTATTCTATAGCATATTTTGTTATTTATAGAGATGCAATCATATCTATTATGACACAGATCATATAGTAACATCATTTCGAGTTGTATACGTCTAGATGTTAGTGAGAGTAGACTGTACCTATCTAATAAATTATTGTAAGACTCTCGTGAATGACAACATCTGTAATGCGTGGAGCGCAGAAATTTCTTCTGGACCATTTCAATTGCGTCACTATACTTTTTATAATATGGGTTCCAGATGGCTACAGCGTATTCAAGTTGTGATCGTATGAGTGATTTGTAGATATGAAGATATGTTGAGGAACGCATAAAACCTTTACAGGATCTCATGACGAATCCATACATCTTGTATGCTTTACTTATTATATTATCTACATGTAAATCTAGATGTAACTTTTTATCTAGAGTAACCCCAAGGTCCCTAATAGAATCAACATTTTCTAGTTCTTGACTACATAACGTATAATAGAATGTAATGTACTGTACATTGCGTTTTTTTGTAAAAGTTATCGATTTGCATTTATTTAAACTAAGTGACAATTTATTTTTATAACAATAAACAGAAAATCTATCGAGGTCATCTTGGAATCTAGTATGGTCTTCAGTGTTTTGTATAATGTGATATATTTTGAGGTCATCTGCATACAGTAAAAATTTACAAAATTTAAAACAATTATGTACGTCATTTATAAAAAGGATGAACAATAATGGGCCTAAAATGGACCCCTGGGGTACCCCAGAACTGATAGATACAAAGTCAGATTCATATCCATTAAGCATAACTTTTTGAGTACGATTCGTTATGTATGACTTGAACCAGCGCCACAGGTTCCCTCTAATACCATTATAAGCAAGTTTTTCAAGGAGTTTTTTATGATCTACTCTGTCAAAGGCTTTTCGAAAGTCAGTGTAAACACTATCTATTTGAATGTTATTATCCATTGCTTCAAATAAATCTGATACATATACTAGTAAATTTGTAGTAGTAGAACGTTGAGATACAAAGCCATGTTGTTCTTCAATTATTATTTAATGTAGTGATGGATAAATATTATTATGAACTATCCTTTCAAAAAGCTTTGACAGAGTCGGTAAGATTGAAATAGGCCTATAGTTTTCGATATCACTCCTATTACCCCCCTTGTGGACGGGTACAATTCTGGCAGATTTCCAAACGGAAAGATACCTTCCTGTAAGCAAATATTAAATATGATGTATATTGGCAAACATATTGCAGAAGCAGTCTCTTTGAAAAAAAGTGGAGGAATGCCATCTACACCAGCACCCTTGGCAGGATCTAGAGCACGCAATCCTTTGAGTGTTTCTTCCTGTGTTAATGTAATATTACTTATTATAAGATCAGAACTGCAGTTATTTAAAAATAATAATATATGATATTGTAGCATTAGTGCATAGTCATCTCATAAAGCATGACCACGAGTTTTATTCAATTTAATGATGGTGTGACCATGTCGTCTACACTTTCTACACGAATATTATCAAGAGAAAAGATTTGTTTGTTTGCCTATTCAATGTAGACTACAAAACACTGGACTGAATTTGATAAAATTTGGCACAGATGTAGAGTAGACTGCAGGGAAGGACATAGGTCCTACATACTTTTCATCGTGGGAAAATGTACGGTATGTAATGTATGTTAAATGCATGCCGGGGGTTTTTCTTATCGCATACGAAATGGCTGAAAACATCTAGTACATTCAGTTTTTTAGAGAAGCTATTTCGTTAAAATAAAAGAGATGTTCGAAATGTCTTGTAAATGTTGTAATCTATTGAGTACTTTCGTGGTCAAAAGAAATCGTAACACCAATAATCAATATTATTCCATGGCGTATCGCAAATCGCAATAGATTGTGTAAGTCGGTTAAATGCGCGATTTTTGTGTCACATTGATGATTGAAATGCCGTGGCTCTTAATCCGATCTCATTTACTGGGGCAGACTTTAATATATTCTAGTTTCAGGTTATTCATTGCGGTTGTAAGATTTTTCTAGGTTAATGAGATTTTATAAACAAAGCGTTGTTTGTAACGCGATTAAATTATAGGTAGGTAGCAAAAGGTATTTGAACATTGGTTACATTAGCTGTCCACTGTTGCTACTTGCTACCTTTGTCTGTCACGTTGGAAAAGTCACTTGTTAGACAAAGACAGAAACACTAAATCGCTAATCTGTTGTGTAAATGTTTTTATTAGGGGGGGATGGGGAAAGGAAGGAAGGAATTGTGTAACATTATACATTGAGAATTAGCCCTATATTCCATTTTAATTAATTATTTAATAATTCAATCTCTGTGCTTCCATCGGCTTGCCTTTTGGCATAGGCTTCCCTAACTCCTTCAATTTTTTTTGTCTATTTTGTGTTAAAAAAAAAGGAAAAAAAGCAAGGGCTAATAATAATATTAAGAATAGTAAACCAATATTTTTAATTTTTATATTAGGCTAAGGTACTAATAAATAACCTATGCGAGCTACGAAGTTACGAACTTCGATTTAGGATTATTGCGTTATATTAGGAGTAGGTAAATTACAAATAAGATTATCGTCGCACAACAACGGACCGTGCTCATAATACGTGACCATTTTTACCCATTTCTTATCCCCTTCCTCCCTCGGTTACCATTCGTAGTAGGTATAATATGTTCCCTCCCCTCTCTTCCTTTTCACGTAGTACATACTTCATTATTATACGGTTTGAAAATATTTTTTGCAAACAGAAAAAAAAAATGCTCATACTTAGTGGGATATTACATTATCAAATATCTCTGATCATCTAAATGATCATATATTTGATCCAATTTAATTGACTAATTGACTCATATCTGTGTATTACACTATCAAAGTTCTTTGATCCTATTTTACGTCATATGTGGTTACAATGAAGAATGCGTCGGTGGTGTCTGTTATTTTACTATTAAAAAAGAAAAAGAAAAAAAGGAATACAAGAAAAAAACGAAAAGGTATCAATAAATAGAGAACTCGACAGATTGATGACAGGTATTGATGTCAGGGTTACCAGATCTCAGAGAATTCGATGTGCCAAAGGATATCGTCATTTTTAGAATGGCTTTTTTTTTTGTTATTTCAGAAAGATTAAGCAAGTAAGTATATAATTAGAAAAATAACTACATTACATTATTTGAAACATATTAACGAACAAGAAATTAAAAACTCTTTTTTTTTTGTATATTAAATAACTGACAACACCTGTTTCTATGACCGTATTGGATCCAATCTCTCAGCAAATGTCAAAAATCTATGATCAAGGAGAAAATGAATCATATGTCTATATTACATTATCCAATAACATTGACTCATAGATCTATGATCCAAGATAAATGATAGTGTCACAGTGTAATAAAAAGATACAGTGGGCCAACGCGTTTGAAGTCGCGCGAAATGCCGCTTTTGTGTAGGTATTCGTCATTGCTGCAGGGTTGTCACAATAATATGTTTTATTATAATCTGTTCTACATTTTGTGTATTCGTAGTATGTGTATGTAGAGTACTAGGAATAAAACAAAAAAAAAAATATATATATATATATATATATATATATATATATATATATATATATATATATATATATATATATATATATAGAAGTATTAATGAAGAGTTTTATTATAAAAAATACAAATGCGTATACAAAGGCTCAGGGTTCGCATGATATAATATATCAATTAACATATATCGGATATATATCATGATATATTATATCAATTGATATTTATGCTTGATATATATCAAAATTGATATTTATATTTAAAAATGTAAAATAATGTTTTAAATGTAAAAAATCTTACATCAAGTCATAGTCTAAATACACAGGTCTTATTTTCCGAGAGTTTCACAAGCCTAGGTCATCAAAAACTTGCTATTTGACACGACATTAACTAATCATAGCCGTCGACGCGGCTTGTAACGGCTTATGACACCCACGTGACCCCCTGTTTTCGGAAGAAAATTCCTTGTTTGATATACTATTGTTATACCATTTATACCATGTGTCAAATTAATTCGACTGATAAAAGTAATATACTTTTTTTTTCATCTGGTTATAAACAAAAGTCATTTTATGGATTTAAGACTTAAATTGATACTCAAAAGTATCTATCGTTGATTTTTAATTTACTTGAAAACTTTGAATATCAATAATAAATAAATGAGTTTAATTTTACTTCCCTATCTTCAAATTATCAGACATACAAATTTTCAACTATTACGAAAAAAACATATCAGAGTATGAAATTTGTATGTAATTTTGAAAATATCAAAAATATCGGATATATATCAAAAATATTTTGATATTTATATTATACTGATATTTTGATATTTATTATAAATATCGGAAATTCTTATTAATACGAGATGATGACATGCAGTCTCTCACAGCACATGTAGTATGAACCATTGTAAATAAGTACCTACATACAAAAAACTCAAATGAAACACTGTCGCAAACCACTTAAACAATCAAATTAAAAAGCGTCAACCCCGGCGTGTCCCAAGCGAGTGTATGGCAGCTTGGGCTCGCTACCGCCCCTCTCTCACCCCGCACGCCCCGCACGATTGCTCTGTCTAGACGTGTCCGTTGGACGACTGTACGTTATATAGGCTGTGATAGTGTAATATGCCCCTTAAAGCGCCATAGCTGTGGCTATAGTCACGGTTCAGCCTGCAGATCTATGGTAATCATGGCAATCGCGCGAGATGTTGACCCCCCCCCCCCCCCCCCAACACACAACCCCCTAAAAAGGTAACATAGTATGGATATGTTCCCTAATACCTATGACAATTATTTATAATCCCCCTTACTAATAAACGCTGTATAAGTATTGAATAGTTATGCAGTGTTTTGTTCACATCACACAAGTGACATGTTTAATTCGATAGAAGGAGACAAAATACTGTGTAACTATTCAAAGCTTATACAGCGTTTATTAGTAAGGGGGTATATATATAATACCGGTTTTAAAATTAATTTATATCCCATCCGACGCATGATCATGATCGCAGGTAATCAGCCTGCATTGACCTAACCAAACTTGGAAACAACATTTTTGTAGTTCCAATGCGGGAATCGAACCCACGACCTCCGAGTCAAGAGCCAATGCTCTAACCACTAGACCACGGAGGCTGTTAACAGCCTTCATATTATGAAAAATATATAGGTATTAAAAAAAAAAAAACATTTTAACCCATTTTCTTAAAAATTCTAATAAAGTAAAAGTACTATTTTATTTAATTTCGCATCGATGTGCAAAAATATAAACAAGATTCAGAACATTATTTGCTCTACGAGTGCGACCTTTCGACCTTTTCTAGATAATGCAAAGGTCAATGATAAAACAATGTACGATAGCTGTAAACACAAATAAAATAAATGCTAATTAACTACTTCACAGTTTCAAAATTAATAATTTTGTTTTTACAGAAGGAGCATGAGGAGCCGAAACACAAACGTAAGTATTACCTATAGACTGAGATCCTAGGCCCGCCAGACTACCCTTATATTCTTACTGATGAAATTAAAATGAAATTCATAATATTGTAGTATTAGTGTGTACAATGAACGATACCCGCGGGTTGCGCGGTGGTCCCATTCTCAGGTTCAGGTTCCAAAGGTACAAAAATTGTTCTACGTTTTCTTAAAGCTTTTGATATGTTATAGTAGAATAATGACAATTAAATATTATAAAGTTATATTTAAACCGATTATTTTTATATTGTAGTTTTCATAAAAATAAAAAATGCAGTCATCCATGTCGAAATAAAAATCACTAAACTTCTAACCTTTGTATCACTGAGTTTAGAGAAAAGTTTTGTTCCTTACGTTATTCTAAAACAAAAAATAATATTGATACTTTATCAGAATGTAAGTAAAGTGAGTACAATTCTCGCAACTTTAGCACCTTGTACCTAAAAATTGGCCCCGGCCCCGGCACAAACAAGCAGGTATGCATGCATAGTTGCATACGTTCATTGTACAGTGTACACACTAATACTACAATATCCATATTCAATTATACATTTTATTAGTAAGAATATAAGAGTAGTCTGGTGGGGCTCGGATCCCAGTCCACTATCTCTAACGGTTATTACAACACTACAGTTACGGTACTAGAAAGGAGTAGAAATTCCTTCTAAAAATGCGTAAAAAGAGGAAAGTAGTATTTACCTATTGAGGTTAAGATGAATATGGTTAAAGGATTTCATAGGAAGGTTATTTGAATTTGTGTGTAACATGTGACGTCTACTTCACTGTTATTTACTAAGAATTTGTTGAAAACACGTTCTTTTATTACTGCTACACCTGTTAATACAAATTGATTACATTGCCTATTGTGTGACTTTAAATGTATGGAAAAAATTGCTCGCCATAAATGGTTATGAATTTCAAAATCTCGCAATGATCAAAAATTCGCAATGATCGATGTCTTGAAGATATATTTCTTTACAAACAAGCTCTGTTTTAACAAATATTTACTGTTAACAAATTGAAATCATAAGTTAAACTTTAAAACATACTCAACAACATACTTCACTGCATTTTATGACATTTTATAAATAACAATTTGTTTTATTTATTTTTATTTTAGCGACTCTATTGGGAGCTTCAAAGTGCACATGGGGCCCATCATACTGGTGTAGCAACTTCAGGTAAATATCTAAAATAAATACCTAAAAAGAATAAGTTAATATAATGATTAGGATTTTGTGAATCATCATTTATAGTAAGTTTAGTAAAAAGTATTTTATTTTACTTAGGGCTAAACCTAATTGACTTATTATTTTTATTCGCTTAGCCCTTTATAGATAAATAATGTGTATGACATGTTGTAGCTAAATATTAGTGCAAATAATTTATTTTCTCTGTTCTTATTTGGTCGCTGTCTCAACTCTGAGGTCGTTGCGCGTTGTATCGATTCCCTTGTTGAACCGTGAATAACCCCAATTCGGTCTGACAAGGGCAATACAAATTTATTATACTTGATTGTGTATAATATGATATTACAAGACGAACCTTGTCAATACAAACTGCGGTTCAAGTCCACCTCTACAGCTAATTTACGTTGAGCCATTGTCATTTTTAGGGTTCCGTAGCCAAATGGCAAAAAACGGAACCCTTACGGATTCGTCATGTCTGTCTGTCTGTCCGTCCGTCCGTATGTCACAGCCACTTTATGCCGAAACTATAAGATCTATACTGTTGAATCCTGGTGAGTAGATGTATTCTGTGAACCGCATTAAGATTTTTACACAAAAATAGAAAAAAAAAACAATAAATTTTGGGGGTTCTCCAACTGAAACTTAAAATTTTTTTTTCATCAAACCCATACGTGTGGGGTATCTATGGATAGGTCTTCAAAAATGATATTGAGGTTTCTTTCTTTTTTTTCTAAACTGAACTACCCATCTATACTCACGACTGACGGTTCTTTATTTCTTCTTGTGTAGTCATAGTGCAACAATGTAGTATGCTATATGAACCTTTTAAATTGGACTTGTTACTATTTTTCGGCATAACGCTAAGAACAAAATTAAGTGGACAATCAAACTGCTACGTATTAATTTACCTTGGCTTTACATTTTTCCAAGCAGAGCTTGACTGGTAATCTCTAAACATACATACATACATACATACATACATATAAATAAAGTGTGTTATTGCATAGGTATGAAAGTATATTATGCTTACAGTAAAATATCAATTTTTAAAATTTTTGCCTGTCTGTCTGTTTGTTCCGGCTAATCTCTGAAACGGCTGGACCGATTTTCATGGGACTTTCACTGGCTGATAGTTGATGTTATAAGGTGGTCTACCTTATAACATCAGCATAATTAACGGAAACCTAAAATAAAAGTAGCCTATGTTAGAACATAGACTACTTTTAATTTAGGGTTTAGTTAAAAAAAATAGGGTTCTGTTTCCGTAAGTTCTATCCCACCAAAAACATTCTGTAAAAAACTAGCCAAGTCTCGATGGAGCTGCTTGTTTATCTCTAAAAAGTAATGAAATCTAGACAAAATCGTGCCAAGTCTAAGGTTCCTTACTGCGGTTTCTTTATTATTATAGTTAATGTTGAGTGACTTGGCCGTTGAACATTCTTTATACTTTAGTGGGTACAAGTCAATTTTGTTTACATTTGTAACTACCTATGTTTGTTAAGCGAGATAATAGCCCATACTGGTATTGGTAATTGGACGCTAGTGTCTCATTTTAGGCTGTAGTTTATTGTACAACACACGTATTGCAGCAATGGTGTCATGGAGCCCGTTTTGTACCCTTGTGTGCCCTTCAACGGCCAAGTCACACAACATTAACTATAATAATAAAGAAACCGCAGTAAGGAACCTTAGACTTGGCACGATTTTGTCTAGATTTCATTACTTTTTAGAGATAAACAAGCAGCTCCATCGAGACTTGGCTAGTTTTTTACAGAATGTTTTTGGTGGGATTTCACTTCTTTTTGTAGAAACGTGGGCATTTTGATTTATTTATCTAGATTTTAGTGTAATTTGTTTATTTAATTTGTGTAATGTTCGAGTAGAATAAAGGGGCCTGAAAATGCGGCAAAATGGTTCTAGTAAAGAATGGTACGGCAGTGTTTGCTTCGCGCTCGACTTGGCGGGGGCACTGCCGTGCCCCCAGATCGACGTTCTGGTCTTATCTAGAGGTTCTCAAATAGGGGCCTGAAAATGCGGCGAAATGGTTCCAGTAAAGAATGGTACGGCAGTGTTTGCTTCGCGCTCGACTTGGCAGGGGCACTGCCGTGCCCCCAGATCGATTATCCTAGTTTTTATAGTTTTCCCTTTATGTGGCCATTAAACCCCAACTCTGTACCAAATTTCAGCTCTCTAAGTTTATGGGAAGTACTAGTTCTATTTTGATGATCATGAGTGAGTGAGTGTCGAAAATGCGACTTTGCTTTCGCTTAACTTCGGAACTAAATGACCTACAGACTTGAAATTTTGGATTTTAAGTATGTGATTATAGCTTATTGGATGACGAAAATTTCTGCGTTCTGGTCTTATCCAGAGGTTCTCAAATAGGGGCCTGAAAATGCGGCGAAATGGTTCCAGTAAAGGATGGTACGGCAGTGTTTGCTTCGCGCTCGACTTGGCGGGGGCACTGCCGTGCCCCCAGATGCAAACGAAGTTGCGGGCATCAGCTAGGTCACTATAAGTTTGATACATTTTATTGTTTAGAATATGATACTTACATTACGTATTTCATAAGAATTTAATATCATCGGTTATTTCCGATGAATGATCCAATAGTACCTATATCTATACAGTCTTATTAATAAAATTATTTACACCACGGATTAGCTAATCCAACATGGCTGTCTCTGTCAGATACTTTGGAACAGTCACTTGATAGACAAAGAGAGCGATTTGGATTTGCTTATCCATGGTGTAAATATTTTTATTAATAAGGGTGTTTGAGTCTAGCGTGACACGTCAACCGCGACGAATAATATTTACAGCGACCAGTGTGTGTGGTGAAACATCCTCAAAATAATTATACACGTGTTAGTACAATAGTCAATATTATTACAATATTATGTTACAATGATCCTAATGACGTATAATGAAATATTAGCGTGTTACCTACTTCCTGTTGGAAACGTATGTTATTGCTTGAATATATTTTTTATATCTGTCATCGTAAAATTGTAAAAACCGTTAGATTGTAAAATAACTAACGAGATTGTAAAAGTATGTCGAAAAATTTAAAACTATATATTTATAATCTTATCAAAAATAATGTGTTAAATTATAGGCAGCATATTTGAGTCGGAAATCTATCAACATTTTACGATTTCACTAGTTTTATTACAATCTAACGGTTTTTACAATTTTACGGTGACATATCCATCCATCGATCAATGCATAATATCAGATACCATCATGTTTACTTTTTACAGTAGGATCATCTTTGATCTTTATGCTGGGACTATATTATGATCCGGATTCCGGAAAGCCGGTGAATATTGTATGTTCACTTGTAGTAATTTTTTTTCACCGTATGTCGATTTTCAACTCTATTGATTAAGGGCAGAGTTCCATTATCAGTGCTCTGAATTTTTCCGGCCCCGTCAATTTCCGGATCATCTATACTATAATATAATATTATAAAACTAGATAGAGTAATAAATAAAGTTAGTAGTTAATAAATAGAGTTTGTTTGTTCGTTTGAACGCGCTATTTTCCGGAACTACTGGTCGAATTGAAAAATTATGTTTGTGTTGGATAGTCCATTTATCGAGAAAAGCTTTAGGCTATATAACATTACGCTGCGACCAATAGGAGCGAAGAATCAGTGGAAAATGTGGAAAAAACGGGGAAAATTATTCATCTTTGAGGGCTTCCATTGTTTGTTTCAACACGCTGATCTCAGGAACTGCTAGATCGAATTGAATTTTTTTTTGTGCTGGATAGTCCATTTGTCGAGGAAGGCTAAAGCCTTCATATTTAAAATCCATTTTAATAGGGAAAATTATTCATATTTGAGGGCTTCCGTTGCGTGTTCTGCATAAACGGTTCAAGTTCCCCAAAAATATGTATAAAAGAATTCCTCTTTAAATGATCTAAAAAAATGTCCGCGACCAGTATATATCTATCTTTTAAGATTGACTCACAATAACCTTTTTTATGGTAATCAAATTTGGCCGAAATTAATTCATTGTTGCCAATTATTTGCCAAAGAGTTTTATCAACATTATTAATCCTTTATCCAAATAAATGTATTGCTGATTAAGAGTATTTAGTTGTGAATAAAATTGTCCTTAACATCACTTTATTTCAATTAACATCTTAGAAGATACTACAATTTTAATATAACTCCGCAACAAAATTCACACGCGCTGGCCGGCGGTCGAAGGGAAGGCGGTGCTTGCGGACTTGCTAGACTTGCTACGCAGAAGTACTTTAAAATATGTTCTTTTAAAAACTTCTTAATCACGATCATAATAACAGAAATTGACGCGGACGAAGTCGCGGGCAACAGCTAGTATTGTATATGATCCGGAATCCGGAAGGCCGTAGAAAATTGAAAATCGAACACATGAGTGTCGAGACAAATGTCAATGTCATAAATGACAGCTCGACACTCGAAACCAGCATTTTCAACTCTATTGTATTCCCGCAGAGTTCTATTTTCAATGCTCTAGATTTTCCTCGGCGTTCCGGATTCTGAGGCATATAGTCTCAGCCTTATACTACCTTACGGATTATTAGCTATCAATACACACGCGAGCGCGAAGTGTGGAGCCGTTTCACTTCTTTTTCGCAGATCTTTCGATTTGTGGAGTGTGGAGTGGGCTTTAACAGTATAATAATACTGGCTCATTCCTTTTAATTTCAGTACTGGCCGCGAGTGCAAGGCGACCCATCACTGCGTCCAGAAAGTCTGGTCCACGGCGAAGTACCCTCAAGACGATGACGGCATCTGCAAAATCTGCAAGGACATGGTCACACAGGCCAGAGACCAACTGCAGAGCAACGAGACTCAGGTATAATTTTCAAAGTGAAAATATTAATTACCGCAATGATTTTTCATATTATTTATTTTAAACAAAATTGGATGTGGCATTACACCAATAAGTATTTTGTTTTCGGTTCTGTTTTCGAAAACTGTTTTAAATTATACACCCAGTAATTTATGTCCCAAACAATTAACAAGTCTGTAATTATTGTCGTCCTTAAAAGTCCGTATTTGCTCAGATAATGCTTAATATAACCACAATAGATAATTATATGATTATTATTAATATAACTCACTATTGATAACACCGTTGGTTTACGACCAGCAAATACTTTAATTTGTAACAATGGCCGATAAGAGAATATTTTCTATATTAAACAATATTCATGTTATTATCTACTTAAATTGGCGCTACAGAACTTAATTATGCTAGCATATTTTGCCCGCGGCTTCGCCCGCGTTTGATTAGTTTTTAAACGCTATCTTTATAATAAAAAACTTTCATCCCCTATTTTACCCTATTATGGGTTGAATTTTAGAAAACGCTAAATAACGGGACAAAAATAAGAGTTGAATTATAACATGAGTTGCTTTGTAAAACGGGAAACAGATAAGCTTGATACTTTATCAATATCTTTGTTTATGTTGTTCATTTTATCTGAAACGAGTGGCGAACTACCGAGATAAGGCAAGAAGCTTACAATTTTCCTATGGTGAAAATATACATCAAACTATTGATATTTAATCACTAAACATTATTTATAACCAATAGAACCAACACCTGTCTTGTATGTGATTTTTTTAAATATCAAAAATAAATTACCGATTTTTCATGTTTGACCACGTGATTAAAAACGCACATTCGTCAAACGTGACGTCAGATTCCTGTACTTCTTCTTTTTTTACAATGACCTCCATAATCCAACCATTACCGCCTTTAAGTAATTGAAAAAAAATGTATGTCACTTGTCAGGTGTTAGTGCATGAAGCATAGATACCAGGAGTCCGAACGGTATAGGCTTTTTAATAATAATTATGTACACAATAATAGGACCAGATCTTAGTTCTCTTTTCTGCCGCTAGGCGTGCGAGACCGACGAGTACCGAGTGTTGCCAATACTATTATACCGAGTGTTGCCAATACTATTATTTATTACAATTATTTTTAAATTACCGTTAGGCAATTACCGTGTTCTACGGTATCTATTTTTCGAGAACAGTTTCTAAGAATTTCCTAAAACTTTTATTTAATAAGATTTCAATCTTTCCAGAGCTGTCAATAGCAATTTTAAACTTCCCGCGTAATTTCAAACGAGTTTAAATGTTGCTATTGACAGCTCTGGAAGAAAATATTAAGAGAAACGTGGATTTAAATCTAATTATAGAACACAGTAATTGCCTAACGGTAATTTAAAAATAATTGTAATAAATAATAGTATTGGCAACACTCGGTATAATAGTATTGGCAGCACTCGGTACTCGTCGGTCTCGCACAGCTAGCGGCAGAAAAGAGAACTAAGATCTGGTCCTATTATTGTGTACATAATTACTATGGAAAAGCCTATACCGTTCGGACTCCTGGTATCTATGCTTCATGGTGCGGAATATCAGCGTTTCTCTTCGATAAAAAAAGTATAGCACCATATTCATGGCATTTTAAAATAGTAAAATTACCAAAATTAATACAAAGCATTTCAGGATTTGACATGTTTAGTGTGATTTCATAGTTGACAGGTGGTTATAAAGCGATTCAAATGAGAATAGGAACGTCAATGACCTCTATCTGTCAAATGTCACTTGAAAAGTACGGTCAGCAGAAAAACTTATTTGCCAATATTATTAGTCGAAATAATTCTTTATATACTCGACACTAGCAAAATGTTGCAAAACCTTTGCTACCGCGATTGCCATAAATAAAAGAAGAGGAATAATAGTCTTACATCGAATTTAAATAATAATGTTAAATTATCTAAACATTTAATTATAATAATACATATTCATAATTCGTTTTTAAAATCATAAATTAACATTGTTTTTCATTGTTGGTGCAAGGCAACTTGCCAAAATTATATTGTTTTTGTTAATGTCATACTCATTTTGCTGTAAACGAGGCGCTGTGTTACATAGACGACGATGACTACGCGGACAGTAATACAGAGATGAGCGAAATTGAAGAGCTAGATTCACATTACAGTTTTTTCACTCAATTTTGTAAATAAATTATATTAAAAGAAAAACAACTTTTTTTGCTCACCCTACCTAATTAGGTACCCAATTGGGTAAAATTGACAGCTATGACGTCACAATATGGCGCCGACTCAATCCTATTCTCATTTGAATCGCACTATACAAGAACGTGACGTCATGACAACACATTCGCGGCTTTATTAGTTATTTAAACTTTTATACTGATTTGCAAGGAAAGGAAAGAAATTCAAAACGAATGGTCCAGGTTGTAAATGTATTATGTTATTATGAACAATATGACGTATTTTTCAAAAACTTGGAAAATACCCCATAATACCTAAGCTTTTTATTGGCTATTAAACTTTACAATATAGAAAAATACAATACAAGATTATTATATTCAACTATTTAAAATTAAATTTCTTATATAAATCTGAGTAATCATATTATTTTTGTTACGGGATTATGGTCCGATATTCGGAGTAAAACGCTAGTTTCCTCTGAGATAGTTTATTCGCCACGAATTTCCACAGCAACACAAGTCTGGTCTTCCAACACACCACAATGTCCAAATCGCAAGCCTTCGTTATCGTAATTCGTAGCCGGAATCGCAGAGAGTAATTCACTTTAAGTACCCCTAGAAGCACAGAACACATAATACTCGCGGAGAAGAAGGTCGACTTCATACAAAAAAATTGGGACCAAATAGCGCCTCTAGTGAGCTGCCCCCTCAAATTTTTAACCGCCTTCAAACAAAGGAGGACTATATATTTGATTAAATGAATATGGCGGGAAATTGAAGATACGTAATTAAAGTTAAATTTTACATTCCAACAAAACCGAGCAACCACCTCCACGAACAATTCTTAACTACTACGTTACAAAACGTTCGTGAGCCCTTATATACATACGTCTAGTGTTTTCGATAGCGCGATCTAGAAGCGGGATAGTGTCATCTGTTGTCGTTTTTAAGTAACTTTTATGTAATATTAACCATGTAAGACAGAGAGCGATATATTGAAATATAACCATTCTTGTCGCACCGAACTGCCCCCTTTTTGGTCCAAGGTCATTCATACAGAGTCGACCACCCCTGCCTAGAAGTTAACTCGACGAACACTCGTAGTTAACTGAACTGACGGCGTACGACCTCGACCTCGTTAAGTATTCTCACGCCGGGCCCTTGAAAGGGGCCTTGGGCGGGGAACCACGATCAGGGGCTTTGCCCCTCTACGTGGGAAAAACATGTAGAGTGACGCGTCTAGTACTAGTAGTAGTAGCAAAATGTCAAGATTATTTGGGGAAGACCCCCCACGACAGAACGCGGCGGTCGGCGACAGCCCACTTATATACCGCGACACGGGTACATTCCGTACAGGAAGCTTCGAGAACATTCTATTTGTTTTTGTTTATTACAAATTGAAATTGTAAACAACTTTGTTTTGTAAACACCGCAACATACTAGAATTTTCTATACATCGAAGATTTGTAACATTATTATCTATTCGTCGGCAATGTTGTTTTTCTGATTTGAAAATTAGCCTGTCTCTTATTATAATACTTTAAGCATTTTAGGCTATATAAACATACACACACTCTCACTAAAAATAGTAGGCTCTTCTATTATTATTATTACGAATTACTCTATTTACTCTACAGGAGGAACTAAAGGAAGTATTCGAAGGTTCCTGCGCCCTGATACCGATCAAGATAGTGCGTAAGGAATGTATGACGCTGGCGGACCAGTTCGTACCCGAACTAGTGGAGACCCTGTCTTCGCAGATGAACCCCGACGCCGTGTGCTCTGTCGCCGGCCTGTGTAATAACGCCAGGATCGACACACTCATTGAGAACTATGTAAGTTACATAATAGTTTAAATGTTAATAATAATTATTTAGTATTAATTTAGATGGGGCAAAATTAAACATTATGATATGGTAAAATTGAGTAAATCACTTAATGGAAATTTAACAAGACGAAAATAAACACATTTATAAATAATATGGAGTTGGCAATTAAATTTCTCAATTGAAGATTAGCAACACTACTGTTATTTTTAAATTTTCGTTGTTACATCTAATTTAAAAAATTATCCTTATTTCAGAACGCAACCTTGGAGCTTAGGAAGGACTGTTCAAACTGCAAACGTACTGTCGGCATTCTGAGGAAGAGGTTCGATGTTGCCAGCTATGAAGACTTCTTAGTTGGATTGCTGCAAGTGAGACCATTTTATGTGAAAACTATAGGCTCAAAGATAACTATAACAGCCTCTGTGGTCTAGTGCTTTAGAGCTTGGCTCTCCACTCGGAGGTCGTGGGTTCGATTCCCCCATTGGAACAACAAAAAAATGGTGTTTCCAAGTGTGATTAGGACAATGCAGGCTGATCACCTGATTGTCTGACAAGAAAGATGATCCATGCGTAGGATGGGCATTTAAAAAGTCGGTCCTGCGCCTGATCTCTCGCCAGTCGTGTCGGTCATCCGTCCCACTAGTTAACGAGAGTAAAGGAAGAGACATTGCTCTTGTGTACTGCGTACACACTTGGGCACTATAAAATAACTCCTGCGTAGCTGGCTTGGTTCCAATGTAACCGACCACCGTCACCAAATCGGTGTGGGGGCTATTATAAGCTCAAAGAATGTGGTGAATCATACGTACATAATATGTTAAAATTGACCAATGACGCATAAACCGTGTCCACTTTTAACCAATTAAAGTAAGCCATTTTGACATTCACTGCATTCTTAACGCGAATAAACTATAGGCGCGATAAATTAGAATAATATGAATATTACCTATTATGTATTTATATGTAAATAATCTACTTTTAATTTAAATCATCATATTGTGTTCTCTCAAGGTGTGCGGCCAAATGGGCTCTCTATCTGACTCCTGCTCGATGCTGGTGTTCAAATACTACGAGAACATACTCGATGCCGTGTCCAAGGACTTCACACCCAAGTCCGTGTGTCACATCAACGGACAGTGCTCGGACCAGTTTCATTCGCACAATCTGTACTCCTTCCCTGATGAAGAACTGGACACGTTGAAAGCTACCGAGTGAGTATTTTTCGGTAGTCCGAAATAATAAGTAGTTATCCAGGTTTTAGTGCCGTGCGTTTCTTAAAAAAATTTACACGTAAAAACACGTCCTACTATTTATAAATGTTGAAGTTTGTGAGGATGAATGGATGGATTGATGTTTGTTACTTTTTCACGAAAAGAATACTGAACGGATTTCGATAAAATTTGGTATGGTAGTAGTTTAGGCTCTGGATTAAAACATTTAGCTACTTTTTATCTCGACAAAGTACAGTACTTATTCCCGTGGGATACCCGATAAATATAGACGCGGGCGTAGCCGCGGTAAAAAGCTAGTAACAAATAAAACCTAAGATTAGAATTCACTAGAGCCAAAAGAGCAGTATAGCTGTCCAATGTCGATTAAACTTTTTCAACTAATATTAGTTTAAAATATATTTTTTTCCTAATACATAGTAGTTTAATGTATTTTAATTTTTTTTTCCTAATAGTAAGTTTAATATATTTCTAGTGACGTCCCTTGTGAGTTCTGCGAGCAAGTAGTAAAGCACATGCGTGACACTCTGGTCGCCAACACATCGGAAATCGAGTTCCATAAGGTCATGATTGGTAAGTCATTTTCGCACTTTTTGATCATAGGATTCTGGATTATTCTATATTAAAATCTAGAGTGATTTTAGAGTTCAAAGTCAAAGCAGATAATAGTATGTATGAATGTTTTTCTGTATTTTTTTAAATGAGAAATTACAAATAAACTGTTAACAGTAAAAAAAGAATTTTGAAAATCGGTCCACAGACAGCGATGTAATCATTGAAAATAAAAAAAATACATATATACAGCCAAACATATGACCGCTTCCTTTTTTGGAAGTCTATTAAAATACAATAAATTACAGCTTAATTTTCGCTACTGACACTGAATAAAATTACGTTAATTAACAGGTCTCTGCAAACACTCCGGCGAGTTCAAATCGGAATGTCTGTCCCTAGTAGAACAATACCATGCTACGATCTACTACTACCTGGTCTCTGAGCTGAAGCCGGCCATCATCTGTGGGTTCATCGGCATCTGTAGCAACAAAACTCAAGTGCCGATCGCCCCGCTCCTGCCCTCTGAGTTATCGATTAAGGCTGTACCTCTGTCTTCGAAATTAATCGGCACCGACGAAGCGAAGAGCTATGAAAATAAGAACGTAAGTTTGATATAAAGGACATACCCTAATATTCTCAAGATTAGAGACTAAGCCAGAAAGTAATCTCAAAAGTATGACATTCGTCATAAGTTTAATAATAATATCTATGAACTCTTTCACACCACATTAATCTGGTCCCGTGGTACCAGTTCCAGTACCAAACAACAGAAATATATATAAGGTTTGGTAAAATCAATTACGAATACTTCGGGCACATGATCCACTGCTTATGTAAAGACGTTTGGGCAGAAAAATAATTGCCATGCTCAAACTAAAAAATCATCTCATGTATGGGTGACTCTCCGCAAAACGCAAACTCGCCCATATAAAGAAAAAAAATTTTTTTTCGAGTATGACAATTATTTTTCTGCTTAAATGTATTTACATAAGCAGTAGATCACGTGCCCGAAGTATTCGTAATTGATTTTACCAAACCTTATATTTTAATGCTTTTATACTATACAAACCTATATTTAAGATTTTTATTAAATCTATATATATAAATGTCATGTTAGTTTGTGTACGCTTCAAAAACTCAAAAAGTTCTGCACCGATCGAGCTGAAATTTTAGCATGATATATAATCCGCATCAAGGATTGTTTTTATCTAATAGGTTGGGGAAAAAGTCTTTTCGCATTATAGTATGTATGAACTTGTCATAAAATATCTTGGGCTATACCAATTGTATCTGGCTGATTTTGGTATCATTAAAAAGTTTTAATTTTACAGAAGACAATTCCAAATCCAAATTAGGTAAATTTGAGATTTTCATTTGTTTTTCTTATTGTTAAAATGAGTGATTCTTATGAAGAATTTCGATACATTTTAAATTTTTTTTACAAAAAAGGTAAAAATGCAACACAAGCCGCGAAAAAAAATTGTGATGTTTATGGACCTAATGCAGTATCTGTGAGAGTAGCGCAAATTTGGTTTAAGCGTTTTCAATCCGGAAATTTTGATATCAAAGATGCACGTCGCTCTGGTCGCCCTGTTGCGGACAAAACTGTTGCCATTTTTGAAAAAGTGGAGCAAGATCGGCATATTAGTGGTTACGATGTAGCTGAAGAACTGGGGATTGACCACAAAACGGTTTTGGCGCATTTGAAAAAAGCTGGGTACACAAAAAAGCTCGATATTTGGGTGCCTCATGAGCTCACTGAAAGAAACCTAATGAACCGTGTACACATTTGTGATTCTTTATTACGACGTAATGAAACCGAACCATTTTTGAAGAAGCTGATAACTGGTGATGAAAAGTGGATCACGTACGACAAGAACATGAGAAAAAGATCGTGGTCAAAGGCCGGTCAGGCTTCACAGACTGTGGCGAAACCCGGGTTAACTCGCAACAAGGTGATGCTGTGTGTGTGGTGGGATTGGAAGGGCATTATTCATTATGAGCTGTTACCGCCAGGCAGGACCATCAATTCTGAACTGTACTGCGAACAACTGATGAGATTAAAGCAAGAAGTTGAGAGAAAGCGGCCGGAATTAATCAACAGAAGGAGTGTGGTTTTTCACCATGATAACGCTAGACCTCACACATCTTTAGCCACTCAGAAAAAATTACGGGAGTTTGGCTGGGAGGTGTTAATGCATCCGCCGTATAGTCCTGACCTTGCACCTTCAGATTTCCACCTGTTTCGGTCGCTGCAGAATTCCTTAGGCAGTGTCAGGTTGACATCACAGGAGGACTGCCAAAACCACTTGTCGCAGTTTTTTCATCAGAAGCCCCAAAAATTTTATAGCAATGGAATCATGTACCTACCAACAAGATGGCAAAAAGTTATCGAACAAAATGGCACCTATATACTTTAGTCACTTGTAAATAAACTTTATAAAAAAACCTTTTGAATTTTTATATAAAATGCGAAGAAACTTTTTCCCCAACCTAATATTTTTTGCATCAGTCACATATCCGCGACCGCGAAAAAACTATATTTACGCGGGCGGAGCCGCGGGCAACAACTAGTTATACATATATTTAATACACATCCAAATCCATGACCAAGGAACAGAAACATTTTTAATCCTTTGGCGGGATTCGACCGACGTGAGCACCGACGCGATAACCACTGAGCCACAGTGGTCATCAAAATAAGTTTATTTTCTGACTTTAAAATAGGACTCGTGTTACATGCTGCAGATTACGTACACATTTTTAAATTAACCTGCACAACTACCACTATAACTTCGCTACAACAAGTATACCCTTATGTATACTAAGTAAGTGCGTCATTTACCTTATATTGTATACTTGATGTGGAACTTGTGTGAGAGACGAAGAACCAAAAAATATACCACGTCCTCTCACACAACTCATGAGCAATTTTAAAATACCATGAGCTTAGCTTGATGTGCTCACGAGTGTGCTTGTAAATATTACAACTAAATGTATATTAATAAATTATATATGTAATAATTTGCATTATTTACTGTATATAATTTGCAGGTCGGCCGTGTCGAAATCCCGAAGAAACAAGCGAATGTACAGATAATAGGCCAGGAGCCGCTGCCTATCGAGCGCATGTTCGTATCGCGCCCCCAAAATCAAATGGTGTGCTCGTTCTGTCAGTACTTCCTGCACTATCTACAAGTGGAACTCAGCGATGATAATACTGAGGTATATTTACGATTGTATATTGTAATTTGTATACCATGCTAAATTCTACAAAATACCATATTAGATAATATAGGCCAGATTCATAATACTGATATATGTCAGTATAAGTGAGTTCAATTGCATTTTTCTTCTCTGTCGCCAAATAAAGTAAGCACGAGACTTCCGAATATGCTGTTTTAGACACTGGAATAATGTGACAGTGGTCCAAAGTAATCTTCGTTGTATTTATTTAAAGCTACCCATCAGCCCCCAGCTGTCTGAAGGCCTAAGGGTATACAAAAATAAATGTAGGTGTAGTTATTCCTATAGTAGGTAGTAGGTATATTGTAGGTGTAGGTACTAGCCGGATGTCTGAGGTCCCTTTAGTAACTGACGTCTCGGTGTAACGCTAGCGCGATGTAGGACCGTGAGAGCGCCATCTATTATCTGATTCGGTATTCCACATATTTTTTAAAGTTTGTGAGAATGGTTGTCACTCTTCCACCCAAAAAAACTACTTTAAGGAATAAGGATACTGGTAGTAATTTAGGCTCTGGATTTATAGTCTTCTAGACCACTTGTCATCATTTTCAATTGTCGAGTAGACTATAACACAAAGGCTACTTGTTATCCCGAAAAAGTCAAATTCCTCGCCTAAAGGGCTAAACCAATTTGAATGACTACAGTAATATGTTATGTACTATCAGGGAATGACTACAGTAATATATTATGTTATGTACTCTCAGGGAATCGAGCAGGTAGAGTACTCTCATAATTTATTTGCATTCATTGTAATACAATTAATGCCTTGCAGTCACAATACACTCAAATTTATTATAACCTGCTTATGAATTCGATTTCCCGACAGTATTATAAGAATGTTGACTGAATATAAATGTAGGTACCTATATTAGTAGCTTGTAATATTTGCATGCCAATAAAACGGCAAAACATGTACTACCTATATTATATATTTCAATCAATTTAATTATAACAACTTTTAAGCTGCGTATCCATTAGAGCAGCCTCAGGCCAAGCAGCCTCGACTTGATGTAACCGAGGGTGCTCACTCCGAGGCATAGGCTCGAGGCACGTTGCGGTTCAAGATGTAAATCAAGAATGCGATGTCACCAGACGCGCGTAGAGTAGCTGCTACTTTAATAGTCATTAACACTATAAAAAAAGAGAATACAACAAAAAAAACTATACAAAAGAGGAAGCATCGATGGTGGATAAGAGTTTTATCGCAATAGAATTCAGCATGGATGTGACCAATTGCTATTGGACATAACGTTTGAAGATATAGGTGATAGCTTTAAAAAATTTATATACTCGTATAATTTTATTAATTTAACTGCAGTTTCGTTGTCCATTGCGACCTGAGGCGACACGCCCGTCGTACACTGCACGGCTCGGACTGAGGCTTCTTTGAGCGCGCCAAAAAAACCGACAAAATATGGCTCGGCCCGCGGCCACAGAATAAATAATAGTACCTAGAGGTACAGAAGAACCACTCCGACAAATGGTTAGAAGAAATAGGGACTCTTTCTGCGATGCGATAAGGTTCAATTCAGCTAACACAACGCTTGATTACCTACGATTATATTTACCTAGAAGTTGCGTCTCTTTCTATCGCGTAATTCTTATCCTTTCTAATGACATTAGGGTTGTCTCATTTTAGAAAATTATTAACCGACTTCCAAAAAAGGAGGCGGTTATACGTATTATATATATTTTTTCTTAATATTTAATTACAACTTTTTTTACCTACTTTCTAGTACCTACCTACTGTACTTTACTGAACAAATTGCTTTCCAAATAAACCTAAGGTAGGTAGGTGTTAATAGTACTGTAATAATTTGACGACCCCTGTGGCTCAGTTGGTTGAGCGTGTTGGTGCTCAAGCCGGGGGTCGCGGGTTCAAATCCCGCCGAAGGAACAAAGAGTTTTTCTGTGTTCCTGGGTCATGAGTGTGTATTAAATATATGTATAATATAATAAAAATCTTAAATAAGTGTTAAATATATTTCCGTTGTCTGGTACCCGTAACACAAGTTCTTCGAGAACTTACCACGGGATCAGATTGACGTGGTGTGAAGCGTCCATAGATATTATTATTATTATTATTATAAATTTGCGCATACCTATAAGTGTATACATACTTATGCGTAAACGTAAGCATTTTTTATACCTTCACGGCCTGATATTACTCGAAGAAGTTGAATCACGCCGCCTTATTTTTATTTATATTTACTACTAGGTACTACTAGGTACTTTTGTCAATAAATGATTCTTCAAATCGTATCACATCGGAATAACATAAGACGCGAACAGATAGTTCAAGTGGACTGTGGAGCCAACACCTAAACACTAAATATTGGTTATCAAGTAATTGCAGTAGCAGTAGTAGCTCAAACTATATTTTTAAATATTGTTATACATTATGTTATATGGTATTATAGTTATAGCTGGCCGGGTGATTTTTACCTAACTTACACAGTACCTATCGTAATATTATATGCACAGATTGTAAGGTATTAAATCCAATCCATAAAACATTGCGACGAACAAATCTCACGCATACGTCGCTCACTGCTCGCGCGCGAGTCCCTCGTAATTGGCCCGTTTAAGGTGGCCGCCGCACGTACTTACATTTTTAATACCTACACGGGGAGTGGGACAGGCCTGCCGCGGCAACGAATTTGCCTCATGGCGCGGCGTGCCTCAGGTTGAGGCAGCGTCTCCACTTGTGCGGCCTCGGGTCGAGCGGCTGCCTCGCACCGAGTCTGCCTCAAATTGATACACAACTTAATACCACGTTTTATGCGATTAAATATATTGATTGACTGGTTGATAAAAATAAATACATTACAGGAGGCCATCAAGAAGGCAGTGGAGAACGCGTGCAATGCGTTCCCTCAGGAGATGAACAACCAGTGCCGGCAGTTCGTCACGGAGTACGGTCCGGCCGTTATCGCGCTGCTGGTACAGGAGATTGACCCTGCTAGTGTGAGTGTACTTTTGACAAATTATCTGACTATTTTGTTAATAGTGTGAGTGTACTTTTGACAAATTATCTGACTATTTTGTTAATAGTGTGAGTGTACTTTGACAGATTATCTGACTATTTTGTTAATAGTGTGAGTGTACTTTTGATAGATTAACTATTTCGATTAAAATGAAAAGTCCTCCTGCAGTTGCCTATGTGGTGGAATGCGCCTTAGGTAAACCCTCATTTCGTTGAATTGAACTGAAATTCTACGTTTTATGCTTTTCCTTTTTTCAGGGTTCCGCAGTTCACGTCTCGGAACCCTTAAAGAATCTTCATGTCCGTCTGTCCGTCTTCGACCTACGTTTAAACGGTTAGTGCTAGAAAGATGAAAAAGCATGAAAAACATGGCGTCCCTTCCCCTCTAAAAGCTAAAAGGCTGGCTCGAAAAATCTGAATCTGAATCATGTCATGAAGGAAAACTATATGGGCTTAATATAACTTTGATATTTTGAGGAGTTATAGGGGCCTAACTGTAAAATTACTTGGAAAACTTCGTAAAAAAGAACTAAATAATAAGTAAAATATTAGTGTAATAACTACGTTCGCGACTCTGACTCGCACTTGGTCGGGTTTCATAAAACTTATTTTGTAAAAGAGCCCTTTTGGTTCTAAGTGTTATTCGAAATCAGTGAGCAAAAGTTATTTATTACACAGGTTTGCCCGGCGCTCGGACTATGCGCCCAAACAGAGGAGGTGCGTCACGTCGCCATCAACTCCGAGAAGTCCAATTGCCCACTGTGCCTATTCGCCGTGGAACAACTTGACGCCATGTTACAGAACAACAGGAGTGTTGTAAGTAAAAAAAAATTAAAACAACAGCGCCTATTTAGTACTAATGACTGTAAAATCTATGTATCTGAAAAGTTTACAAATAACTATTACGATCTTCGTTTAAAGCCATCCATCAAAACATTTCTTTTAAAAAACCGTTACCTGGATACCTTTGGATATGGATTGGAAATTTGAATGTCTCGCTAAAACTCGAGAACGGCTGGACCGAACGGCTTATCTTTTAAAATAATCGTATCATTTTAGGGATTGTTTAAACGATGTGAATGTTAGAAAAAAATGTGAAAAATATTAAGAGTATATTTATAGGTGCGACAGATCAATTACTTGTGTCGAAACTGCTGGCTAGTTTTTACAATAATAATGTGTGTCGTTTTAGGCCAACATTCGTAAAGCACTCGACGGTCTCTGCAATCACCTGTCTGCGAAACTGCGTACGGAATGCGTAGACTTTGTGGACACATACACCCAACAATTGATCGATATGCTAATAGCCGATATGAACGCTCAGGAGATATGCGTGTACCTCAAGCTGTGTAAGGACGACAGCCACAAAATCGACCCACTGAAACTAACTAGTTCCATAGACAAGTTCCATGAGAAACCGGAGTTGCGTGGAGACAGAAACAATAGACGCAAGCCGATGCTGCCCGCGTACATGCTTGAAGGCGGCGATATTGGTGAGTGTTATGATACTGATTTATCTTATACTTTACCTATATGAGCTAATCTTAATCTAATCTATATTATTTACCTATATCTTATAATTTATATGAGCTAAGTAATCTTGTATATTATATAATCGAAATCTCGGAAACGGCTGCGAGTATTTCCATGAAATTTTGTATGCAGGGAGTTTCGGGGGAGAAAATCGATCTAGCTAGAGCTTATCCGTGGGAAACTGCGCATTTTAATCTAAATATGTTTTTTTTCTTTTGTTGTGTAACAATTGGCAGTCCGATTGGCAGTTTGGTAATAATTTTTGCTTTGTTTGAAAATTCGGAATGTTCAACTTCTTCAACATCTAACATCGAGTGACGCGCAACTGCTGCCAGCCTTGACTTTTCTGTTTATTATCGAATGTTAATACTATTATAAATATGAAAGTTTGTGAGGATCAATGGATGGATGGATGTTTGTTACTCTTTCACGCAAAAAATACTGAACGGATTTTGTTGAAATTAGGTACGGTAGTAGTTTAGGCTCGCCATTAAAACATAGGCTACTTTTTATGCCGGAAAAGTATAGTGTTCCCGCGGGTATTTACGCGGGCGGAGTCGAAGCGAAGCTTGCAATATTCATAAATTTCACAATGTTTCAGCAACGAACGAAATCCCCGACAACACCGTGAACGGCCATCCCACGCGCGACGTGTCCGCCAAGACCGTGTGCGTCATGTGCGAGTTCGTGCTCAAGGAGATAGACGACCAGATCAAGGACAAGCACAACGACGTGAGTATAATTATTATTGTTATGCTGTTTTTAAGTTTTCTTTTCTTCCTTGCGGGCTCAACTAAAGTTGCGGGCTTGTGGCCAAACAGCTTCAGGTAAAGTGTCATTTAGTTATTGATTGATATAAATTTCCGTTACTGTTATTTAACGAATAAGACCGGTAAACGAGCATACCGATCGCCTGATGGTAGGCAATTAGCACTGGTCATAGCCATATATTTATTGAGCTTTAAAAATAAAACGAATAATATTTTTTACTTTATGCCTATAGGGCGAAATCGAGAAGGTAGTACGCTCCAATTGCATTATTTTAGTACGTAAACGTCTTTGCATTAGCAGTAAATATAATAAATTTATATAAGGTTACCAAAGTTTCAATGCGGCAACGTTACACAATAAATATTATGCCAGTCTAATAAATTGATTGATATCGCCTACAGGACGAAATCAAGAAGGTAGTGCACGGCATTTGCAAACGCATGCCGAAGTCGGTGCGCTCGGAGTGCGACCAGTTCGTGGAGAAGTACTCGGACCTGATCATCAGCCTGCTGGCCCAGGAGCTCAACCCCGACGAGGTCTGCCGCGAGCTGAAGCTGTGTGACGCCAACATGTTCGATCGCGTTAAAGGTATTTATTTCAGAAGCGCTCAAATTAAAACCGGTAACTAGGGGTCGGATATTTTTCGAAACGTTTTCGTCCAAAATGCATAAAAATGTTTCGTTTATGATCGAACGGAACGTTATAAATAACGTTTTTGAAGAACAAAAAAATATACCAAATTCGTTTATTAAATTTTTTTAACCGTTTTTAGTTTATTTTTGTTTGTGTTTCTCGATATTTCATCATATTAATTCACGGCGCGACCTGCGCAGGACTGGCCCTGCGGATTAAACCGATTTTTGAAAACTTTCCCATTTCGTTTTCGTTCCGAACGCAATGCAAAGAACACAAAACGAAGAACTGTTAGAAACTTTAAAAAAACATTATTTTATAACGTTTCCGACCCTGGGTGCTAACTTAATAATTTATAACGTTTTGTATGTGTGTGTAATGGAAAATTATAATCTTATATACAAAAATGGATGGAATGTCTCGCTAAAACTCGAGAACGGCTGGACCGATTTGGCTGATTTTGATCTTGCAATAATTGTATTTATAATTGTCCATTTTAAGGCGAAATACTGGACTGCGCCGTATGCGAGACGGTAGTGATGGCGGTGAAGAAGGTCCTCAGCAACGACAAGGTGGACCGCAACATCGTGCACATCGTCGAGAAGTCCTGCTCGCTGCTGCCCGCCAAGTACTACGACCGGGTGAGTTAACCGACTTGGACAAATTTCACGTACGACCGCGGATATTCGCGGTGGAATGCTCTGTAGCAGGGTTTCTCAAACTTCTGGCTTCACGAACAATATTTTTTTTGCTAATGACAACGAACCCCTAATTTATTACACCTCACCCTACTTTTGGGTGGGTGGAAAAATAATAGTTTTGTCTCTTGAAGAAAATTTACAAGATTTGAAAAAATAGGTTTTATTTCAATAAACCCCTTATTTTGTCGAGTTAATAAGATCGAAATGTAATTACCGCGAATTGTCTGCATTGTCAAAACATTTTGTATAACAACTTAAATGATTACATTAAAAATTGACCCACAAGACCGCAGACATTCAAAATTATCTTTGGAAATAACAAGAACGAATCTACCTTTGCCCGTGGATTCATAATATTTCGTTTAAAATACTACATAGCTAGCTAGAAAAAGTACTTATAAAATATGTACTCCTCGAATGTCTCCCACTAAAACTTTCGGATTACCTGACTTGTTTATTAATTGCGTATTTCAGTGCCACACCATGCTGGAGATCTACGGCGAGAGCGTGATCCACCTGATCGAGACGTACGGCACGAAGGGCGTGTGCCAGAAGATCGGCATGTGCGCCGCCAGCAGCGCCGCCTACGTGCGCATGTACGACAGGAACTAAACGTGAGGACTCAATCTTGCCTTTTAAGCCTGGCCACCGACGTGCTGAATTCCTTCCTGAATTTAAGAATATCCATAAACAATATTCAGACAGCATGTCACACACATGCTGAGCCGGCCACAGACGTTCTTAATTTGACATATGGAGGGTAGAGAATTAGAGATAAGGAGTACCATCTCCATACATGAAAAGTGTCCGTAAAAAGCGTTCACTAGGGGGCGCTGAAGGCTTAACGGGGTGTAAAGCGGCAAAATTTAAACAGATAACTAAATCTTAGCATCATCTTCGGTTATGTTTATAAAAATATATTCGACTACGCGAGTAAGTAGAATATTCATGATTTACTGAATTAACTACTTAAAAATTTTAAATAACTAAACTCAACTCACTTCACTCCATCTCTTATTCCTAACTTCATACCATACCCTTCTTGTGCATCAGCGCCGTTGTGGAAGATTTTTGAACTGTTATTTATAGCATACAGCTGAACACTTTTTCAACTTTTCTCCCATAGAGATGGTTCTCCTTATCTCTTCCCTCCATAATTTGACATTCTTAAAGTTCGAACTGAAATTTGAGATCTGAAAGATTAAACACGTGTGTGGGCTATGCGTGCTTTGTATGGAAACTTTGCCTTCGACCTGAATTTGACGTTCTTAAAGCATGTTAAATTATGAACGTCTGTGGCCGGGCTTTAAGCGTTCAGGGCATAGACATTATAGACGATATTATAGACAAGGCATGTTGAGGCAAAAAGTGTCTCCAATTAAATAACCCAACTTTTGAGATTTTTGGGGCCATTTTGACATTTGATGCATGGTGCAAACAAGATGGCTGTCATTTGAAGTAATGTCATTTGAAAACCAAGATGGCGTAACTTTTGTATGAAGTTTTGTTATGTCAAATGTAGGTACGTCATAGCCTATCTTGAGTTTTGAAATCTTTGGTTCAGGGTCCTTACCACGACGTCAGCAGTATTACTTTAACATTGACTTTGAATTTCATATAAACAAGCATTACATACATACATACATATAATCACGCCTTTTTCCCGTAGGGGTAGGCCGGACCGCCTCTTTCCCGAAGGGGTAGGCAGAGACCACTTCTTTCCACTTGTTACGATCCTTACATACATCTTTCGCTTCGTCCACTTTCATTCTTACCATCCATTCCTCCTCTTACATTCAACGTAGCCAAGCGTCTCTCTATGGTCCGCTTTTCGCCTCCGCGAGAAACGAGACGTGATGGGTGGCGAACCACATCGCCGCCATTTTGGATAATTTAATTATTTTTGATTATCCATTGCGTTTCCACGGATTGGTGGAGAGGGTAGGAATAGGGAAAGGGAAGGATAGGTGATGAGGAAAGGAAGATTGGTAAGTTAGAGTGGGAAATAGGGAATGTAGGATATTACCGCCCAGGAGGGTAAGGGATAGGACAGTAATACTGCCGTCATAAGGAAAAAAGACGTTTCTGACATAATATTAAATTGGAGAAAATAAATGTTTTGTAATCCAAAATTAAAATCATTTGCTGTCCTCCACATCATTATATTTTTTATGATATTATGATGTAAAAATATGAGTGTTGTTTATGTCTTATTAATTTCAGAAATGTTTTAGGTACAAATATTATATTTTAATAATTATATCCAATTTTCCTTTTCTTTGTAGTAAAAAAAATATTGAAAAATGAATTATACTCACATGAAAAGACGCTTTTGGCTAGATACGCCTTTTCAACTTAGTTATTTCAAAAACGTCTTTTCTACCTAGTACGATTACGTAAATTACTTTAACAAAAAGACTCATATATCCATATACCACCTTTTCAACTTAGTAGTATGCCTGATAAGCTGAAAAGATAAAATTCTGGATAGTAAATATGCCTACTTTGCCTGTCAATATATTCGTTATTTATTTTATTGTGATGAAAAAAAAAAACAAAAATATATGGAACATATTATAACATTTATTATTCTTTTACAAAAATGTGCTAAGTAAAAAATTACATACTTCTCTGACAAAACATTTACATAAAAACAAAAATCACAGACTTCTCTGGCAAAAACAAAAACAACTTTATCACAATGAAATATATTTCGGTAAAACATACATAAAACAACTTTATCTTTTTAAAAACTAGTAAAAAACAAGGAAACTATGTTTTATTATAGAACTATCAGTCATTTATTAAAACTAGAAAGTAACACTTAACAAACTAAATCACAGTAAATTCTTCTTCATAGCTTTAACAGAGATCAACATTATTCTTATTAATTATAGGCAAGTTATTTAGAAAAAACCTTATCACATTTCATTCTTCTTCATAACTTTGAGAGAGATCAACACTATTATTATTAACAGGTAAGTTATGCCAAAATGGTTTTCTATTATCTGGCATCAAAGGAGTAAGTTTCTGTATGATCGTTGTCTTACGTTCTAATGTGATGCCTCTGCATTTAGTATTCGGTTTTGGTGGTGGTATTCCGCTTTTAACATTTTTTAATCTTAAAAAGTCAAGAAAGTAGTCGTCTTGACTAGTGAAGTCCGTTTTATATTGAATGAGATGGGTGTTTCTGTTAAATGTTACTTCACACATATTACTTAAGTACGCTCTAGGACTAGAATTTTGTAATTTGTAAGACGAAGAACAGTCTTCAAATTGACAAAAATCATCAAAATTCATGACTTTTGCAGTAATGTTGGTCCTAGTACTCAAAACTGCCTGATGAAAATCTTCGAAATCATAAAGATGTTTCTTTTTTTTCATCGCTAACTCTATTTGGTGATGAAACTCATCAGCAGACATATATGTATGACCAACTTCTAAATATTTTAATTTTATAGAATGAAAATTAACCTCTGCGGAATTCACAAGATGATTCAGGTACGAGTATAGCGTCCAATTTTTATTTTGTGAGGCACAATTATCTAGCCATATAACTATGTGTTTTAAATCTCTATTAGCTTGTAAAAAAGCTTTAAAACAGCTTGCTATGTCACTCATTTTACGACCTGATATGGCTTCGTGCCATATAGCAGCATAGGTTTGACAAGCTGGGTTTTTCTTTTTGTCACCTATAGGGACAAAACTCTCATTAAATAGTATGATCCTTGGACAAAAAAGTACAATTTTAAATTCTTCAATACGTGGAAGCATGACAACTTTTTCTAAATCAGCTGAAAAATATGCAGTTTCTGTGTTATCAGATGTATTTTGTATTTCGACGTCTTTCTTATACTCTTGCCTAGCTGTTACATACTTTAGATGGTGACGTTCATAACAGCGGCAATCTTCACATTTTCTGTGTCTTAGCTCTTTATGGTGTGGATTATGGAGAAAATATTTTTCGCAAATCTCACACTCTTCGTGTCCAAGTTTTGTAAAAGATATATTCATCTTCTTAACAATTTTTCTGTAATGATCGTAGGAAATCTGTTGGTTAATAATCGAGCAATCTGGATGTTGTATTTTACAAAAATCTTGATACATTTTTGTTATGGTTAGGTCAGACGGTAGATATTTTTTATTTGGTGCATGAACTCGTCGGTAGTGAGATATCGATGGATTATATGAATTTATATGTTTAACAATTTTCGAATCATCTATTTTGTTTAAATTGGGATTAAATCCACGTCCGTCCGATGGTTCTTTATTAAATTCACCACTTAAAGCATTTCTTACAGACTTATCATTTTTCCTGTTGAATCCCAATGTTTCCAGAAAAAATATTTTACACACCGTTATATTTGGTCCTTTATCTTTCGGCAAAAAATATGTTATTGTAGTAGTCCTGTCTATTTTTCGATTTTCTTTGACGGTCTTCCTCTTAGGTATTTCCTTAAATGTATAATTTCTAAAAAAATATTGTTGCTCTTTCCAAGACAGTTTTCTGAAGAAATTATTGAGCTTTTTTCTTTCTTCTTCTGTAAATTTTTCATGACATTTTTTTTTACATAAACTAATATCACATCCTGGTTTTAATTTATATTTGGTTTCCATGTCTTTTACTTTCTTCAGTTCCCGCCTTTCTGCTATTGATTGATCATACTTTTTACGTTTTCTAGGGTTTCCTTTTTTAGTCAAGTTTTGTGGTGTATTTTCGTCATTTGAAGATTCAGGTGATTCAGGCACAGTTATAGAATGAGGTTGGGAGTTTGGAATGAAATTTGATGAAGAATCTGAATCATTGGAGAAAATATCAGGTACATAATCTTTATCGAAAACAGAGTCATCTGAATCAAAATCGAGTTCTTTCAAATCTGAGTTATACTCTAGATTATCACAAATTGGTGTATTGTCGTCTATTTCCGCTAAAAGTTGAATTGGATTATCATCATTATTGTCGTTAGGCTTCTGGTTTGAACATGTTGATGGTTCCAATAACGCCAATATTTTTGAGGCTCGATGACTCATTCTAAAACAAAAAAGGAAAACTATTAAACGAAAACGACTTTATTTGCCAATCTCCATGCATAAATTGATTTTTATAATTATATAATATATATAATTATAAAAATCGATTTCGCATAATTCTTAACAATTGCCAGTAAAGTAAAAAAAAAGTTCAGTTAAGAAAAAGACAAATATAATCGTCGCGACTGCCATTGATTGATTGATTTTACTCTAAACCAGTCAAGTCAACAACAACGACAAAAAAGATATAACGTATAAACCTGCACCGTTCCATCGTGGGTCAAAATATAAAAAATCACGAAAACTTACTTAACGATACGATCGTGTGTCGATGAGCCGCGGCGTGCGTCAACGCGACGTGGTCCCCGCTTCGGTGTTCAGACGCAACTGCCGATCAGACTCATAACTGCGACCCCCTCTCCCCCCCGCACAAATATCGGTACTAAGTAGAAAAGTCGCATCTACCACATGCGCCTGACTATTTTACTGTATACTAAGATGACAAAACGTATCTACGCAGAACCGTCTTTTTTACTTAGTAGTTTGCAGAAACGTTTTTTCATTATATGATTAAGTTAATATTTCTTAGAAGAATAAGACGCTTAAGCGTAAATGCGTTTTTACAACGTAGTAAAGACGATAAGTGGTTTTTCATTTTAGTAATACTTTAATAATACTAAAGATGTGTCTTATTTCACAGTGGTTTTAACACGGTTCTAACGGAATTTCCAAAAAATAAAAATATCAGTCGATGCGCCTTTTTTTACTGATTCCAAATATGTAAAAAACTCAATTTTGAAAAAACTGTTAGATACGTCTTTTTTTCTTATGACGGCAGAATAGCTAGGGAAGCCGGGGTCGCATACCCGTATACTATACCACAACTACCGGACAGGTAAGTTGGGAAGAGTATCCCATGACATTATCTCTACCTATATAAATATACAAAAATATTTTTAATGAGGATTTTTAAATTCGTGACATCTCTGTCAGATGTCTTTTTGACACGACAAGGGCTGTTGGGCTACCAAGCGCCTCCCGGCGACAGAAATCGAAATTTCTTATTGACAGTTTTCGATATCACTTACGAAGCCAGATGACGCTTTGTGTGCGTTGGATCTGCCCCCTAATGGCAGGAAAGTATCAAACACCCTCATTTGCGCGAAATTCAAAAGTAATGTTAAAGTAATACTGCTATATGACCTCATGGTATTGCCCCTATCGTTCACGTCTCGAAACCCTTGTGGGGAGATTAAAATCTATGTTTACATATTATATTGAAAAAAAAAAAAAAAAAACTTTGTTTCAGATCTGGCGGTGCTGCAGATTTTTATCGTTATTTGTAATCTCTCTAGTTAACATAAGTCAAGTTTTTTATTTTGCCAAATATGTATCATAATTTAGGTTTGTGTGTAGAATATTCCAGGTAGATAATTTCTTTAATTATGTTATTGTTTTTTTTTTTTTGTTTTGAGATTCACTTAAGGAATACAATCTCGAAATATAAAATCTCTTGTGTTTTTACTTTTTTTTATAACTCTTATTCTTTTTAATTTTATACATTTTCGTGATTTGGTCTCAACTTAGAAAAATAAGTTGAATTCATCTTAATATAACCTTAACACATTTTAACTGAGACACTTAATTAAGCCTGTGATAAGACGCATGTTTCGTAAGCAATTGGATAATAAAAATAAGGGAATAATTTTTGTTTTATTTTAAGTCCATACGGCTCGCTTTCTCTTTCAATCAGGCAATCAACAGTTTTTACAACAGGTTAGTTAAGATTGTCATTCACATGCTTAGGGCTAATTTACACCGAAATGAAGCGACATGGCGCTGCATTTTTAAGATAGCTATTCAAAATTGGACCTTTTTTTTTATGAAATAAGGGGGCAAACGAGCAAACGGGTCACCTGATAGAAAGCAACTTCCGTCGCCCATGGACACTCGCAGCATCAGAAGAGCTGCAAGTGCGTTGCCGGCTTTTTAAGAGGGAATAGGGTAATAGGGGAGGGTAGGGAAGGGAATAGGGTAGGGATTGGGCCTCCGGTAAACTCACTCACTCGGCGAAACACAGCGCAAACGCTGTTTCACGCCGGTTTTCTGTGAGCCCGTGGTATTTCTCCGGTCGAGCCGGCCCATTCGTGCCGAAGCATGGCTCTACCACCTTATTCTTTATACGCGTTTCGTGTATCTATATAAGTTTTCATTTATAAAGTTAAATAGATATCTCAAATGCAGCGTCGCGTATTGTCGCGGTATAATCTGAGGGTCAATTATTCTGCTAAATAAAACCAGCAATAATATAATTACAATCGAGTCGCGACACGCTAAAACTGTCAAACCGGTATTCTCGTAAACGTTAAAGCAGCGTCTTAACGGCCTCTGATTGGTCGAAACTTCACAAAGTCAGTTTACGATAACATATCACTTCACTTAAAATACGATCAAAGTAAAATGAAAGTCTATTTTAAATACGAGAATTGAGGTTCTGACCTTAACTTTCTACACTTATATAACCTAGTTCCTTAGTTTAGGTTTCCGAATTGCAACAAAGAAAATTTCCATGCTGATAGGTTATGCTAAATACTCTTTAGGAAAATTTATTGAGCGAAATCGGACAATAACCTCAACATGTCCTGACAATGTGCTTGTTTATTTCGTTAATACTTTTGCTTTATTACGTTGAAATATAACTGACCATCAAACTACTGCTGCTAAAATATTTGTTAAAAAAATAAGTGCTATATTTTACAAGGTAATTTAATCCAAATCACATTACTAAACTACTGCGAACAGTTACAAGACTTCTCGTCCGATGGTTCCGACGAATGGCACTTGACATTATCATTGTTCTGTTCTATCAGTGGTTCGTTAGGGTTGGTGGCTCGTAGTTTCTCAGCCAGCCACAATATGGGCTCTTCTGGTCGCTCATGGGCTAAAGCGGCCAGGGCCGGTACTAGCGTGGGCACTAGGTACTTCTGGATGTAGTCGCTGATCTGCCATTTACGTAATATTGGGCCAACGACCACTGGAAATGAAAATTTCATGCCAACTTTAAACATTACACTTTTGAAATTATTAACAACTAGCTATTGCCCGCTTCCGCCCGCGGAAATACATTTTCCCACGGGAACACTACTTTTTTCAACGCGGGAATCCAACCCAGGACCTCCGCGGCGAGAGCCAAGTTCTAAGTCACTGGACCATGGTGTTCGAAAGAACATACATACAGCATCATCGTCATGATCCAAATAAAGAATATCTCTGGCACGTATAGCAGAAATTCTTTGAAGACGAGTCTTAACGTCGCGACGGCCAAAACTTCTTGTTGTTTCTTATGTAATTTCTTTTGTTGACTATAGGCCTTGTACTTATAGTGCAAAATATAGACATCTGATGGAACATGATCGCTTCAGCAAGTAGGTATGCCTCGACATATATAGCTATTACTTAACACTTAGATTAAAAAAGTTTTTGAAATGTGACGTCACGAAATTTAGGACCCCTTGGGAAGGGTCACCACCCCCTTGTCACACAATGTCACACTTCGTCGATTCCCTCCCTCCCCCTTAACGTGTGACGTAATTTATGGATGGCCTCTTATAAAGCATCTTACTAGTCGGAAAGAAGAAATGTATTTCCCGATAAGCCTCAGCCAAGTTCTCGCTCCCGTGCAGCCCGTTGAAGTAGTCACCGTACTTGGTGCGGCGGCCGTAGCACGCGCGGAGACTGTCCGGCCAGTACGCCTGCGCCTCTATCACTCTGGATCAAAGATTAAAATCGGTTCATAAACTCTTACCATTGTAGTATTTAGGTGCAAAATCCAAGCGAGTACTTTGTATGTACCTAAATACAGCGGTTTTTCCACTTGCAGCAGAGTCATCTATTGTGGACTGTCTAAAACCTTTTCGCTAGTTTTCTCCTTGGGAGAATAGAGGTTCTTCTAATGCGATTTGGAAGGCTGAATTAATAGATTCATATATATATTTTTTTTCATGTTTTGCTTTAATCATGAATCTAAAATTCAATATTGCCCGAAACCTCCATTTCCTTCTTCAGCCTGAATAGGGAATATGCACGTATTTTTTTTATTTATTTATATAGATCTATCTTGTTTGGTAAACCGTATGGTAAAATCAGTTTTTTGATATCATTAAAAATAACGAAGATATGAACGTTTAAAGTGGTATATTAGACAGAGAGATCCGACGTGTATCGTGACGTCACATAACACGACTTTCATAGAAAGTTCATACTAAATTTCGTTTTGCTAGAAAGAGATAGATTACAAACTTTGACCGCTTATATCTTGCTCATTTATCAACAGATTTTGAAAATTTTCTCGCCATTTTCTTTATTTTTCTGTCTAGTATCATATTATTATATTTTAAGCTATTTTTATATTTTATGCATATTCCCTATTATCCCATGCCCATCCTAAATGTCCTATACTAATATTACCTATACCGAAGAAAAGTTCGTTTATTTGTTTGCATCGAATAGGCTTTGAAGCTACTGGACCGATTTTGATTAAATTTGGCAGAGATATATTGTATACCACGGTGAAGGACATAGACTACTTTTAATCGCGGAAAAATGTACGGTTTTCGCAAGATTAACGTTTGCACGCACGAAGTCGTGGTCAACGTTAAGTATAGAATAAACAGAAATACTTAGCCGGTCCCATCAGCGTCTTCCACTTCTGTATGCAGTCGTTAGCAGCTAGCACTAGCGCGACGATAGGACCGCTGGACATCTGCGCCACGAGGTGCGGGAAGTGGAGCCGGCCGTAGTGGCCGCGGTACAGCTCGGCCGCCTGCTCCGGACTCAGACGAACTTCACGCCGCTGAAATGATCGTGAGTGAAGTGGAGGCAATAAGCACGATGGAGATGATTTTAGTAATAAATGTAAGGCTGGGACTATATGATCCGGAATCCGTAAGACCGGGAAAAACAGAGCACTGCAAATAGAACTCTGCGCTAATACAATAGGGATGAAAATAGAACAAAAGTGTTGAGTCAAATGTCAATGTCATATATAATATGTTAACTCTATTATATTAGCACAGAGTTCTATTTTCAGTGCTCATAATTCTCTACGGCCTACCGGATTCCGTTGCATATAGTCCCAGCCTTAATCATGATGATGAGTTACTAATTAATATGAGCACGTTTTGCAATTACGTAAGTACCTACAGAGTGAGTCATGCGATCAAATCGCCCTACTAGACCAAAGGTAGATGGCAGATAAGGCACACGCTTATTTGTAGGGTTCAGTACCCAAAGGGTAAAAACGGGACCCCATTAGCTATTACTGAGACTTCGCTGTCCGTCTGTCTATCTATCGGACTATCTGTTATCAGACTATAATAACAAATATTAAAGTAATAAAATATTAAGTTATCCGTCCCACTGGGTTACGAGAGTAAAGGAGGAGAGAGTGCTCTTGTGTACTGCGCACACACGTCGACAGCTGTCAAAAGTAACATTAACATCAGCTCCAGAGTAATTTATTGTTTAAAAATATAAAAAACAATTTTAAATTAACAAATCAGTGTTAATTCTATCCATAAAACTATTATTTATCAGTACAAGTATTTGTGAGACTTTTTTACAAGTGATATACCTACAAAATAAACTAAAAGTGAATATGTGCTAAAGAATAATCTAACATAATCATTAAAACTAAATAAAAGATTCTATTTTAAACGATAAAGTGTAATAAATGTTAAGAAAAAGCTCAATACCAACAAAAGAGTGTAAAATATAGTGACTTTTATCCCCAAAAACAAGTGAACGACAAATCCTTTGTTCTCAAATTCAAAAATTGTAACGACTAAATACACGTACTAAGTGATCATTATTTTAACACGTGCAGTCACTGGCCTACTGGTCTAACGGTATTAGCAACTACCAAGCAACAAATGATCCGGAGTTCAAACCCCAGCTGTAGCTCTTCAGTTTTTTGTATGACAAAATTCATATATTTATCAATTTAAAATCAACATTCGCTCTCACATTAAAGCAAAACTGTCAGGTACAATCGGACAAGAAATTAGAGAAGCACAAATAAAGGACTCAAGAGGGCACCACTGACATCTCTAGTAACAATCACTATGGATAACGACAATGTGACATTTCGAAAACGTATAAGACGAAGAAACTCAGACATGGATATATCGAATATAAGTCTAAATGATACTTTCTTGAGCTCTAATGAATTAGATTTGTCATCAAAAAGCGTTCCCTTAATTGATGAGAGTGGAATATTGGATGTCGAGGAACTTAAGCAAAAAATCGAAACTTTAAAAATTGAAAATGAGAGTGCTCATGAAGAAATAACAAATTTAAATATTGAGTGTGCTCAACTGAGAAAAATAATATCGGATAAAAATAATCAGATACAGTTTCTTAAAAATATTTCAAGCAGTTCCATAGCCACAACTCCATCTAAAACCGTATATAACAACAGAGCAAAAACACCAACACTTAAACGCCTAACTAATATTCATATGAAGTCATCACGCTTGTCGCCCACACAAAATGCAACCCATTATAACAACATTCTCCAAATTGATAAAACTCCTAAAAATAAGACACAAATAACATCAGCAACTCGATCTCGAAGTTTGGCCTCATCCCTTAGTGGCCTTGCTGCAATTTACGACCCTGATAATACAGTAGACAATCTCAAAACATCACCTGAAATAGATGTCGCCACTAATTGTCTACTAGATGTCGCCACAAATAACATCAAGAAGAAAATATATATTGTGGGCGATGAACAAGCTCGTGGGTTGGCTTCCCAAATATATTATGATCGACTTCATAAAAATGACAATACATACGAAGTATATGGCTTAATCAAATCATCAGCTCAAAGTCAAGAATTTTTGATGTCTTGCAAAAAATTAATAACCATATTAAACAAAGAAGATATCGTAATTTTAGCTTTTGGATCTAGTGATAAAAATCCATATAAACTATTATGTAACCTAAGCAATATGTTATATCTATTGAGATATCACAACGTTTTTGTTATTGAAGTACAATTTAACCGCTACCTAAATGAATTTATGTTAAATAGTTTCATAAAATCAATAACAAACAATTACAGTAATTGTAGTTACATAAAATTTAGAAACTCAGAAATATTTTATAGTAATAGAAAACGTTTCACAAAATTATTGAGTTTCAAATTACATGTAGAAATTGATTTTCTGTCATACAAGAATACACTTTTAAAAAACAATGTACATACAAATTACAACTATAACTTAAAAAATTATATCCAACAATCAGAACCACAACGGCTATATAAAAATTTAAGTGACACGAATATGAATACCCATTTAGTACATAAAAAGGGGACTATACCTTACTATTTCTCCAAACACAAAATTGAAAAATTTACTAACGATCGTGAAAATAGAGCGTTTTTTCGATAGCAGAAATAATTATAAAGCACTAACTATTTTTCACCAAAATATAGCTGGTGCCATAAATAAATCAGATGAAATAACAGTCGCGCTATCGGAACTAACTCAAAATGGAAAAGAAGTAGATATAATATGTTTAACTGAAACGTTTATTAAAAAAGGTATGGAGCAATTATTAAAAATCTCTAACTTTAAGGTAGTTGCTTCATACTCTCGAAATACAAAGCGTGGCGGCTCATGTATACTAGTTAAAAATAATATCCAATGCAAAAATCTCGGTATTGTTAGCGATATATCCTGCGACTTGAGCTTCGAAGGTGCTGGCATTGAGCTTACATTACATAAAATTATAATAATCTGTATATACAGAACACCTAATAGCAATCCCACGATTTTCTTTAAAAAATTAGAGACAATTTTACTTAAAATATCAAACAGATCAAAAAAAATTATTCTTTGCGGGGACTGGAATATAGACACTCTAAAATCAAATAAAAATAGTACAATTAATCTTATTAGTCTGTTAAAAAATTTTGACATAACATTACATATTAAAATGCCGACTAGGAAATCTGCTTGTCTTGACCAATTTGCAAGCAATATAAAAACAATTAAAACGGATATCCTCTACCTAGGCCTGTCAGATCACGAGACAGCCCAAATTTTATATGTTAAAATAAAAAAAGGCCGCGAAATAATCACTTGGTGTGAACGATCTCGGGATTATAGTAAGAACAATGTACGATTATTTTGTAAACACATAGCTTCTCTAAGTTTTTCAGAAGTATACGAACAAACTAACTTAAATGATGCGTTT
The DNA here is from genome assembly GCA_905404095.1 of Glaucopsyche alexis. NCBI lineage: Eukaryota > Metazoa > Arthropoda > Insecta > Lepidoptera > Lycaenidae > Glaucopsyche > Glaucopsyche alexis. The sequence goes on from FR990047.1 coordinate 15,187,007, forward strand.
AATAAGTTCCACGAATTATTCCAGCTTTTCTATAATCTATGTTTTCCGGAGATAATAATAAAAAGGAGCAATTTAAATAACAAAAATACATGGTTGACGAAAGGTATAAAAAAGGCATGTGTTATAAAAAGAAAACTATTTTTTAGTTATAAATATACCCCTTCAAATAAAAAATTAAACTATATAAAATATATACAATACCACACGATCTTAAAAAAGTGCATTCGTAAATCATTGCAACTACAGAATCAAAATTATATTAATAAGAAAAAAAACAAATGTAAAGCAGTTTGGGAAGTTATTAACAAAAATATTGGTGACATAAATAGAAATATTGACATTGACACAATTGTATATAATAATCAATCTTTTTCGAATCCTCGTGACATAAGTGAAATATTTAATAACTTTTATATCAATTTGACGAATACTCATGATTTTAATTTTAATATCGATGACATAAAATCAACCTTGAGTGACAGTAACATGAATACGATCTTTCTAAAACCAACTGACAAAAATGAAATAACCAATATAATAAAAAACCTTAATAATACTAATTCCGTAGGGTATGACAATTTAAAGACAACTGTAATTAAAGCGTGCGCTAAATATATTTCTGGACCATTAAGTGATATAATAAACCTTTCGATTGAAGATGGTATTTTTCCAGATATTCTAAAAAAGTCTATCATAAAACCGTTATTTAAAAAAGGAGACAGTAATGACGTGAATAATTATCGACCGATAGCATTAATACCGGTCTTGTCTAAAATATTTGAAAAGGTCATGCTAAAGAGACTCTACGATTTCGTCACTAGTAACGGCGTATTGAAAGCTGAGCAATTTGGGTTTAAAAAGAACAGCAATACGACTCTAGCATGCTTCGACCTAATAAAATATATCACAGAAGCCATGAATAACAAGTTACCAGTGGCGGCAATCTTTTTAGATATGACCAAGGCGTTTGACTTTGTTGACCACAAACTATTACTACACAAATTATATAAATACGGCATACGCGGAAAAGCCTACGAGTGGATTAAGAGTTATCTCAGTAATCGAACTTAGTGTGTAGAGATTGCTAAGATTGAAAAAGGTTTTAAAATAATACACAGATCACTATTTCAACTTAATGAGTACGGAGTCCCGCAAGGAAGTATATTGGGACCTTTTTTATTTCTATTATATATAAATGACCTTCCTAACATTACTAACCATAAAACCATATTATTCGCAGATGACACTACTTTAATTATAACATGTAATGACCAAAAAACATACCAAAATGATATTAATATAAATCTTGACAAAATTCTTAAATGGCTACATAATAATAATTTAAAAATAAACTTAAGTAAGACGAAAATGATACAATTTAAAAATCCTAGACGGCCAACTATTGATCTTGACATTTGTTATGGCGATACAAAAATTGATGAAGTTGACTCTACAAAATTCCTAGGTTTAATGGTGGACAAACATTGTGACTGGAAAGCGCACGTAGAATATATATGTAATAAGCTCGACAAATTCGTATTTGCTATTAAGAAACTACGTTTGACGGTATCCACTGAAACTGCACTAAATGCTTACCACGGCTACGTGGCCTCAACGCTATCATACGGTCTTATAATATGGGGCAATTCCGTGGACTTTAGCAAAGCTTTTCGTGTTCAAAAGAAATGCTTAAGAGCAGTTTATGGTGCTTGGTCGTTGGATAGTTGTAAACCACTGTTTAATAAATCTCATACTTTACCATTGATTTGTATGTACATCAGAGACATCTGTACTTTTGTGAAACAAAATCCTGAATATTTCGCACTAAACTCTAATGTAACCAATAGAAACGTCGCTCCACGAAATAAATTTAAACTATATTTACCTCAATGTAGATTCGACATATTCAAACGCAATGTTTATGTTAGTGCTATCAGAGTTTATAATAAACTGCCCAATCGATTTAAGGAATTACCTACCACTTCTTTTAAAAGAGAGATATCTAAATGGTTACTAAAACACTGTTTCTATTGTTTAGATGAATACATGTCTCATAAAGAGCCGACGTAATGCTATAAAATGTTTGTCTTAAGAAATATGGATATAAAAAAGTTTAAATGCTTTAATTAATTTTTAATGTAGTGTAATGTCTTGTGCATGTTCTAAATCTTATTATTCTTGTGTTATTATATCATTTTTTTTTTTACTATCCCGTGTAGATAAAATGCTTAATATGTTTAATTTTGACATGTACGCAATTAAAGTAATTACAAAACTATTCAGATAAAAATATTACATTAATCTATTAGGTATTTATAATGTCATCTTACTATAAACAATTTCTTAATATATATATTTTTCAATTGCACGCCATCTGTATGGCAGAATGTACAAGAACATGTTTTTAAATTATTAAGATCTCTGTAACACTACATTCTTGCAATAAACATATTATTATTATTATTATTAGGCACTATAAAATTACTCCTGCGTAACTGGCCTGGTTTCAATGAAACCGGCCATCGTCACCGAGATCGGTGTGGGAGTTATTATGATTATATATTTTTATTAAGATAATGGTGCGGACTGTGGAACTTTAGGTATGTGCGCGAGTCTGACCCTCACTTGGCGGGTTTTTATATTCAGACAAAAATTTAATACGCTCATGTGTCTTGTGCCCTTATATAATATATGTGTATATGTCACCGTAAAATTGTAAAAACCGTTAGATTGTAATAAAACTAGTGAAATTGTAAAATGTTGATAGACTTCCGACGCGAATATGCTGCCTATATTTTCACACATAAGGTATTTTTCGTTAGATTATAAATATATAGTTTTTAATCTTTCGACATATTTTTACAATCTCGTTAGTTATTTTACAATCTAACGGCTTTTACAATTTTACGGTGACATAATATGAGTTATAAATAGTGTAACTAACACGAATTTCTTTTATATATAATATAATATATAAAAGAAATTCGTGTTAGTTACACTATTTATAACTCAAGAACAGCTGAACCGATTTGGCAGAAAATTGGTGGGGAGGTACCACCGACAAAGTTCCCGCTCGACAAGTCTTTTTTTTTTTAACGGGCAATTGGCCCACCACATTTACCCACCACTGCAACTCCTGTGTAGCCAGGATCGACAGTGGTAACCAACCGCAAAAACCCTTTGATATGATCTCAACCCGCAACAAAATTAATCAGAAGATTGTAGGAGGAGTAGGAAGTATTCCAGTTTCCCTCCCCAAGCAAAGCGGGAGACAGCAAAAATTGTGATGACAAAGTCAGAATTAAAGGGGAAGCAACACGGGAATAAAATTGTTTTTTATGACTACAAGACAGAATGTAATTAAATGTTTTAATTTATAATATGACAATTAATTACAATGCATTTATAATGACAAAATAGTGTTGCATTGTTTCCAATAGTACTTATGACAAAAACGTTTGAAAGCCCGGAAGTTCTTCGCGCAGCCCACGAGATCTTCATAGTACACTACCCTAGAAACACGATGAATGCTGTTCAACATTTCGATTCTTTCGTCATACCAGAGATCACACTCCCAGAGTATGTGATGAGCAGTTTGTTCATAAGGGCTACCTTCGGTCGAACACTCGCATAGCGGAGACGGGACTAATAGTTTCGCTTTAAAGTTTCCATGACCTGTCAAAAATTGTGCGACGTAGTGATCTTCGTAGTGATCGACGTAGTCACGGGCGTAGCCAGGTTTTAGTTTCGGGGGGGGGGGGTTCAAGAAAATAAAACGACTACGGGGGGGGGTAGTATCAAAGTTCTGATTTACGCTGTTGATTATTTTTCTAACATAACTTTATCTTTCAGATAGGGTTAATGGGGCGGCAAAATATGTTAATTGGCCTCCGGCGCAAAATTTCTAAATACGCCTCTGTATATTGGTCAGATCTCTGTATTATATATACCAGCCGGCCCATTTCGGGGGGGGTTTGAACCCCCTAAACCACCCCCCTGGCTACGCCCATGGACGTAGTGACCTTCGGTCGAACACTCGCATAGCGGAGACGATCCAAAAAGTTTCGCTTTAAAGTTTCCATAACCTGTCAAAAATTGTGCGACGTGGTGATCTATTTCTATCCATTGCTTAGATTAGACAGTCGATCGCGTACCGAAGGGAAGAAACTCGACTCTCGACTAGTCTCTAAACATTCACCTTTTCACTAGGACACCTCAAAAGATTTAAACGCAAAGGAAGTAACCGCAACGACTGCAGACGAGGTTGAACTACGTATTTACACGTGAGTATGTTTGCGAGCCCACTATTCAACGGCACTGTCGAGTGTCGTCCGATTTTCATCGTATGCCTGGTCGAGCGGGAACTTGTTCGGTAGTACCTAAGTATAGTAGAAGGACATAGCATAGACACTTTTTATCCTGTTCCCGAGGGATTCAAAACTGGACCGATTTGGTTCATTTTAGTCTTGAAATAATCGGGGAAGTTCAGGGAAGGGTTAAACAGAAAAAAATAATGGAAAAGGTGTAGTTTGTAGGACTAGGATGTTGCATTGTTGGTGTAGTCAATATTCATTCCAGTTTATATTTAAGACAGAACATGTGTCGGGACAGCTAGTATGTAAATAATATCTAAGTATTAGTACCTAATGTAGTTGAAGAGTTTATAAGGTTAGAGAGTATGTACCTATATATTCATATAGGAACAGACTTTAGGCATATTCCCCCTTATTGCTCTAAGCTTATGTAGGTTATGGATACGCTAATCAATGTTGCCGTCCTTTATCTGATACGTTGGAAAAATCACTTGACAGACAAAGACATCAACATGGATTTGCGTATCCGTCCGTGGTGTAATTATTTTTATTATTGAGGGGGATGGAATACACAAGCAAACATAAAACTCAATATAAATGGCATGGAACCTCAAGGCTAAAGATCTTCCAAATCTAAATTAAGTATTTTCATATTTTCATAGTATTCGAGAGAAATAATATAATAAATGAAATTAATGATGCACAGCAGCACTCGAAACGTCGATAGCAGTACCATTAATTCAGACTTATTTTACCTCTGATAGGACCTTTATCCCAACGACATAAGAATCACTCTCATAGAAACTTCGAGGTAAAATAACTGAACGCACCATAGGCAAATGAGTTTTTTGGAGTCCGTAGATAACAGCAGTGACCGCACGCGACGAGGGGTGTTCAAGATTTAATTATGATTCAGGGCTGCCTCAACAAAATAGTTGCATTATTTGTTTGAGATTCGTACTGGCTACTATTAAAATTATGCATTATATAAATGTGAAGTTTTTAAAGGATTTTGTGACGATTTAAACTATGTTTGTTACAATTTCACACAAAATCCACTGAATGGAATAACAATCTAAATATATAAAAGGCAAACCTGACTGACTCATCTATCAACACACAGCCGAAACTACTGAATGGATTTTGCTGAAATTTGGCGTACAGATAGTTATAATGACGTAAGCATCCGCTAAGAAAGGATTTTTGAAAATTCACCTCCTAAGATGGTGAAAAAGGGGTTAAAATGTTGTATGGAAACTGAAATCCACGCAGACGAAGTCGCGGGCAAAAGGTAGTGTACATATATGGTACATTGTTAATTTAAGTACTAATAATAACCTATGTCACCTAACTTCTATAATTTAGGTGACATTTTTAATCAAGAGCAAGTTACCTACTTCATATTTTTAAAAGGACTATGATTTATATGAATTAAGTACTTTTGTAATTAAATTTGTTGACAGGTATTTTAAAAACGTAAAACAGTAGGGGAAACTGGGGACACTAAGTCTGGAATATGATGCATTTATCTGCCTACAAGAATATGTGCGAAAACTAACAGAAGATGTGTGAAAAAATGCTAAAATTCCAGTAGGTATAGTGTAACGAGAATTCTCCGAACGGAGAATGATATTTGACATTAGAATTTTTTACACAAGAATGCTTATTGCTTAGAAATATACAAAAGTAATAAAAATAACAACAACATCGACTACCTCAGATTATTAACACACTACCGTGCGTGTGATATATGTTTGATAGATCGATACAATTTTGTTACAATATGTTGACATTTTTCAATCTGTCACAACATTTATAGTATAGTATATAATATTGGAAAAGTTTGCTGGTATATTATACTACCGACATATCCATTATCAAAGTAGGTATTGCCCATACAGGCTCTGTAAATTGAGTGTACCCAGTCTCGCATAACAACACTTGTCCCTCTCCCGTAATAATCCAGCGAAAACCGTGGGACTCTGCTATCATTACCTATTATATTATGACTATTGACCAGGCAAAATTATTTACATGAGATATAAGCGGGGCCGCTCGTCAGCCCTGAGGCGAGAGCTGGTTGTGACGTGGAATAATAAGAGCGCCCTGCACTCGACTGCTGCCCATACATTTTGCATACAACCCTTCCGATTTCGCTCACGCGCCGCCTCTTTGGACTAGTCGCCCCTTACGATGCGATTGCCAAATCAAAAATGAAATTCAAATGTTGTCACCAAGTAAGTAGGTATGAAATTTTAATATCATAGCTATTCTTGAATCTTATAGGTTATGTAACAAAAATCTAGGAAGTAAAATTAATACTAATGAACCACGGCACGAGGGTACCTACCGTACCCGAAGGGTAATAACTACATTTTCATCCCGCCTGCTCGACAATGTATCGGATATATATCACGCAATCTCAACGTAAAGCATGTCATTGACTCCCAAGGGAGATAATGTTGTATGAAACTCCCAAGGGATTAAAGTGATTTGAATTTGGAACGTTAAAATTCGTATGAAAACTTCTAATAGATACGCATCTATCATAGACTTTTTTAATAATAATATGGTATTGCTAATGAGCCATTTACACGGGACTGCTTTCGCCGTGCGGCGAGCCGTCTGAGAAATCGCCTCACCTCGCCGAATCGCAAGCCCGTTTACACGGGTGACTAAAGCAGCATGCGGCTTGGTTATTTCCTTCGAAAATGTTGAGCAGAATGGGTGTTCGTGCCGAAATTGAAACCAATCAATAAATCCATAAGCATGGATGCCTTTCATAGCATTCCAAAAACTCGATGGTGTTATTTTTATTCATGGTAGTTAAATAATATACTTCAATCACGATGTGAATTACGTACGAAAAATTTTCTTGTGTCATGTGAGATTGAGAATTGTGATGATGATGATTATGATGTGTACAACTTGCAACTGATTAATGTTGGTTGTCATGACGACAAATAACATATTTTTAATATTCAATCAAAATCAAACATTCTTTATTTTCTTTACAATATATTATATACAATATATTGCCTAGCGGCGGCATGGGTCCTGATCGGCTCCGTGATGCTTCACCTCCGCTCCTCCGGGTTGTATGTATAACCACGGGGTTTTAGCAATTGCCTAACTAGGGTGGACCCTACCCGCGCTCCACACAACTTTTCATCGGAGTTTATGAATTTTTTATTTTCGTAAAATCTATGGTATATGAAACTTTGCTCTTAAAATAGGTCAGGGGCTAATTAAAAATAAAAGAATGCTTATTTCTCCCATTCCTAGTTTGATTGGCAATAGAAAAAAATCCTGAACAAAGAAACTATGACAAAGTATGGTTTAGTATAAAAAACAATTGCGGAAACAACTTAGTATCGAAGAAAAAAAATAAAGTTTGAAAAGTGAAAAAAATTAATTATCTCTAAAAGGACTCAAGTGGAAGAAACGTAATAAAGTATAATAAATGCGCATCTAACTGGTGTATCGAACAAAGTATATATAACAAGTTTACAACGCCTCGCAATTGACGTAATAAATTAATTTTATGAATCGATGACTTGAAAAAATGACCATCTTCCAAATTATTTATCTCAAAAACTAAGTAGAATTGGTACACGGGTGTTCTACTCTTAAGTTAAGAATACAAGACGGCATCGACCTATGGGCTTAGTTTAGAAATGTCCGAATTCCGATTTTGAGGATTTCTAAAACACTGTGTATTGTTAAATTCTTTTAATACAATTTTAAGGTCAATAAATCCGATGTTATTGGGTAAATTTAAACAAAAATAATAATAATATCTATCGACGCTCCACACCACGTCAAACTGGCCCCGTGCTAAGTATGCGAAGAACTTGTGCTACAGATACCAGACAACGGGAAGTATATTTAATAATTTTATACTTACATATATTTAAGATTTTTATTATATTATACACATATTTAATACACATCTATGACCCAGGAAGACAGAAATACTTTTGTTCCTTCGGCAGGATTCGAACTTGCGACCTCCGGCTTGAGCACCAAAGCGCTGAACCACTGAGCCACAGAGTAAGCCACCAAATAAGGGACCGTCCATTAATCACGTGATGTTTTTAACAACTTTTTAGACCCCTCCCCTCCCCCTGGTGATACGTTGTGAGGTTTTATACTACCCCCCCCCCCCCCTCCCCCATATAAGATCACGTGTATTTTTTTTTACATAGTAAGCAGGTCATGTTTGAAGAAAAAATTTAACTTAAAAAAAACAATTTAATCGAATAATTTAAGCAATTAAAACTATACGAGTCCTTTGTTTTGTAAGTATTTAAACAACACTACGAATCTACAACCAAAAATAGTTTCGGTATGCAATATGCATAGACTAGATTCGAAAATTAAAACACGTGATGTCTCCTTATACCCCCCCCCCCCTGGTGATACTTGGTGTTTTTTTTTCGGACCCCCCCCTCCCCCTTTAGGCATCACGTGATTAATGGACGACCCCTAAGGTACAGAAGACCAGAAAATTTATTCTAAACATGACCTCTTTTTGTATCTGAGTATAATAAGTGCTTTATTAAACTATCGGCCCTAAAAATCATATACTTTTGTATGATTTAAAATTTGCAAATGGCAAGTGTATCCATACTTCCATACTAGTCCATACTTAATATTATAAATGCGAAAGTGTGTCTGTCTGTCTGTCTGTCTGTCTGTCTGTCTGTCTGTCTGTCTGTTACCTCTTCACGCTTTAACCGCTGAACCGATTTTGATGAAATTTGGTACAGAGATACTTTGAGTCCTGGGAAAGGACATAGGATACTTTTTGTCCCAAAAATTTGCGGTGTTCCCGTGGGATAATGTATTATTATTATGTGTACTTTGATTGTCTTTTACTGCTAAACGGTTGAATTGATTTGAATGAAATTTGGTATGGCAGTGGTTTATGCTTTGGACAAACGCGCAGTGTACTTTTTAACCGACTTCCCAAAAAAGGAGGCGGTTATTTTTTTTTTGTATGTTCAACGATTACTCCGCCGCCTGTGGACCGATTTTCATAGTTTTTTCTGTGATGTATAGGGTGTAATCCCAAATTGGTCCTTTTGATATCAAAGTGGTGACCTGATGATGGGATCCATGAGGAATCGAGGGAACTCCTCGAAATTTATATGGACACATATGGTGATTTTGACTTTTTCTGAAGTAGTTCAAGTATATGCTACCAAAAAGTAAGATTTTGCTCCAAGGTATACCCTGGATCCAAAAGTACAGAACAGAACTCCTGGCTCCTTATAGATACATGTTTGGGAATTTCGGCGTTGTTTAAAGAACTGCAAGCATATGCCACCCTGTCAGTTAGAGTAATCATCATCATCATCACCACTATCACACCATACATCATCAGATTATGATGATATAAAAGGTATTTCTCATAGTATTTTACACTAACACGGATATCTTTGAACATTACTCTGCCGTTTATGGACCTATTTGCAAAATTCTTTTGTTGTTGTAAAGGGTTTAGTTCGAAATTGGTCCTTTAGTCACTAAAGTGGGAACCTGATGATGCGGTCCATGAGGAATCGAGGGAACTCCTCGAAATTTATATCCACACATATAGTGATTTTGACTTTTACTGAAGTAACACAAGCATATGCTACCAAAAAATAATATATTGTACCAAGATATACCCTGGATCCAAAAGCACTGTACAGAACTCCTCAGTCTTTAAAGATATGCGTTTGGAAATTTCGGTATTGTTTAATGAACTGCAAGCATATGCCACTTTATAACTTACAGTAATCATCATCATCATCTTAATAGCAATATTTTATGGAAGCTTGGCGCGTATTCAATTATACATTCGATCGTTTAGTTTAGACGTTCTTAAGACGTATTAATAATAACTTAAGAAAATGTATCTCTAAAAAGGGTGAAATTATTATTTTTAAACAAAAAATTAAACCGACTTCCAAAGTAAAAATACACAAAAAAGTATGAAATAAAACTTAATCTCTAAATAATTCCCCTTTCAAATTCGGCTAAAATTTTTACTATTTCTCTACTCAATCTTATTAATTTTGAAATCGATACCAGCCCAAACAATATTCTACAATATTTTATAGAACTTACGTTCATATTTGCTGGTACCGACTTCAAAATTAATAAGATTGAGTAGAGAAATAGTAAAAATTTTAGCCGAATTTGAAAGGGGAATTATTTAGAGATTAAGTTTTATTTCATACTTTTTTGTGTATTTTTACTTTTTATCCCAAAAAGATATATAATATTGTTCCCGAGGGATAATGTACTATTGTGTATATTTTTTTAATGTCTTTCATGGCTTAAGTGTTTAAACCATTGAAATGAAATATGGTATGATGGTGCTTCGAACAAACAATTAGTAATTAAAGAGAGAACGTAAGATAAGGAAGATACAGATTTAACTTAGAGTACAGTCGTAAGTGGCCAAAAAACCCCATTTCTCGCGGGCGGAGCCGCGGGCATAAGCTAGTATAATAATATAAGTTCACAAGTTAGAATTACGCAAACACAATTTTCTTTTCTTAAACATAATTTTTTTCAGAAATATTGACATGATTAAAAAAATCAAGTATAATCTTCTAAATATATAAAAGGCAAACCTGACTGACTCATCTATCAACGCACATCCGAAACTACAGAACGGATTTTGCTGAAATTTGGCATACTGATAGTTGCAATGACGCGGACGTAGGCATCTGCTAAGAAAGGATTTTTTAAAATTCGCCCCCTAAGGGGTGGAAATAGGGTTAAAACTTTGTATTGATACGGAACTCCACGCGGACGAAGTCGCGGGCAAAAGCTAGTGAAAAAATAAAAGAAAACCCGACTGCGTAAAAACGAAAAGAAAAAATCAGTCCAGTAGTCGGGACTGTTGACCTAAATATAATTATATTGAATACCTAACAATGAAAAAGTTTCTAGTATAAAAAATATAAATATATAGAAAGTATACGGTAGTTAGTAAAGAAATGAGCCTACGCGTTTGGTCTAAATAGTGGCCAAAGGTACAATCCACATACATATTATGTAGGTATATACATTCGAAGGCTAATAAGCACATTACTACTCCTTTGCGTCGCGCAGTCGGGTAACATTAAAATAATATTTAAATGTCTCATATAATATATAAACAATAATAGGCTTGCTTTATTATAATTATTACAGTTTAGTGAAAAGACCCCTTGAGTCACACACGTGCTGGTGCAGGTTCGATGCTGGGTTGTGGTGTGTATAAGACTTTCTCAATAACTGTACTAACGCTAGACTTTAATTTACCCTTTTCTTCTATGACATCCCTTACAAAATTTGTATCGATTTAGAAGTTTCTATGAAAGCTGTTCCTCTGTACGTATCCTGTACGTTCCTATGTACGTTCCTATACATATATTTTTTACTCTTTGCCCGCCGCGTTCCGCCGAGCTGAGCGCCGTGCTGCGAAAGTCGAATGATACCCAACTTTGGAGCTTGCGGCTTTAGTCACTCGCGGCTTCGCCGAATTGGAATTTTCACGGTCGATTTTCACCGTGCTGCGGAAATCGTGCGGCTAGTCACCCGTGTAAACGCTACAAAAGTTGGGGCTTGCTGCTTTAGTCACTTGCGGCCTCGCCGAATTGCCATTTACACGGTCGATTTTCGCCGTGCGGCTGAAATCGTGCGGCTTTAGTCACCCATGTAAATCCCCCATAAGAGTTTATTCGAAAATCGAACTGGCCACCTATAACAAAAGAAAAATGCGATTCAAAAAAATTCAGAGCAAAAGCCAGTGTTTGGTGCTATTTTCAGAAATTAAAATAGGTACCTACTACGTTATTTTAATAGTTCCGTGTTTTAATATTCTCCCTAATAAAATATTACTCTGTCCCTCCATAACTGGACAAATGTGTCCAAAATCAATATTAACTTTTAACAAAATAAATGTTTTATTTATGTAGCCCTGGCTTTTTATTGCCTCGCAGTAGGTATGAAAAGTAGAGTATGCACCTCTGGGATAAAGCCTGTCTTCGTCTTGGGCAGCTTGAACCCCTCGCTTCACTCAGGACTCTGTATAACTCCCTCGCTTCACTCGGGAGTTAAGTTTTAACTCCCTCGCTACGCTCGGGAGTTAACTCTAGAGTCCCTTGTTACGCTCAGGATCCAATATGCTGCCCGTGACATAAGACACTGCTTTATTCCCTTGGTGCATAATCTACTATTAATATTAAAAAAAACGATGATCCGACTACGTAAAGCCTTTGTTACCCGGGTTATTATTACGCATCTATTTACACCTCATTTATAAAAATCGAAGTTTAGGCACTACGGTGAAACAAACATATACATAGACTGCCAAAATCATTACCCTTCCTTTTGGCTTCGCCGTAGTCGGGTAAAAACGGCACCCTTTACATTGACAACCTCTGTGGCTCAGAGGTTAGCACGTTGGCGCTCAAGCCGAAAGTCGCGGGTTCGAATCCCGCCAGGGAACAAAAAGTTTTCTGTGTTCCTGGGTCATGGATGTGTATTAAATATGTATACAAATTATTATGTATATAATAAAATTCTTAAATATATGTATAGTATTATAGTAGATTATGCACCAAGGGGATAAAGCAGTGTCTTATGTCACGGGCAGCATATTGGATCCTGAGCGTAACGAGGGACTCTAGAGTTAACTTCCGAGCGCAGCGAGGGAGTTAAAACTGAACTCCCGAGTGAAGCGAGGGAGTTATGTGGAGTCCTGAGTGAAGCGAGGGGTTCAAGCTGCCCAAGACGAAGACAGGCTTTATCCCAGAGGTGCATACTCTACTTTTCATACCTACTGCGAGGCAATAAAAACCCAGGGCTACATAAATAAAACATTTATTTTGTTAAAAGTTAATATTGATATTGGACACATTTGTACAGTTATGGAGGGACAGAGTAATATTTTTATAAGGGAGAATGTTAAAACACGGAACTGTTAAAATAACGTAGTTAAAATAAGTAAACTATTTTAATTTCTGAAAATAGCACCAAACACTGGCTTTTGCTCTGAATTTTTTGAATCGTATTTTTCTATAGGTGGCCAGTTCGATTTTCGAATAAACTCTCAGCAATACCATATTATTATTGAAAAACTCTATGATAGATGCGTATCTATTAGAAGTTTTCATACGAATTTTAACGTTCCAAATTCAAATCACTTTAATCCCTTGGGAGTTTCATACAAAATTATCTCCCTTGGGAGTCAATGACATGCTTTACGTTGAGATTGCGTGATATATATCCGATACATTGTCGAGCAGGCGGGATGAAAAAAATATTAAATATAATATCTATTTCCGTTGTCCGGTACCTGAACACAAGTTCTTCGAGAACTTACTACAGGTGGTGTAAAAAAGCGTATTATTATTACTGAGAAGTTTCTAAGCATAACTTATGAGCATCTCTCATTCTTCGATATCTATGGCTAAGAACTCATGGAGCTATTTTCAGTCGCGCCCGCTGCGATTGCGGGCCCGCAGCTTTTGTGGAATGCTAAATATACATGAATTATGTAAAAAATTATATCACAACTCGCGACGCGACTTATGTCCGCGCGACTTGTGCGATTGCAGTTCCACGATCGCGGCGGCGCGGCGCGGCGGGCGCAACTGAAAATCGTTCCAACTTCCATGAGTTCTTAGGCTGGGACTATATGCAACGGAATCCGGTAGGCCGTAGAGAATTATGAGCACTGAAAATAGATCTCTGCACTAATATAATAGAGTTGAAAATCGAACATCCGAGTGTCGAGTCAAATGTCAATGTCATATATGACAGCTCGACACTCGAAACTTCCATTTTCAACTGTATTGTATTAGCACAGAGTTCTATTTTCAGTGCTCATAATTCTCTACGGCCTACCGGATTCCATTGCATATAGTCCCAGCCTTAGACCATAAGTGATGCCGTGATCATCTAATAGGTCATTCTCCGTGCCTCCGCCTCCAAACCAGCCTCCGTGGTCTAGTGGTTTAGAGCTTGGCTCTCGACTCGGTCGTGGGTTCGATTCCCACATGGGAACAACAAAAAATGTTGTTTCCAAGTTTGGTTAGGACAATGCAGGCTGATCACCTGATTGTCTGACAAGAAAGATGATCCATGCGTCGGATGGGCATGTAAAAAGTCGGTCCTGCGCCTGATCTCTCGCCAGTCGTGTCGGTCATCCGTCCCACTGGGTTACGAGAGTAAAAGGAAAAGAGAGTGCTCTTGTGTACTGCGCACACACTTGGGCACTATAAAATAACTCCTGCGTAGCTGGTCTGGTTTTCAATGAAACCGGCCACCAATCACCGAAATCGGTGTGGGGAGCTAATTATTATTATTAATAGGTCATTACCACAGAATACAGAACATCCAGAATGAGTGTTCGATCACATTTGTATTTTGTACGCAGCGCACTGTAACCAAAACCATGGCGAAACATCGCCCCGCCCGCTCTTTACTTTACTTTACTCTTTAAACTTACAAAACAATCGCGTTTTTATGTTACGACAAATAGGTATTCACTATTCAATAAAAATTAATTGAAAAAAAGTTAGGTAAAATATTCCGTTATTCTGTGGCAAGTAGCAACATATCATGTGTGGATAGCCACTCCAATTTGGAGTAGTCGTGATGGCTTCACTTTCAAGCGCATTGACGGTTTCTGGATGTTCTGTATTCTGGTGTTGGTGGTCATTAAGTAGGTAGGTACTTAATTACATTATTTACAATATTAATTGCCTGTTTCACTATCGCCCAACCCAATAAATAGCTTAGGTATACGGAAGTTTAGTCTATATCTGAGTATAAAGTAAGCAGCGACAAATCACAAAACTTCCGGATAAGATATTCGTCACTTATCAGGCCATAAACCAATAGAAAGTACCGCAAGTGTGATGAACCCGTTGTCCCGTATGTGGTTCTCGATGTCCTCAGCGTTCTCGTACGCCTCCGGTTTTATTATCGCCAGAGTACGTTCCGAATACGATTGATCCACGTCGGATAAATCGGTTAAATTAACCGACATTATTAACTATTTTTTTGGTAATTAATTATTATGTGATATTTCGAAATAAAAAATATTCACTATTTTTGTGTACAGCTCTGTACAGCAACTTCAACTTGAAATGACAACATTGTCACAAGTGACAATAGCACCTTTTTAGTAGGTACCTACAAAAGTTACTAAGCCATGATCATGAATGAAAAAAAAACAAAGGAGCATTTTTACCTTATTTTTACTTATAGTTGGATACTCAAAGTTTTTACTACATCATTTTTTTCTTTTTTTTATTAGTTTTAAAAATAAATGAAAAATATAATTAATGTTTTACAAAATCAAAGACCAAGTTAGATTTTACACAATCTTCCGAAATGCAATTTCAAGTTTAACAGCCTCCTAGAGTCTGTTAAACCGTCATAAAGGTTACCTGAGTAAATACTATATATAGGTAGGGTATTTTACTATATCCTTCTAATATTATAATGTGAAATTTGTGAGAATGGATGTTTGTTACACTTTCACGCAAAAATTACTGAACGGATTTTGATTAATTTTGGTATGATAGTAGTTTGAGCTCTGGATTAACATATAGGCTGTAATTAATCCCGAAAAGCACAGTATTCTCTAGGAATACCATAATTATGAGGGCAAAAGCTAGTTTACAATATGTTAATTATTTTTTTAGAATTTATCTATATAATATCGACGTCAAAGTAAATGAACTTTGTACTCTCTACATTCCAACGCGAATTTACGACACTCCAGTGGATCTCTATATTGCATCAACATCAACATTGTCATTTATCAGGCAACATTCAGCTTGCTAAATCCCGATAAATATACGAAAATGTGACCTAAACTAACTTACTAAAATAGGTATAATTTTAGCGAACCGCCCGGAAGGAAAAACCAGAGAAAAAATACATTATAAAAACAAACTATTATATATAAAACAACTTAGATTCCCACAAAAAGTTAAGTACCATTAAGTTAAGTAGCATTTATAAAATCTGTAAGTACTTTATAAAAGCTAAAATTGTATAAAGTAGCATCCCAGTGCATTAAAATACCAAAAGCTTTTATATTTCCTCAAGTGGCAATACGATAAACTCTACTTAATTGTAAATTTAAAGTCTCTATTGATGTAAAATACAACGAAATGTGTGCCAAATCCGCAGAGCCATATTCGTTATTGCGTCTCAGTCGTCAGACTTTTGACGTGAACGTAAATTAAGACATCATAATCAATACAATCGGCAACTGCAGACGGGAAAACTAGTACGCATTTTCCGGCGCGTCCGAACCACCCCTCATGCGCGTGGCGGGCGGGCGGCGCGGTGGGGCGCGAGGGGGCGCGGGAGGCGCGAGGGGGCGCAGGGGGGCCGGTTAGGGCCGGGGGCGCGCAGGCCCCAGTGCCCCCCGGTCGCAGCGGCGGCGCGACGCCTCCCTGAGCTCCCGCGACATGCGTTGACCGTCTCCCGCCACCCGACCACGACCGCCGTATACATGGACAACTCCTGCCTCCTCGACCTCCTCATCAGGTGCTTCGCGATGACCGAGCCCGAGGACCTGAACTTTACAGCGTTCACGGACCTCTGCCGCCTGTGCTCGCTCAAGAGTGGACCGCGCCTCCACATATTCGACAAGGAGTCGGAGCAGCGGCAGATACTCTTCAAGCTGAGGACCTGCTTGCCGACTATGGTGAGTACTATCTGTTTACGTGTGTCTGCAGCTGTGTAGTACATATGTTGTAAACAAACACCACCCGTTCCAAAAATACTTACCGGATCGCCTGAAAATAACTTAATAAAATCACAAAGTTCCCCCAAGGCGCTTAGATTTCTTAGAAGGCATAGATATAAGTATGAGTCGTAGCGTAGCTCGCGCGGACAATGGTGTGGATTTGGCGACGGTGTAGCGCACGCGCGCTACGGCCGTCGGCCGCTACGGGCTACGAACTAAGACGATCTAACGCTCGTCCACGATACCTGTTGAATACTTGTCCCGGAACTAAGTACATTTTATTTCTAATTATATTATAATGAAATTATTTACAAAAAAAATAGTTTTGCTTGAAAAAAATTAGATGAGGTTGAGTACATGAAACGAGAAAGTTAGTTTAGTTTACTTTTTTAAACACACTTAAAATATGTTTAGTGTTCACTAAAATGTTTACTACCTCACATATTAGAATTAATATTTCATTTTTAAACCATCTATCTTAATATATTTTATTACTATCAATTAACAAAAATTAATAATACACATTAGAGTCCTATACCTAATTTAAAAGGCTCAACCTTTTAAATTTATCTTTATCTAGAGATATTATATATTCATTAAACCTAATCTACCCTAGCTAGTATGTGAACGACCTCATTATGTGAGATAACACGTTACACGATAACAGGTGAAGGATTGTGTGGTTTACAGTAAGGTTAGTTATTGTTTACGAGATAATACAGTCACGGAGACTACGGGACAAATAATTTCAAGGAATGTAAACAATAGTTAAGTCTCAGTAATATGTATACGAAATAGATATATTTATTTGAAAAAATATATTAACACTAAGAATTATAGCAAAAATGATAACATTTAAAAAATTGACGTACCTATATTGACCTCGTCTTGTGAATTACACAGCCCATAGCCGCATAGATATTGTGTATGCCTAATTTAATTAATATGTCAAACTGCAAATTTCAATAAAGTAGTTAAAGTGAGAATAATAATAATATTAATTATATATAATAATAGTAGGTAAGTAACAATTCGTTGTTTAATATATACTGACCAGTGACCACTTACAACATGGAAGGTGAGTCTCAGAAGTGAGAAGGTGGTCTCTCTTCAATATGAGTAAAGTCATTACGGTGCTAGTACATAGTATTGTAGTAGTACATAGCCTAGCGCATTAGCAAGATAAAGTGGCAATGGTCTGGACATATAGCCCGTAGAACCGATGCCCGCTGGGGCCGAAAGCGTACGTCGAAGCATAGGACGGCCTCCCAACAGGTGGACCGACGGTCTGAGAAAAGTTTTGTTGGATTGTCGTGTTGGATACAGGCCGCGAGCGATCGGTCGCACTGTCAATCTATGGGGGAGGCCTATGTCCTGCAGTGAACGTCACCAGTACCTCAATTCTCGTATTTAAAGTAACAATTTAAACAATCAATTTTACTTTGTTTGGATTGAATGTGTAGCGTCATGTTACCGTGAACGGATTTTATAACGTTTCGACCAATCAGAGCGCGTTTCACGTTGGTTTAACGTTCATAAAAACACCTATTGGGAGTATAAGCGTACCGGGACTTGATTGTAATTGTATTAATGCTGGCTTTATTTATCAGAATTGCCCCTCAGGCTGAAACGACGACACAGTATTATCAGACTTCCCATACACCAAGGTTTTCTCGGGATATTGTCCATTACTATTTACATTATGTACGTACGACAAAAACTGCATCTACAACATTTTACTGCAAAACATTCCCAGTTAATGTGCTTCTATATATCCAGCAGATCTCGAAGGACGACTTCCTGCCGAAGAAGATCTGCGAGCGCTGCGTGTCGCGGCTGGAGGCGCTGTTCGAGTGGCGACAGAGCGTGCTCAGCACCGACTCCGTGCTGCGCAACTACGCCGAGTCCATGCGCATCGTCACCTCCACCATCAACTTCCAGGTCAGGGCATAGTAAATAGTAATCGCTCAGCACCGACTCCGTGTTGCGTACTGCGCCATGCGCATGAACTCGACGTAGTTACGCTGAATCTAAACACATGCTCCACCATCGACTCCCAAGTCCCAGGTCTTTGTTGTGAATAAACCCAATCAAGGAAATCTACACTAATATTATAAAGAGGAAAACTTTGTTTGTATGTTTGTTTGTTTTTTTTGTTTGTTTGGTTGTAATGAATAGGCTCAAAAAGTACAGGACCGATTTCAAAAATTCTTTCACCATTCGAAAGTTTCATTATCCACGAGTAACATAGGCTAAATTTTATTTTGGAAAAAAATAGGGTTCCGTAAGATATTTGGGGTTTTCGGTCACAAGGTGTAAAAAATCAACCAGAAGAGTTACTTATTTTGCGTACGCTGCCTAAACTATAAAAGATAGAACCATAAAATGTTCTAATTAATTGTAGATCTTATAAATATCTACAAAAAAGTCCGCGACACACTATACCTATCTATGTCGAGTGAGGCACAACAACAATTTTTTTATTTAGAAATCTTGTTTTTTTTTTGGACTACATTTAAACGCGTTTATTTTACTCATGCTATTAATCTTTATCAAAATAAATTATTTTATCACTAAGTACAGTTTATGTAGATAATATTTGGTCTTTGAATGATTAAAATTGGACGTTTGGTTTTGAAGTTATGGCGAAATTAAAATATTACGATTTCTGCTCCACGGCCCGTTGCGAAGTAGGCGTCACGAAGGCGGGGGTGTGCGTGCGGGAGGGAGTTTAGATCTATGAGGTAGCCGCAGTATTAGTATCAGTATTGTACCCATAGATTATACAGATATTATATACATTGTACCCGTGCGAAGCCGGGGCGGGTCGCTAGTTCCTTTATAATAACCCGCAATGCACTTGGTGCCCATAGGCAAGTGGCGCTGAAAGTCTGAAAAGTAAAGTTTTTTCATTCGAAAATCATTTTGAAAATAATATGATACTGTTGTTTTCAAAACTGCACAGCATAAAAGTATTAAATAAACTTTTCGTTACAAGTACGGGGAAAGATTGATGTGGTGTGAAGCGTCCATAGGTATTATTATTATTATTAATTACACATATTTTAATTAAGTCTGTTGTTTAAAACTTTTACATTTTTTCAGTAAGTTTCGATTGACGTTAATCATACAGTTGCTTCGAAATAGCAAAAGTTTCCACAGGCGTAGTTGCGATAAGAGCTGGTAGTAAAATCGATACGACTGATATGAATTCGACAGCATATTGGATGAGTAATCGAAACTACGGTGCCGCGACGGCTTATGTTTCAATTAATACTCGATTTCGATATCGATTTCACCATTTCTGCTATTAGTTTAGTCATCTAATCTTGTTATATTTTTTATTACTTTGTACCAAGCAAACAATATGTATTTTAGATATTTTGCATAGCTAGGCGTTTAATTTTCTACCATGGCTTTATTAACGACTAGCTGTTGCCCGCGTCCGCCCGCGTAAATACAGCAACCCACGGGAACCGTATATGTCCCGCGATAAAAAGTAGTCTATGTCCTTCCCCATGGTCTACTTTATATCTGTGGCAAATTTCATGATTTAGTAGTAGTAGTTTTTATGTGAAAGCGTAAATAAAGTATCCCACGGGAACCGTAAATTTCCCCGCGATAAAAAGTAGCCTATGTCCTTCCCCGTGGTATTCTATAGAGAAGACCATAATTTGGCACAGATATAGATCTGTGCCAAATTTCATGATGATTTGTTTAATAGCTTTACGTAAAACCGTAAATAAAGTATCCCGCGGGAACGGTACAGTTCCGTGCGATAAAAAGTAGCCTATGACCTTCCCCGTTGTCTACTTTATATCTGTTCGTGAAAGCGTTCAGGACTTTCAGCATGAACCACAGTAAAAAAGCACACATTTTTACACATAATCCCACTGGAGCACTGTAGGTACTTTTTCGGGATGAAAAATATCCTATGTCCTTTCTCGGGACTCAAAGTATGTCTATACCAAATTTCATTAAAATCGGTTCAGTAGTTTTGGCGTGAAAGCTAGACAGACAGAGTTATTTTCGCATTTATAATATTAGTAGGTAAGGATTAAGGATTTGATTCCGGCTGAATACTTACTCAAATAATTTTCCTTACCCTAAACTTATAATTGCAAAAAAGGCGGTTCGCCTTAATAAAATAATCACCGTAATGAATTTATTATTCTTATACTGATTCATCTAATGATTTTAATGACTAATAATTACCTGAGTGAATAATTGCCAGGTGACCTACATTCGTTCTGAAGGTTTCGTAATTCTTTGTTTTCGCGGCAGTCAATGCAAGGAACGAACTTTGACCTCACCCAACCGCTCCCACTGAAATATTTTAAATATATAATTTTCTGAAGTGATTCCAAGTGAGTTTATCTATACTAATATAATAAATAGGATAAGTTTGTTTTTTTATTTGTTTGTTTGTTTGCATTAAATAGGGTCCGAAACTACTGGAACGATTTTGATGAAATTTGGCACAGATGACCACGGGAAAGGATAAGCTATTTTTTATCGCGGAAAAATGTACGGTTTTTGCGTAGGTAATTAACTTTTGCGCGGATGAAGTCGCGGGCAACATCTAGTACTTTATGAATTAATTTGAAGCATGGATCATTTTATACTTAAATTCATACTAAGGCGAGGAAATTGGTAGATTAAAATTTTCTCAATCTTTATTTTTATCCGACTTTGGCGAAGCAAGGCGTAATTAATGGTAATGATTTTGGCAGTCTGTCTATATATGTATGTATCATGCATGTATGTTTGTTCCACCGTGGCTACTGGTCCGATTTTAATGTGTCCGATTTAAGGTGTCAATAGATTCGTGATAATAGCCCGGGTAATATACTCGTAGGTTATACAATTTACGTAAACTTGTAGTTATTTTGCATTACATTTAAAATAACATTTCCAATACAGAATTCAATATGTTGCGTGAAAATGTATTTCGAATTCCTTGTATCAAATTCCTTGAATAACATATTATTAACTTAATATTATACTCGTACTCTAGAGTACAGGCTGATAAATATATCAGCCTGTAATCTAGAGTACGAGTAAGTATAGAGGTAAATTATAAAAATAGCAATACAATTCCTGCATAAAGGAGACGCATTTAAATTAATTTTATCGCGACTGTGAGCCACCCGGCCGTTGTGAATTGTGATAGAATTATCATATTCCTCCCGTTTTATTGAATCCTTCCCCGGCTTTATTGGAAGAACATAAAGAATACATAAAACTTTATGAGTTTTCTTCTACTGTACACAATTGTTACTAAGACGTAAGATGGTATATAAGTGATATATAACAGTTAATGCTGAACAAAATAAGTACAAATAATAGCAATAAAAATTTATAAATTGACCCCTTACAACAACGCGCAGTCGTAGAATCGAGATAGCCAAATTAATTTAATGAAATAAAGTAAAAATTAAAGAACTGAACGACTCATAAAATTTTAAAACATGAGTAAGTATTAAAATAGAATAATAACTAAGAAAAGTATAAAACCGAAAACAGAATAAAAACTTAGGCCTTTTCATCCGTTATTGGCATATAGCTTATTTATACAGTATTATCCGAGCGAAGTAACCACTCTTGAAATCCTCTAGTGCCTGGGGCAGTTAGTTTTTAAATATCGTATGGTTGCCCAAGCACATACGGCATTCTCACAACATAGTCAGCCTAGTCCAGAGGAATGACTGGTCAATACGTCTGGGGCCAACCATGTACGGGTTTCCTCACGATGTTTTCCTTCACCGTTAGAGCGTCCATATAATGTACTTGAGATCTGAAAAAACCGAAAACAGAATACCTACATCAAAAATGAGACAATAAAATGCAAATCTCAAAGACAAAAGTATCGTGTAAGTGAAGGCACGCGGCGGGCGCTGCACGACTCCCTCTATTGATCGCCAGCGCCCGGACTTATCGACCCAACACCCTCCCCACCCCCCACTGAAACTTCAACCTTATTACCGCCACGTAAATCTTACATTACCTCAGCACTCTCGACAGTATACTGAACATAAAACATGCGAATCTGTACTCAGTCGCCGTGCATTATAAAACATTTTCCGTCGAACTGACTTGTCGATTGCAGAAATCTACTCTAAAGTGGTGGCTATAAGGTAGTAAGTTAATTGACGTATACGACGGAATAGGACTCTTGGGATCGGAGCATTGGTTACGCATGTCATTTGTCCGATGCTGAAATGGAAGGAATTATATGTCGGACTTTCACATTTCGGTCGATTTTGAACTCTATTGTATTAGTACGGACTTCTATTTTTGTGCTCTGAATTTTCTTCGGCCTTTCGGATTCCAATGATTTATGTACCCATATTCGATGCAAGACATGATACAATATGTTTTAAAAAGAGGATAATGTAAATATTTTCATACTTTCAGACCTATCTAAAGATATAAAACACTTGAACATTCACAAACCTAAAAATTTTTCAAAATCAAATATTTTAAAGTGGAGAACCATCCATCCGTCCACCCCATGAGCATTGCACTGCAATTACAATGTATGTAAAAACCGCAAACTCACGCAAAATCTAGCTGGGTGTAGAAATGTATGTGGCATAAGGCTTCAAGGTTACAAGTGCATGCAAGGGTTTCACAGTACACGCACAGCAAGGTCGAAGGTTGGCACCCTGCTCGGGGGTACAGTTAACCCTGACCTAGCGGGTGTTCGCCCGCCACCCGCCCGCCGCCGGGGTCGCTTCTACCCCTGAACATCACTTGCAGTGCCTTCCCGGCTATGTGATGGATGATGATAGCGCCTACTCAACTCTCTAAGTACCCATTTGCCACCGTATACCGAATATCACAAGTAATTCCTACCAAAAGTAGATGTAACGCTACGAAGATACATTAACAACGATTCGAAAGTTTTTTTGACCCAAAACTTTATCATTACATTTCCAACCTAATCACAATCGTTATTTCATTAGTCGCCTGAAAACCAGTATTCTCTATTCGCGTTAAGAATGAAGTGAATCATGCTTACGTATGTCAAAAAACATTTATTTGTTAATGTGAACGCGGCTTAAGCGACATTGGTTAATTTTGACATTAATATGTAAGCATGATTTTATAGATTTCAAGATTCACTTCATTCTAGTCTAATTCACAAGATCCCTGTCAGTGAATTTCTGTTCAAGGGCACCGAAAATGATGATCTAGGGCTATAAGTAAACAATTTAGTAAAAAACTAAAAGGGGGTATAGTGTTTTGAAAATATCTTTCTTTAAGGATCTCCTCTTTAAGGATATTTTTTTCAAAATTCGGATATTTTTAATGGTTTCCGAGTTGTTTTCAAAAACTATACCCCCCTTTTTTTGTTTTTTACTAAATTGTTTATAACTTTTGCAATTTTTTCGAGCCCCTCTTGAAATTTTTCAAAAAGTTTCTAGAGGTCATTCCGAACCGAATGAGCCCTAGATCATCATTTTCGGTGCTCTTGGACAGAAATTCACTGAAATGGATCTTGTGACTCAGACTATAATGCGAATATAGACCGTAGCTAAACGATAGAACATTCGCAATGGAGCGATTCGTCGAATTAGAATCTCGTAGCAGTAGCCGCTACGAATACTCAAGTACTCGTAGAGGCCTTAATTTGTTGGTTTTCGGTAGCGAATATTAATTAACCAAGTAAAGCTTACCGTTTGTGTAATAATAATATTTTTTACTAATTTCTTACTTAGGTTTTGATAAAAGAATAATTAGAAGCTTACTCTTTGGCATTCTTGGAATACGTGTGAGATGCTACATTTAATATTAGAAGATTATTTATAAAACACTGCGTTTAAAATTCTTCTTTTTGTAAATTATGTATTATCTGCATGCAAATGTCTCTTGCATCGGCTGATATTCTAATCTACATTCACCCTCGTTACCAATCAGAGAACAAGAAGGGGAGCTCTCTCAAAAGGTTTGAATTTTGCCCAGACTTTAAAAAAGCGGATCCTTTGTGTAATTTGCTCCGTGGTTACATCGATACACACTGATGTTCCAATACCAATCAAAATCGAGAAAAAAAATAGCTCGTCTACCTGTTTAAACTTAAAAATAACCCGCGTAAATACATTATCCCGCGGGAATATTACTTTTTCGGGATAAAAAATATCCTATGTCCTTTCCCGGGACCCAAAGTATGTCTATACCAAATTTCATAAAAATCGGTTCAGCGGTTAAATCGTGAAGAGGTAACAGACAGACAGACACACTTTCGCATTTATAATATTAGTAAGTATAGATTATTTCAATTACTTTCGAGGACTATTTATTTATTAAATATATTTTATTTTTAGAACAGAGTTTATTTTCTCTAATGCCGACCCCCGGGGTGTGCCGTGTGACTCGCGGTGATGGAGACAGCCAGGGGAGGGAAAACCCCCTTCTGATAGGCTGCATTTTACACTCCACACCTCACTTCTCTAAACTTCTAAGTAATTCTCATCAAATCGTTTTTTTTTTTCATAAATTAAAATTATAATTTCACAAGTTAAAATATCAATAAATCGAACTACAAATAAAAAAACAACGGGTTGCACTCCGGGAAGTGCCGGCAGAAGTGAAAACTTGAACATTAACGTTGTGCACTTTTGAATATTTTGGAATGGTTAGGGAATAATTTCACACGAATTGCTTTACTTATCAGTATGAAAGTACTATCATTTAAGTGGTTAAATACAATATCCATTTATTGCGCTATCGTACACAAACATGACAATTTATCCTACTAATATTATAAATGTGAAAGTTTCTGAGGATGTTATATCGTATGGATGGATGTTTATTACTACTGAACGGATTTTGATGACATTTGGTATGGTAGTAGGTAGTAGCGGCTCTGTATTAAAACAGGCTACATTTTATCCCGAAAAAATACAGTGTTCCCGAGGGATACTGTACTTACGCGGGCGGAGCCGCGGTAACGGCTAGTCTACACTAGTGATGTAACGAATATTCGCATTCGCATTCGCGAATATTCGCACATTTTTGTATATTCGCATTCGCATTCGCATTCGCAAAATTGTTGCGAATGTTTTGCGAATATGTATATCAGAAAACAAAAGCAAATGTGCGAGTTTCTTACGCCGGTTCTTCTCGCCGGGCTAGTTTCCGAACCGGTGGTAGGCATCATGTAGGACAATTCTATAA
Source organism: Glaucopsyche alexis (assembly GCA_905404095.1). Taxonomy (NCBI): domain Eukaryota; kingdom Metazoa; phylum Arthropoda; class Insecta; order Lepidoptera; family Lycaenidae; genus Glaucopsyche; species Glaucopsyche alexis. Next base: position 15,213,263 of record FR990047.1, read on the forward strand.
GCGTTATATCATAACCTACATGGAAATAAAAAATTTTAAGTTTTTATTTATTTATTTTTAGTTTAAGTTTGAGTGAGCGGAGATTATTTAGATCATAGATGAGTTCGTTTGAACTCGGCAATACTCGGAAGATACGAACGTAACGAACCCATAACAAACCTAGTCCGAACGCGACTGCCGCCAAACCATAGACAAATTGGCGCCAAATATGAACAACAACTGAATATTCGCATTCGCATTCGCGAATGTCGGTAGCAGATGTTCGCATTCGCATTCGCATTCGCGAATGCTAAAAAATAGACATTCGTTACATCACTAGTCTACACTAATATTATAAAGAGGAAAACTTTGTTTGTATGTTTGTTTGTTTGTTTGTAATGAATAGGCTCAAAAAGTACTGGACCGATTTCAAAAATTCTTTCACCATTCGAAAGCTACATTATCCACGAGTAACATAGTCTAAATTTTATTTTGGAAAAAAATAGGGTTCCGTAAGATATTTGGGGGTTTCGGACACAAGATGTAAAAAATCAACCAGAAAAGTTACTTATTTTGAGTACGCTGCCTAAACTATAAGAGATAGAAACATAAAATGTTCTAATTAATTGTAGATCGTATAAATATCTACAAAAAAGTCCGTGACACACTATACCTATCTATGTCGAGTGAGGCACAACAACCATTTTTTTATTTAGAAATCTTGAATTTTTTTGGACTATATTTAAACGCGTTTATTTTACTCATGCTATTAATCCTTATCAAAATAAATTATTTCATCACTAAGAACAGTTTATGTAGATAATATTTGGTCTTTGAATGATTAAAATTGGACGTTTGGTTTTGAAGTTATGTCGAAATTAAAATATTACGATTTCTGCTGCACGGCCCGTTGCGAAGTGGGTGTCACCAAGGCGGGGGCGGGGTAATTTTTTTTTGTTTTGTGTTCGTTGTAACTATGGCAAAGAATATAATATATTACTAACGTAACTATGGTGGATAGATACTTGAATACCTATTTATTTAGTGTTTGTTGTATTATTAGTCTTGAAGAGTATAGGTATTTCATACGATAAAAGTATACCACCTACTTATTTCATTGAGTTTTAGTAGGCACCTATATTAATTTGTTTCTGTTTGTTTTGAACTTTTGACTAAATTTCGCCCGTTTGGTAGAGGTTTAAAGACATTCTGTAGTATTAGTATCAGTACCTACTGTACCCGTGCGAAGCCGGGGCGGGTCGCTAGTATTACATAAAAAAATTAACACTTCAGAACCATTACAATTATTTTACACTAGATGTTGCCCGCGACTTCGTGCGCGCAAAAGTTAATTTCGCAGAAACCGTACATTCTTCTGCAATAAAAAGTAGCCTATGTCCTTCCCCGTGGTCTACTCTATATATGTGCCAAATTTCATCAACACCGGTCCAGTAGTTTCGGGGTTAATTCAGTAAAAATTATATTATTTTATTTACACATCACTAAAATTTTATCGATAATTCATCCGTTCTACGCGGACATAACGTCGAAAAGATCTGTTATTTCTATTAATTTTTACATGTTTCCAATTACCTGATTTAAAAGCAGTTCAAGATGTATAACGATAATTTCATTGAAAATATGTCAGTAAATACATTAAAATAAACTGAAAATATTACCTCCAGCAAGTAAATTGCATATAAACTTATGCAAGTAGAACAGATCTATTCGACTCTATGACGCTGCAACAGATCTAGAATGCCTGATGCATTTCCAACAGAAAGTTAATGAAATAGACTGACGTAATGAAGGTGTTAAAATGGTACTTCCGGCCTCGTCTTACCCCACGGTTTTCCAAGATGTGATGAATTCCCTTTTCTTACATTTCACAATATTAGGATTTATGATAAATGTTTATAATAAGTGAGGTAACTAAGGATTATTTTAATTTTAAATTCCCCTTTACAATAAAAATATTTACATTATGGATACGCTAATGCATGTTGCTGTCTTTGGCTGATACGTTGGAAAATCTCCCTGACAGACAAAGACAAAAACGTGAATAAGTATTCATTCATATAATCACGCCTCTTTCCCGTAGGGGTAGGCAGAGACCACTTCTTTCCACTTGCTACGATCCTTACATACTTGTTTCGCTTCGTCCACTTTCATTCATACCATCCATTCCTCCTCTTACATTCAACGTAGCGAAGCGGCTCTCCATGGGCCACTTTTCGCCTCCGCGAGAACGAGACGTGATGGGTGGCGAACCGCATCGCCGCCATTTTGGATAATTAAATTCTTTTTATGATTATCCATTGCGTTCCCACGGATTGGTGGAGAGGGTAGGAATAGGGAAAGGGAAGGATAAGTGGTGTGGAAAGGAAGATTGGTAAGTTAGAGTGGGAAATAGGAATGTAGGATATTACCGCCCAGGAGGGCACGGGATAGGACGGTAATAGCTAGGGAAGCCGGGGTCGCGTACCCGTATACTATACCATAACTACCGGACAGGTAAGTTGGGATGAGTATCCCTGACATATATATCCGTGTATATCCGATAAGTATCCGTGGAGTAAAATTTTGATTACTAAAGTGGACTATTACGTATAGTGTGTTTTTGAAATGAGTAAATAAAATCCAATGAATGAAGCCATAAACATATTTTCATTTTATAAACCTGGCAGAAAAGACATAGACACTTTAATCATGCAAAGTGCGCGCGATCAATTACAGAACCCTTGCGATTCCCCTAAAGTTAATAACCCTAGTTAGGCGAGTTTGTTTTTAATCAGTGCGACTGATAAGGTCCCCGGGCACTCTATGACCCCTTTTATCTTGTAGGGACATCCCTAAAACAAAACCGGGCGTTCCGCAAGGGTACATTAGTAATATTTATATTCTTGGACAAGGGTTAGTTCTATTTATAGTCAAATATATTTAAAAAAATACATACTGGCAAGTCACCATACATTTACTGCCTTGTTCTTAAATCACACGTTCACAAAAACTGTATATTGTTGGTTGAAATTTAAACCCCTTACTAATAAACACTGTATAAGCCTTGAATAGTTATACAGTGTTTTGTTCCCGTCACACAAGTGACATATTTTGTAATTCGATAGAAGGAGACAAAACACTGTATAACTATTCAAAGCTTATACAGCGATTATTAGTAATTATTAGTAACATTTTTTATTAAGTACTATAATCATACCCGATTATAGTACCACAGTGTAATAAAGAGATACAGTGGTCCAACGCGTTTGAAGTCGCGCGAAATGCCGCTTTTGTGTAGGTATTCGTCATTGCTGCAGGGTTGTCACAATAATGTGTTTTATTATAATCTGTTCTACATTTTGTGTAGGTATTCGTAGTATGTGTATGTAGAGTACTAGGAATAAAACAAAAAAAAATAGAAGTATTAATGAAGAGTTTTATTATAAAAAATACAAATGCGTATACAAAAGCTCAGGGTTAGCATGATATATATCAATTGATATTTATGCTTGATATATTATATCAAAATTGATATTTATATTTAAAAATGTAAAAGAATGTTTTAAATGTAAAAAATCTTACATCAACACAGGTCTTATTTTCCGAGAGTTTCACAAGCCTAGGTCATCAAAAACTTGCTATTTGACACGACATTAACTAATCATAACCGTCGACGCGGCTTGTAACGGCATATGACACCCACGTGACCCCCTGTTTTTCGGAAGAAAATTCCTTGTTTGTTATTATACTATTGTTATACCATTTATACCATGTGTCAAATTAATTCGACTGATAAAATTAATACGCTTTTTTTTCTGGTTATAAACAAAAGTCATTTTATGGTTTTATGGTTTATTTAAATTGATACTCAAAAGTATCTATCGTTGATTTTTAATTGATTTGAAAACCTTTAATATCAATAATAAATAAATGAGTTTAATTTTACTTCCCTATCTTCAAATTATCAGACATACAAATTATTTCGATTCAACTATTACGAAAAAACATATCAGAGTACCTATGAGATTTGTATGTAATTTTGAAAATCAAAAAATCAAAAATATCGGACATATATCAAAGATATCTGATATTTTGATATTTGTTATAAATATCGGATATTTACGAACCCTGCAAAAGCCACAAATGCGAAACTGAAAGGCATTTTCGACATTTGGATTTACTAGTTTTTAGATTGCGATTGTTGAATTTGACGATGTAGTTAGTAAATTCTCATACGTAGATACAATTTTATTAAAAATTCTGACGGGAAACAGGCGCATGGTTTTGTATTAAAATTAATCTTCTTTAGCTGTTCATATAATTTACCATTGTAAATAAGTACCTACATACAACTCAAACAAAACACTGTCGCAAACCACTTAAAACAATCAAATTAAAAAGCGTCAACCCCGGCTGACGTGTCCCAAGCGAGTGTATGGCAGCTTGGGCTCGCTACCGCCCCTCTCTCACCCCGCACGCCCCGCACGATTGCTCTGTCTAGACGTGTTCGTTGGACGACTGTAGGTAATAGTTCTATAGGCTGTGATAGTACTTAATAAAAAAATGTTTTTATAGGTATATTAAAGTCGAGCGATAAAAGATATATCATTAACGACTCGTTTCAATAACTGCCTGTCTATTCTCAAGAACATTTTCATATCTCGACAGCTGAATCCGCGGTGAGTGTCAAATTTTTATATGATATTGACACTTGCCGCGGATTCAGCTGTCGAGATATTTGAAAATGTTCTTAGAGAATAACACTACTGATCTACCAATTTTTAAAAACGTCAACTATTAGTGGTAAGAAACAATTACCAGAAAGGAATTATGTGCAAAAAAATTGAGGATAGAGATTATTTTAGCATTTTATTATTATTCCATACAATTCTTCAAAATATGAGGCAGTTTATGAAAATATAACACTTTTCTGAAGTTTGCTGTATACCATTACTTCCCAAATAGTGTTCCTTATTAGCAACACTATGAAACGGTGCAATAATACTACTGTATTGCACCGTTTCATAGTGTTGCTATAGTATAGTTTTTTAAACTTTTTTAACCTTTAACCCTCATTAACTTTTTTCTCCCATGGCTTAGAGATTTTTCGTCATACAATAGAATGATACACTTTTTAAGCCCTTTCATTTGATGTGTTTCTTGTAGTGCTACAAGGGTGGGGACGTTTTACCCCTTCTTCAAATTTTTAACTTTAGCATTCTCATACATGTTTACCCTTTACGTTACGTTTACGATTGTCTACGATTTTGGCACAGTCGGTTCAATCAACTTTCAACATTAGATTCGAAAAAGCAAATTTGAATCTGCCATTTACCACCAATACGCTCACTAAACTATTTTGATTTCTCACCATTTGAATAGAAACATTTTCCCCCAGGTTGAATAGGAAATGACTAGAGTTGTTCCCCGTTTTCTATAGTCCGTTGAACCCGGCCCTTGCCGAATTTGAGCAATTATAGTATAGGGCGCTCATAAATGTGTTATGGAATGAAAGTCGGGGGTCGTTCTCACTTTCTGCGGGGTGAATGCACTGGGGGAGACTCCCTCGCCCTCCCCCGACCGCATCAAAGACACTCATTGAAGGCAATGGCAAGTTTCCACAGTTGGGACTCGCACTTTAAGGGAAAATGTGAAAACGCCAGGTGCTAACGGCATAAAAATAAAACGCCGAATTTTTTTATTTTTAAAGGAAATGAAAATGAGATCAATTTTGAATTAAGTTGAGTTTATCTGATTTGGTGTAATATGGTGCAATTTAAATCTATTGATTTTGACAATTTACAACTTACTATTTTAGCTTATCGATTTTTCACTTTTTAGGATGGCACGGTCAACATGGATAAGATGACGGAAGCACAAAAAACCGCCTATTTAGAAGCACATGTGGCTGTTCAACAACATATGGCTCAGGCCGCAGCTGCAGCTCGTAGAGAACAGCAACAACAGCAACAGCAGCAACAACAGCAGCAACAGCAACAGCAGCAGCAGCAGCAACAACAACAACAGCAGCAGCAGCAACAACAACAACAGCAGCAACAACAACAGCAACAACAACAACAGCAGCAGCAGCAACAACAACAACAGCAGCAGCAGCAACAACAGCAACAGCAGCAACAACATCAGCAACAGCAGCAGCAGCAACACCAACAAAATAATAACGCTACGAATACAAACCGGCATCATCAGGAAATGCAAGTAAGTTTGTATTTGTGTCTATTTTATTCGTAAATAGGTACTCTTTCAGAAAATATCGGTTATAATTTAGCTTTTCTGTAAAGCTTTTCGAGTAATCGACCTCCAAAGTGGTTTACAAGTTGCTATAAGAGTTTGAAACTTGTAACTTTTCATCCATCCATTCCATTGTAGCATGTTAAATGCTCTGGAGAAAATTTTAGCGTAATCGGACAATAACTTTTTACTAACTTTCTAAAACCCTTAATGAATAATGCGTGTCCTGACTGTTCTGGGTTAGGTTATCCTACTAATATTATAAATGTAAAAGTTTGTGAGGATGTATGGATGGAGGTATGGATGGATGTTTGTTACTCCTTCACGCAAAAACTACTGAACGTATTTTGATGAAATTTGGTATAGTAGTAGTTTAGGCTCTGGATTAAAACATAGGCTACTTTTTATTCCGAAAAAATACAGTGTTACCAAGGGATACTGTATAAACGCGGGCGGAGCCGCGGAAAAGAGCTAGTTTTTTTATATTTTTGAGCTTAATTGCTAACCAGCGATAGATTATTTTCTTTTTAACCCCAGACACAAAAAGAAGGGTGCTCTAAGTTTGACGTGTCGGTCTGTCCGTTTGTCTGTCTGTCTATGTGTCTGTCCATGACATCGTAGCTTAAGCTATCGTAGCTAAACAAAAGGTCCGATTAAGATGCGGTTTGATTTTTTTTTTTATTGAAAGCTGACGTGATCGAGATAAGTCTTAACTCTTAGCCATGGTCCAAGAAAATTACTCAGCCGTTCGAAGATCATCTTGTCTAGTCGATGAAAGGTTGTAATTCTTTATTTTCTGACTTAATTTTTTTTTTAAATATAGAACTCCCCACACCGATTTCGGTGACGGTGGTCGGTTTTATTGAAGCCAGGCCAGATACGCAGGAGTAATGTTATAGTGTCCAAGTGTGTGCGCAGTACACAAGAGCACTCTCTCTTCCTTTACTCTCAAAATCCAGTGGGACGGATAACTGACACGACTGGCGAGAGATCAGACGCAGGTCCGAATTTTAGATGCCCATCCGATCATCTTTCTTGTCAGACAATCAGGTGATCAGCCTGCATTGCCCTAACCAAACTTGGAAACAACATTTTTTTTTCGAACGCGGGAATCGAACCCACGACATCCGAGTCGAGAGCCAATACGCTGGAACCACTAGACCACGGAGGCTGGCTGTGCTTTCTGACTTTAAAATATAATTTCAGCAAGCGCAGAACAACAACGCGCACCCCGGTCACCCATCCCCGCCGACCGTGAGCTCGACGCAGCACCACTACGCCACCATCAACTCGCCGATCAAGGTGCCGCAAGTGAGCTCCAGCACCGGCGGCCCGGACTCCACGTTCACGGTGCCGGACGACGTCGGCATGGGCTTCGAGGGCGGAGTGAGAGTGCTGCAGAGTTTGGGGAATTGGTATGTTGGCACATCATCACAATTATCATAAATCAAGGGGTTATCAAATAAAATATCGTTAAACTGAGTGACAGGATAAGTAATAGTGAGATAAGGAAACGTTGTGGTCTGAAAGAAGATGTAGTGACAAAAATTGAGAAAGGAATGCTGAGATGGTTTGGCCATGTCGAGAGAATGAATGAAGAACGATTGACGAAAAAAGTGTATAAGGTGAGTGCGAATGGAAGTGTTGGAAGGGGTCTACCCCTATATACCCTAGGCGGACGTTTCGAGACCAAATCAGGGACGTCTTGGAAAAAGGCCAGGTCAAGAGTACCCTAAGCCGAAGAGCATATGTATGAAGGGCATAATGAAAGTGGACGAAGCGAAATATGTAAGGATCGTAGCAAGTGGAGAGAAGTGGTCTCTGCCTACCCCTACGGGAAAAAGGCGTGATATGTATGTATGTATGTATCGAATATCACATGATTATGTGAATGGCTATATATTAGGTATATTATAGTGTACTAGCTTATTCCCGCAGATCTGCTCGCATTATTATAGTATCCCTATGGAATACTGTAATTTTTCGGTATGGAATGTAGTTTTTAATCCAGAGCCTACACTACTACCATAACTTTTTTTTTAAATGTTTTATTTTTATTTTTTATTGATAAAATAAGGTGTAGCACATAACACTTGAACTGTGTATTTCTTAAGATATATATTATGGCAACTTATGGTACACGGTAAACTTATGTTTGTGCCATAAAATATTATAATATTGGCAATTATATGTAAATAAATAAAATAAAAAAATCGGTTCAATAGTTTTTGCGTGAAAGAGTAACAAATCCATTTATCCATACATCCTCATGATCATTCAAATTTTTCATAGAAGTATGCTATTAAAAATTCTAGTCGGGCCTACTGTGGTATTTGTATACACAAATACCACATACATAGAGTACCTATACACTCTCATCTTCAGGTCTAAGTTTTTTTAATTTGTAAGTAAAAAATTACATAAATAAGTAACATTTAAATTGGTAGAATTATAGTGTAGGTACTTGTATGAATAGCATTGTTGTCTTTTCGTTTACAAAAATATTAAATTGGAACTGAACAGAGTATAAACTAATTAGGACTTTTGGCAGGGGTCCCTTGCCGTATTGCGCGTATTTAATTTATGGTATAACTACGTACAGATATTATGAACTTTTTCTTGAGTTTTTAAACAACTTTAGAAAAAGAGGATCAATTCGACTGTACTTTTTTAATTTTCGTTACCACTGAACCGATTCTTTTCTTGTTCGATAGCTAGTGCTTCCCGTTCGGTTCCATTTAAATTTGGTCCAGTTGTAACAATGACACCCATGAGAAAACCATATAAGTCTTTGGAAGTTGATTTTCTATATTTGTTTAGAAATAATTATTCAAACAGTAAGGCACCAAAAATTAACTTATTATGTTATTACATGTAAGCGAAATTTTGCTATGCGTCTAGTTGAACATGTATTTATTGTAATTTTTAGGTCCCCAGAAGTAACGAACAACATACCCAGGCCAAATTTAATACCATTCACTGAACCCTATGCTGAAGGCGGGTCTATGCACCCTGGGACCAGACTTAAAGCATTACAAGGCACAGCTGTTGTTAGAAAACACCCCGCTATGAAACCTACTAGTTCCACCAATGAAGGTTAGAGTTTAGAAATATAATGTTTTCCGTCCTTATTGAAACAATTTATTTAATAGTTGTCAATTATTTCAATTCATTCAATTCATGAATTATAAATAGGAGTACACTAATCGAAGGACAGATTAATTTAATACTAAAATAGATTGAGTACAATTAAAATAATCCATGATGGTTTTATAGTCTAGTGATTTAATAACTTCTTTACATTATAAATTTATTTGTATTGTATTGTGTATCAGCTATGGGATAATTAATATAAATGGTATCAATTCCATTTTCCTGATTTATTAAAATAAAATAACAAAATAGGTATAATAAGGCTAAGGCCTTAGAATATATAAGGAGACTATTCTTAACCGACTTCCAAAAAAGGAGGTGGTTTTACGGCTGTATATATTTATTATGTTCATTGGGTATAAATTTATTTAAATCTCGTAACCTGACCCCTCGGGAAAAGCTGTCTGGTTTGGGGGACAGAACAAATAGTTAATGTTTGTAAACTACGATACTTTGAAAATTATTATTTTATCTCGCCTATCTGTTTGAATGTTTTAGGCAGCAAAGCGTTCGAATGTACCGTTTGCGGAAAAGGCCTTGCTCGAAAAGACAAGCTAACAATACACATGAGGATACACACAGGTAACTTTTTAATTTTTTTACATAATCTTAATAATTTATACTATCTTATTAACTAAAGCAAAGGTAGTTTAGTACAAAATTACTTAACATTAGATGCTTAACATGATGATGTTTGTGTGAATAAAAAGGGAACACCTTGTATAAATTGGTATTACAATATTTACCGTACATCTCTTTACCTGAATACTAAATGTAAATTATTGTAAGATTATAATCATCATAGGTGGAGGAATATGTTGTTCCTCGGAGCCCCTTGTACCTTGGCCAGTTAGTTTTTCCTAAGCTTTTGAATCCTAATGCCAAGGGTGTTCGCTAGTCGCTGCGTCTCCACCGACCTTCTGATACATAATATAGAGTTAATAGTTTACCTCCATTAGGTCAGTCTTTAATTTTATCAACGCTTTTTTTTTTTTGGTGACAAAAGTTTAATCTTTTACTATTATAAGAAGTCTGATATTTTGAAACACGTTATAATAATCAAATAAATTGTAAATTCGTACGTTTCTATTAATAGGGATTAAAGGAGTAATCAAGTCGCGTGATAGTATACGAACAACCGAATAACTGATTAAAGTACAACGGGCTCCCCTATATTATGCAGTGTAAAGTTTGTAATCCTGTAATATTTATTTTATAGGTGAAAAGCCTTATGTATGCGAAGTGTGTAACAAAGCGTTCGCCAGGAGAGACAAGCTAGTTCTGCATATGAATAAGCTGAAACACATCACGCCTTCTAACATCGCACCCTTGGGAAAGAGAACTATTACCATTCCACGTAAGTTACAATTTCGTTACAAAAAGGCTAATCTCACTACTATTATAAATGTGACGGTCCGTGAGGATGGATAGATGGATGGGTGATTGTCACTCTTTCACGCAAAAACTACTAAACGGATAATTATGGGTATGGTAGTACTTTAGGCTCTGGATTGATAACATAGGCTACATTTTATCCCGAAATAGTATAGTGTTCCCGTGGGATACCTATTGTAATAACGCGGGCGGAGCCACGGGCAACAGCTAGTAGGTTATAATATAACACTTATAAAATTGTCCTACATGATGCCTGCCACCGGTTCGGAAAATAGCCCGTCGAGAAGAACCGGCGTAAGAAACTCGCATTCGGTTCAATGTATTATCCTACTACTATTATTTTAAATATGAATGGATGGATGGATGTTGGTTACTCTTAAACATAAAAACTACTAAATGGATTTCGATGAAATTTAGTATGGTAGCTGTTAAGGCTCTGGATTTAAACATAGGTTACTTTTTATTCCGAATAAGTGCAATATTCCCGTGGGATACCATATTTACGAAGACGAAGCCGCGGACAAAAACTAGTACATAATATTATTATCCTTCCTCTTGAATCACTCTAGTCTCTATCTATTGCTGAAAACTGCAATTAAATCCGTTGAGTATTTTAAAAAGTCTAAGCGAACAGACACTGGAAGCGACATTATTAAATACTATGTAGTTATGTAGGTACTTACCTAAGTACCAAAACATTTTATAATTTCATAAAAATATTGTTATAATCATAGATATATAATATTAAAAAGAGGTAGATATGTTATAAACGCGTAAAAATTAAGACTCGAATTGGCCCGAGTCGGGCCAATTTTGGTTAGTGTGCTCCGCGAGTAATAGCGTGTTTTGTGTTACTATGCGACGTTGACACATTGACAGCGTCCCATGTCAATGTGTGTCGTGGGCCGTGGCACAGAAATATTGTCAGTTTTGTAAGGATATAACGTATCTATGTAATAATTAATCAAAGGTTATAATGCTTTAAAAAACCTCAGATAATACAATTCATTGCCAAACTCATAAAAAACAAGGTTTTAGGACATTTTCACCTGTTATACATAGAGAAATAGTTTACTTGTTTCCTTCCACTAAGTAGAAGTTAGAACTACCAGTTACAATAACTTTTAGTTACTTATTCATCTATATTTTTTACACACTGGCTGGTGCCCGCATATTTGTTTGCGTGGAACTAATGGAAACGGAAACCTTTTGTTTTTAAACGCAATCCTAAGATAAAAGTAGTCTAAGCGACTCCTTATAACATCAGCTATCTGCTAGTGAAAGTCCGGTCAAATTCGGTCCAGTCGTTTCAAAGAACAAAGGAAAGAAAAGACAGAGGAAAAAACTCTCAAATTTAATTTTTTGGTGCTAGTACCTTATAACATGCATTCAGTGCAAAGCTGTTAGTTTGTAATTATTATTACAAACAGACACTTTAGTTTTATTTATTTGTATAGATGTCATTTAAACTAATAAAATCGAAATAAATAAGTACTTTGAATAAAAGGTTAAATTTTTATTTTGCAGTAGTTTAGTAATTATTTCGTATAATATATCGTTTGTAGCGTTAAAATTAGATGACGTGAAGCCCCAACTCACGAAACAAGAAGACACGAAGCCGAGTCAAGCGGAAATAGCAGCGGCAGCGGCGCAGGCGCAGCAGCAGCAACAACAGCAGCAGCAACAACAACAGCAGCAACACACACACCAGCAGCCGATTCAGGTCTGCCAGGTACCTGGACACAACTTTACGGTAAATCCCCAAAGACATCAGCGCATGGATACTTCGATGTTCCTAGAAGTTTTCGACTGATTTTAGCATCTAACATTATTTTAAATTTATGGTCTTAGAGCATGGTAAACTTTGAAAAAAGTTTTTTCAGTGTTGTCAGTTTATTTCTATTTCTTTCTAAATAAGTGGGTAAAGTAATTTTCTTTTTAGAAAATAATGAAATGCATGATCTACGTCTGGCGCATTGTTATATTTGTTTTTAGATATTCTAATAGAATATTTTTCTTTGCGCGTTGTGAATTACTTGGGATGTCTTGTAAACTAAGTTTAGTAGGTACTTATATTACTTTTGTCTAAATTAAATTAAAAGTACTTATATTTTATACTACAAATTCTTGATCAAACAAAATTATCAGTGACCTTCCTTATAAGATTTATTAATAGAAAATTGCTAGCAGTCCGCTAAACGGATGTATAAAATATATTCTAATCGTCCACTAATCGGACGAAATAAATAAATAAATGGACCATGCTAGTTGTCCACTCAGTAGAAAAATAAAATATTATACTTTAAACGAGAAAATCTTATATATTTTAGTTTTGAGGTAGATCGTAGCTGGGTCTTATCTCTCGAAAACCCGCACTTTTAAGTTATTATAATTATGTTTTTCTTTCGTTATGCAATGGTACTTCAAAAATTTCAACTTTATATATCTCATGACTTAATAATGAATTATAAAAATTAATACTTCGAAGGAAATTTCTATGATTCTTCTAGAATAAAATGGAAAACAAAATGTTCTAGAACACGAACCTAGTGCACACGAGCGCCACGACCGCGGCGGTCGCGGCCGCCACCGCCGGCATGGTGGTGTCGTGGTCGTGCGAACTGTGCGGGCGACTGTTCGCCACACGGGAGGAGTGGACCGCACACGCCAAGTCACACCTACCTGATACAAAACTGCTCCAGGACAAAATGCAACAGCAAGCGACACAGCATCAGGTAACATGGCTTGCGTTTTTTCCACACAAGAATCATGGACATACTGACAGATAATTTAGACATTGTATCTATTCTTCCATAGAAAGAAACCATTTCTACGGTCATTATACTAAGCGTGCTGGCAGACAAACGCTTTCTTCGTAACATTGTAAATATTTATGTAAATTACATAATATTCTAATAAAGAAAACTATTTACAACCTCACCTACTTAGTCTAGGCAACAAGTGCCATTTCGATCAACTTTTTTCAGCAGTCTCCGAAAATTATGATTGAGTTATCATTCGATTCCGAATGGCATCTAGATGATTTTTGAAAAAAAAAATGAAGCTCCGCTTGCAAAAATTTCAAAAGTTAAAAACAATTAACTAAAAACAAAAAAGGGGGTTTAGTTTTTTGCAAATTTCTCAAAAACTAATAAAAAAAATTCAAATTTGAAAAGAGATTCAAAAAGAAGAGGATATTTCATAAAAAAAGTTTTGACTCTCGGAATTGTAGGACAAATATTTATATTTTTCCCAGACGGTTGAAAATGCGCCCGAAAACGGGTACTCCGGCTTTCGCAAGCCACGCCCCCTTCGGACCTTTAATGATATTTATTCATTTAAACTTATTAAATATGAAAATTAAAAATTGAAAAAATTTAGACGCCTACAGGACAGATCAATGTCCAATAATCCGTGGCCAAAAATAAAATTATCGCGATTTTTCAATAAGTTATCCATTAATTAACTAACAATTTTTTGTAGCATGAACATTAACATTGCAAGTGCGATATTTGTTAAACTATTCATCTGAGATTTTTTTTCTTTTGTAGAGCTATTTCTCAAAGGTCTTAGAATAAATTCCCGTTGGAAAAATTAAAAAATTGTTAATTTTCGTTTTTTTATTAACAATTTACTAAGATGAAAAATTATAAATCTTTATTAAACATTGAAAAAAAAATTTTTTTATAATATTATTATTGATTTGTTTTCTTATGATCAGAAGCTACTTAACGCCATTCCGAATCGAATGAAACCCATATCATAATTTTCGGAGACTGCTGAAAAAAGTTGACCAAAAAGGCACTTGTTGCCTAGGCTAATTGTATCTTTACTATTTTGATAAAACTCTACATTTTGTGTTGTTTTATAAAAGTTTTATTTGCAGCAACAGCAGGAGAAAGTGCATTTGACGAACCAAGAGAAACTCCAGTTGCTCCATCATCACAATCAGAACCAGCAGATTCTGAACGGGCACGGCCTAGCGACGGCGTCTGTGTCAACGGCTACGGTGGTTAACGAGGGCAGTACAGGGACGTATTTCACCCACGGGCACACGCACTACGCGCCCGAGAGGCAGCACACGCACGCGCACCACCTGTGCCTCATGTGCCGGCAGGAGTTCGCGGGGAAGGCGGAGTTCATGTTCCACGTGCGGGGCCACTTCGAGGGCAAGGTGAGCGACATCGCCGCGGCGGACGTGCTGGCTCGCTCGCTCGTCGACAACTCCGGCCTGTGCACCTGAGCCCCGCCGGCACAGGCCACCGCGTACCAGCACCAGGACGCCTGCGGGAAGATAATGCAAGATGACACCATCATGCTGAAGTTTTGATATGCTCCTTAAATTAAGGACGAAATTTATGTAGGAGAAAAGTATTTTTCGATAACAGATAATAATAGATGATAGGCGCTTAAATACCTTCGTACCTAATTTTATATTGAAGTATCCGCATTTACTTAAACAAAACTGTTTCTATATCTCTATCTTTTCATTTTTTTAATAATTTTAAATCAGGAAATGTGAATATGAAACTTAAATATGGACAAAAATGCAAAAGTACCGTTTGTAAATTAAAAATTAACAAGACTAAAATGAAGATAATTTTTTGCTTTACTTGAAAAATTAAAATTGCCGTTTAATTTTATGTTGTTTGTAATTTGAATTAATAGACTGTAGACACTCTTGTTTAAAAGATGTAAAATATTTATTTTAATTACCTTATCAAAATAAAACTTCACTACAATTGTCTACAAATAAATGAGCAAAATATGTTTTTAAGATATCAAATATAATGTTAATGAACTAAAAATAAAGCAAACATTTATTACCTGTAAAGTATTTAATATAAGTGGTGGATTACAGACAATTTTTAACAAAATTTTAGGCTATTGATAAATCGAATCTGTAACTAATGTACCTAAATGGATGTAAATATATAAGACGACCTCTCCGGAGGTTAAACGGTCCACTTAAAAATGTGTAAATTTTTTGTATTAGCAGTCGATAGAGTAATGTTAAGTTGTAAGTACGCTTTACAGTATACACAATTAAAATGTAGAGTAAATGATAAAAAATAAGTATTTCTAAGTTTTCTAGTCGTTTTCAAAAAACGCTGTACATATTCTAGTCAATATATGAGTCAAAAGATGAGTGCATCTAGTCATTAGTCTTAAGAAATATGCGCGTATTAAATTACGTAGAAGAGTCTTGAATAAGGACTTTTTAATTTAGTTTATGGGGCAAGATGACCTATTATTGCCAATTTCAAGTACATACCCTGTGTTGGCCATCCTTATTTATACACAATTAAATAAGATAATTCATAATTAAGTATTAGGAGTATAAAAAGATAAACAAAACGAATACGAAACCCGTATTTTCTATACTAATTGTTAATGTAATAAAGAGGAAAAGTTTATTTGTTTGTTTGCTTGGTTTGCTTTGCTTGTTTGTTTGTTTGTTCTAAATAGGCTCTGAAACTACTGGGTCGACTTTCATGAAATTTAGCACTAATGTGGAGTAGACCATGGGGAAGGGCTACTTTTTATCGCAGCAAAATGTATGGTTCCATGGGATTTATGTATGCGACTCAAAGTCGCAAAGAACATCTAGTATAATATGGTAAAGGTGTAGGCAAAAAAGTAGGTGGTAAATAATTATTTGGGGTCCAACAATTGGTTATTTTACCTACTTGGTTATTAGGCTGTTACATTTGAGTGGAACTTATTTTATATAGTTATACTTTGTGAGAAATTAATACAAGTCATTTTCTAATATTGAAACCTAACCTTAAAATATGTGTGTAAACCCCCTTGTTTTAATCGAAATTTTCTATATTTCTTTATTGTCAGATTGGGACAAGATGCAGTTTATGGTTAAAGATGACCTGCAGTTCCATGTAAGGAGCATATTCCTCTTGACTCAGAGAGAAAAATAAAGTACAAAAGGGGTCTTGCCCCATCCAACCTTTTCATAATATACATAGGTTCACTAAATAAGTCCCGCTTTGACTTCAGTTAAAAAGTACTCAATGTAAGAAATAACTTTTTGATTGATTAAATGGCAACCGCCATTTTTCCTGCAGATTAAAAATTGAATGTGGTTTAGAATAATGGCTCAATAAGGTTATTCGATATAATATACCTAGGTATCATACATAAGGAATAAGAAACGTTTTTTCCATCTCTTCTTAGACGAATACAGACATGGTTGGCATGTTATTTCGAATAGTCTTTTGGATGGTTAGTTATAAGACGGTCTGCGTATAATTCTAATCATTGTAAAGCAACGAAAAATTCCTTAGTATTTTTATCATAGATAAGTTTAAATACAATACATAGGAACGTATCTGCCTATTTGTTAGCACAGTATTACTTAAACTTCAATTAAGACTTTATTTTGAGTTGATACTTCTTATTGTAAAATAACACTATCTAAAAGATATTTTATCCATACAATTATTGAATTAATATTCTATTTAGCAATAAAAATTGCTAAATATATAATATTGTTTAAATTGTATGCTACCTATGGATTTCCGCAAAGTAAATATGTACTCGTATCTAGTGAATATAATCAGGCATGATTCTATTTACAAGATATTTTATTAATTATTAATTGCAAAAATGACAGTTAAGTTTTTCCATAAGCTGATTCAGCTAAGTCAGCTTCCATAGAAATTGGTCCATATTAATTTTTGAGCTTTTTAGACTGGCTCCACGTCCTCTGTATGAGTATACGTATCTATATTAAATTAGAATTATACACAGACTTAAGGTTTGCGTGGAGCGAAACAGAGCACGATGGAAGTTACAAATTTGAGTAGGCATAGGTTTGTATAAGATTGCATAATGCACGCTAGGTGGGACATACATGCAATACACATAGAGAATACATTCACTATAAACATAGGGCAAAGCCAGGTCGATATCGTATTTTATAATGTATAAATTAATTTTAATTTATAGTTTTAAGTCAACAAATAATTTTAAAATAATAATTTTGTATTTATTTACAAAATTGAGTCTTTAGACATTTTTAACGAATATTGTAATGTAAAGGGGAGTCTTCAAACGAAGCAACTCCAGTGTGTAGTTTCCGTAAACTATTTATAGTCTCAGACCAAATAAAAAGTGAAGACAGAGTATTGTCAAACAAAAACTGAGCCTAGTTTTCATATACCTATGTGTAAGCTACGCACCACATACTTAAAAAACCACATACCGCGACAGCTCGCCTTACCTTGTAAGGTGTACCTTACAAGGTATTTTACCCTATTTATAAGGTATTTTACGGCGCAGCGAGGCGTAGTTTAGACCGGCCGCGGCCTCACTCGTTAGACGTGAGCTTATAGTAATGAAAATTCGACAGATGAACTTCTCAGTAAAGTTTTTACATTTCAATGATTACAAATACAGTTTGTGATTACATGATACATAGTAGTATGCAGGTCGCCAGATTCTTTTAGCTAGCTAGTAAGTTGTTATCTCCAACTAAGTATGTTGCCAGGAACTCTTAGCAAATAGAAGAGATCAGCGTTAAAATAATATTGTTTCTGTCTTTAAAGCGAAAAGAAATCGCAATAAAATCAAGCAAATGAATATTCATAACTATCAATAGATATAGCACAAATAAATCTCTTCAAGTTAAAAACATTCACTTACTCTGTAGAAAACTGTATTATTTCTTAAACAACGCTACAAATAATATAACAGCGTGAACACAAATATTTTTTTACTGATATTATTATCAGAGGTTTTACATTATACGCTAACATTCCGTTGTTAATTGCAATGACGATCTTAGAAATTAAAAATATATGGGATTGGCGTAACGTTCGAGATACGTTAATACCATGCATTTATTTTTATTTTAACTTCGTCATCGTTATTAGCGATGGTATCTTGGCTACAAGGCTAGTTTATTTGGCAGCTTTCTGCAGTAAAGATATATCCAAGCATTAGCTTTCTAGCTCATAATGTTCATACTTAGCTTAAGCCCGTTAAATAAATTATAATATAATTGTACTTATAAGGAATGGAATTGGCTTTCGAATTGATCTCATAACTAGTCATGTTGTAATATATAATATAGAGTTAGTTTTGTATGTGTTGAGTGCTTCGACTAACGATGGTAGTATATGAAGTCGATTTACAACTACGAGTGAATACCTAAATATAAAACACAGGGCAGGTTATGTGTAGTAAATAAATCCAACAAACGTGTTTTTTTTTGCCATTTCGCAAAAGTTCGCCTCGCACTTTATTTTTATTTTTCGCTAGTTTATTTTATTGCCAAGATGAGATTATGTATCTCGTAATATCATAAAGCTATTATGCCTCAAGCAGAACCAAGTGTTTTGCACTTAAACCTATAAGGCCTAACTTCGCAAACTCTACATCTTTACTATACGGTATCTGTTGTCTTATGACTTCTCATATGACGGCTCATAGAGTTAAGCAGTGCGCGCACTTGCAACAAAACTTAGGGCGAGTAGAGAGAACCTTGGCTCTACATCTCGTCTTGGATATATATTGTCTTGAATATGATGAGTTAAAATTACGTCATTAATATTTTTAGCTTACACAATTTGTATTTGTAAAAAGAGTGTCGTATATTGTATTCCAAACATTGTTAAAGAAAAGCCTTATTATAGCATAACGGTTAACGCTTAAACAAATTTATACAAGGCAACAATGGTGTTATAAAATGTGTGTCAATAGATTGATTGATAAATAAGGAAGTTGTGGAGTCATAACAGATATTAACTAAGCACTTGTATATTTACCTAATGTAAGCGATGTATAAAGCCGTCAATATCTTTTTCCGTTTTATTATAATAATTGAAAGAAGGGTATGGGAAGAGAATTTCAAGCGCCATACTGACCGTCCAGCATACAAATCCAGCACCGATACTAATGGCTGTCATAAGGCTACGTTCCCACGAGCGATTATTTGTCTTGAACTCTGGGTTCTTTTCTTTTCTTTCTTTTCTTTTTGTTAAAACAATAGAGTTGAAAATCGAAGCGTCAAATGTCAGATTTGACAGCTATACACAATTTTCAGGTCTATTGTATTAGCCCACAAAGTGCAGATTCTTTTGTCGCGACCACAAAAATACGATTTTTTGTGTCAATCATTTACAAAATTTGCCTTGCAAGTCCGCTTGAAGGCTGCGGCATTGGATTTGCTGGCTGGACGGTCAGTATTTTAAGGTCTGTTTCTTTTTTTTGCTTTCACTAGATAGGTTGGTATTCCTTTTACATCAAGATTGAGATCAACTCTTTGTAATTAGGTATAGGTCGCGCAACGGTTTATGAGCGCTCAGTGAAAGTGGAGGGGATCGTTCGCGCATGTGACCAATAGCAAAGAATATATATTACTAACGTACCAATAGCGTGTCGGCAGCCACGTTCGGCATGCGTTCGGCGCATCCACGCCTCCCCGCCCGAGCCTGCTACCGCCAAACACACCCAAAAACTGACTTCTGCGCATACCCCCTCTACTTTTGTCGAAAGATCTTAATTCGTTGCGCGACCTGTACTCCGTATGCCGTAGTACCGTAGCCGTATGTATAGGTACGGCTATCTTTACGGAATGGACACAATGTTTAAAACTAAATTCTAAAACAATAAAATTCTATTTATAAAATAAGTATTAGTTACCGTAAAAACTGACTAAGAAATTAAAAAATACTAACGAAATACTGCCTACACTGAAAATATTGTATATATTATATAGGCTTATTATAATAATCATAAAAATTAGTTGTTTGATAGAGAGATTTTGTGGTATGGTTATCCGGTTTCTAATGTTTCTAAAGGTTAGTATTTTTTGGAGTATTTTTTTAAAGGTTAGTATAATTTTTGTTTATTTGGAGTACCTTACTAGGCAGTAAGGTACTCCAAGCAGACAGGCGTCTAAATACCTGTAATCCCACTACTGTTACAAATACGAACGTTTGCGAGGATGGTTGGATATTTGTGTCTCCGTAACGCAAAAAGTATTAAACAAATTTTAATGAAATTTGGTATGATGGTAGTTTAGGCTCAGAATTATTAACACAAAGGCTACTTTTTCCCCTAAAGAAGTAAGATACTGTAATTACGAGGAGCCGCAGGTTGGTTGGTAATACGTATAAATAATTAAAACCCAAAATAAATAAAATATACGTTTTTTGTAGATATACGAACTTGGGGTTTTAGTGGCGAATTGCAACAATTTCTTCCTTAAACATAATACACATGAGTTACTTTATCAGCTCTCTTTTCTAGTCCAAAAGCTTTTTATTATATCTGTACTTATATCACATTCGCTCCTTGCAAGGCGATTTTATATTGCTTTAATTTATTTAAAATTTGACCATTAATTGTTAAGAAAGCAATAATTGTAGGTATGTCACATATCGTGAACTGTGAAATATGTTAATATTCAATGTATAGTAGTAGTTATACCGAGATGTGAATAAACAGTCCATAGTATTTTATTGTTTCATTATCGTGGAATCAACGCAGCGTCTAGCTGACCAACTAGTACCTAATTAATTAAGCCTATCAGTGGCGTGGGGTTCCTATAACTCCATTCTTATCGGCTTCACTTACCACTTACCTTTAGAAGACCCTCATCCAAATCCCTACCTATTAAAAGGCTAGGGTTCCCCTATGAAGGAGAAGCTTTCGCTGCCGCCTATAAGGACTTAAAAAATAATTATTTTAAAACAAAATTATTAAGATTATTTTCTAAACTCCTTATAATAAACGAGGAAATAAAAGCAAGGACCATTCACTTTTAATATTTTTTGTAAAATAAAATATGAGATTACCGGCGCTGTACGTCGGCGTAGTACCTACGTAATACGTATCAGATCCTTGGAACTTTCAAAAAGCGAACTCATACTCCGCGGGTGGTTAAATTTAAATTTTACAAATTTAATAATATAAAATCACCGCTAACATTTCATAACTTAACTAGCTGTCCCGGCAAACTTCGTACCGTCTTAGAATTAAATTTGTTGACGTACTGACAGCAGCGCCACCTACCGAGTCCAATTGTAAATCTAAGTCCTCAGAAACCTTCTTTGGCTCATGCAGAACAATTACTTAATGAATGCATAGTTTACAATTCTATAAAGGACATACAGACAAACATTAATTTTTATCTGAATAGAAGATGTTACAAAAAAATGTTTCTAGATGAATTTTAATACCTTTAAACAATATGCTATCAATGGTGTAAGGTGTTATTATTAAATTTGAAAAAAAAAAGTTAAATGAATGTATCATGAACATCGAGGACGTTCCGTTGTTACCAAATAAAGTATCAAGTAGGCCTTGGGTCAATGTCAATGCATAAAACCTTAATAAAATCATAATATATAAAAGGAAAACCATACGAACAAACATAACTGACATGACTATGTTGAAACATTTGTTAAATCAAAAGTAATTATGTAGCCAAATTTTACGTAGAATTTTATTCTTCTTATCAATTATGACATAAATAAACAAAACAGATGATAATTTGGTAAGATTTATACGTATTTTTGATATAATTAAGAAAGCTTATATTTTATCGGCCTAAATTACTCACAAAAGGTTAACTCTTTTGAATTCAGCACAGCGTGCTGTTAAGAGGAAACACCAGGGCCACGAAATGTATGGAAAAACATATAAACGTAGTCCCCTGTTTCCTCCCTGGGTAATGCCGGTAGAGTAACAATTTTTGTCCTAAATATCTATGGATACTATTAGCATGATTGAATATGATGATGATTTATGATTTTCTTTTTTTCATAAATTAGTTATTAAAAGAGATATGGACGTTCAAAAACTTTAAAAAATAACCAAATTTTCCGCTGTGTTCAAACATCCAGAAAAAAATTGACTAAATTATATAAAAAAATGAAAACATAGGAACACAGTACAAGCCTTTTTTAATTTATAATGGAAAAAGTACTTAAAAAAGTTAAGTTTTAGAGAAAGAATTAGGGGACTACGAATAGTTGATTTTAATAGGTATTTTTAGTTCAAGTTGCAGTTGTCTCTATCGCACTCGCAAATATTGATCACGACACTGCGGGACAGAAATAGATTTTACAAATACCTATTTTTCATTTCTCTAACCCTTGGTGTTTCCTCTTAAGGCTTTACACTGCAGTCTTTTTTTAACTGTCAGTTTTAAATTTTTTCTTAAAATTATAATAGCTTTAATCATCTCAACTCAAATTCAGTATGAACTAGGCATACCTAGACGTTTATATTAAAAAGAGCTAGGAACTAGGCCAACTATTGTGATAAGCCAAAAGTCTATCTGCAGTGCTAACAGCTAGGTGACAATAATAATTACCTTCTGAAACAAAACACTTCCTTATAAATTGTACTTTCTTAATTCTTCTACCATTTATTTTCCATTCATAGAGATTAGAAACCCTATGTTGACCGACAATATACCGCTTTTCAAGGAAACTGTTATCGTTTATCCAGATAATGATTTATGGTAATACGGATAAGAACTTTATCATTATTAATTTTTAAATAAGTATTGTCTAATGACGTAATTAGCAACAATGATTTCTACACGAACGTATATCATTTCATTATCTCATGGTCGAATGATAAACTTGAACTGTGCCTACCTGGATGATTAATAATTTTCAAGCACCTAGTATAAAACTGATTAATCGAAGCTGAACTGATTACAGATCGTCCACTAATCCGGTATTTACATACGTACAACAGGTAATATATTTCTTCAACGTTGGGTTTCGGGTTAAAACTACAAAAAATGGTAAAAATTTAGCATTATTTCTAATTGTATTTTACTTATATAAATGACGACCTCTGTGGCTCAGTGGTTAGCACTTAGCGCGTTGGCGCTCAAGCCGAAGGTCGCGGGTTCGAAATTTCGAATCTCGCCAGGGAGCAAAAAGGTTTCTTTGTTCCTGGGTCATGGATGTGTATTAAATGTGTATAATATAATAAAAATCTTAAATATAAATATAGTAATAATTATAAAAAGTATGAAATATTTTCCGTTGTCTGGTACCCCTAACACCTTGATCTTCAAGAACTTACCTCGGGACCAGATTGACGTGGTGTGGAAGCGTCAACGGATATTATTATTATTAGTATATAAAGCACTATTGCTTCGGTAGATATTATGTAAAAGTAGTTGAAATAATAGTTATCACTTAACACGTCTTTCTGACCTAAATTTTATCTAGTTTTATCTAGGTAATAAAATTATTCCATATCATCTGTAAATAATGAGAGTACTTAAGTACTGCCTTAAACTTCTGGGAACATATTTCTGCTATTATTGATATTGTTATTTTACAGACAGTAACCAAAACGAACATTATTGACGAGAAAACTGTAGAAGTTGGAAGCTATCCGTTTAGCATTCAAGCAATCAAACGTGGCAGTTTAACCGAATCAACAAACACCACTGTTATAAACCAAAATCCCATTAATATAAAAATTAAAATTCAGAACACACATGGAAAAGTCGGTCGAAATGGCGTCATGGCAGCGCGAAGTGGATCTAAGAAATTGAGATCTTTAAATAGCGACCAAACTATTATGTCTTTTGATTTAGTAAGAGGAAATAGTTTTATAAATTCAACCAAAAAACATGGAAGCAAATTTGTGAAATTATTAATTCCAGGTAAGAAGAAAAAATTCGTATTACTCAAATTGCTTCTAACAGGGATCCGAAACACCTCTCAGATTTTTCTTTTTAGGAAAATGTCTTTCTTCTAAAACTAAAGATGATGATTATTCTTATACACCTCGTAACTTCGAAATGAATGGGGAAAAATGCAGAGCCAACTTTAGTCAAGACTATGAAACGAAACATGACTCTAAAGAAAGAACTAATCAAAGTTGGTTATCAGAAGAAAGTGACTTGCCGCCTATTATAATTTTAGGAAAATGTAAGCCAGGTAAGAATGGCTAACAAAATTACATTAAAATATGGTAAAAAATATTTCATTCAAATAAGTAATTACTCACAAAAATATATAGGTGGATGTTTAGATCCTGTATTTTCTGAAGACAAATTTAGTTATAGGCCAACTAAGAACACATTAGAAATATCTAAAGATTTAACTAAAGATGCGAGAACATCTCAAGATAAAAAGAAAACAATACCGGATAATGTGGACTATACCAGCGCTTCAAATAATAACGAAGTTGATGATCAAATTGCTATGAAACAGAAAGAATCTCCACTCAGAACAAATAATATAAGTTCCGATGTCATTATCACTTACCCAATTGTATCGTCATCTCGTGAAATAAAAACACGGAAATTATCAAATGTAAACTCATCGGAAACAAAACATAATGACGATAAAATGCTTAAAAAGTACAAAAATGAATTAACAGAAGTGTTCTTTCGGCCAAGTAAGATTGACGATATATCTAGAGAGACTCGCGTAAATCTTGAACATAAAAATATTTTAAGAATAGGAGATAAAACAGAAATTTCGATTCATTCATCAGCATGTGACGGTCAAAACAGTATTTCAGAACAAAATGTTGTTTTGTACACAAAAGATAAAAGAGACAAAGATGACGATGAATCGATGCATACGTTAAGTCTGACTCGCAAAATATCAGAAAACTATAGTAGTAGTCGTTTCAAAAATGATAAAGTAAGTATACATAAGTCTAGGACCTTTTCTCAGACCTACCAGTGGCGTAGGGTTCCTATCGGCTTCCCTTGTCACTTACCTTTTGCAAACCTACATAGAAATCCCTACCTATTATACAGGCTCCGGCTTCCCTATGAAGGAGAAGCAGCCTTCACCACTGAGACCTACACAAAAGTTTTATAACAAACGGTCAAGCTGTTTCGAAAGAGTTAGATAAGAAACACCGTGACATGATATTTTTAAATGTTATATAATATACATTATACGATTATATCACATCATATTGATTTTTATAATTTTATTTTTTCAGGAAAATGAAAATCATCATGCGAAGAGTTTAAGCAAAATTTCTTTTCGAACCCACAGGGATAAAAACGATGATTTATATAATTATGGTACTATTTTTTTTCCAAATAAAGACAATAATGATGCCACTAAATTATTTTATGAGGATGACATAAAATCTATAGAAAGTGACCGTCCAGACATTAGAGACACAACTAACAAATTAGAACCTTTGGATGCAATATCAACTAATGATGATAATAGCCAACATTTAGAATTAATTATTTCTAGTAATGACTATGATAATATTCGAAACAGTCTTCAAGATATACATAGTATCGATACTGTGCAATCTAATATAAGCAAAGATATTGTAACAAATAGCAAACAATCAAGAGACGATTTTAAAAAATCTGAAATGAGTATGGATAGTAATGACAATAATGTAATTAAAAGCGAGAATGGACAAACTAATTTGCTAGGAAATAAAATTTTGAGTAATCCATTATTGACTAGCACTAGACTGGCAACAGATCATAAAAAATCGATATCTTTTACAAATATAAGTAGTGAGAAATATTTAGGAGACAAATTTAAAAAAATTGAAAAAAATATAGGCAAAATAGAAAATAATATCATTGAACGCGAAAATTCTGTGAAAAATTTATCGAGCTTGAACGAAATTTTAGAAAGATTTAAAATGACAGATAATCGTACAGAATCATTAACTGCATCAAATACAATTTACATGGAAAATTCTAGTGATATGTCTAAAATGCAAAACGCACTTGACGAAAGCGATCATAAAGAAGAAGTAATTTTCAAAAATAAGACCAGTCTGTCCATCGAAAGTAAATTAATTTTTTGCGTTGAATCAAAAAATATAGCGGAAACGGTCCCAATTATTTCTCAGGATTCCGTACCGAAATATATTAATGTTGTTCAATCCGAAAACCTAAGCGATAAAAGGATTTTGAATAAAAGAAGTGTAGATGCGTCTCTTTATAGTAAACAAATGGGTTCACAGGTATATGATGCTGCCAATGATAACAAATTACTAATCACAGAAAGTAGTACTCCAGTTCGTAATGATATGAAATGTATTAATAGTGATATAATTTTTGATAAAAAAGACGATGAAGTAATATCTGCCGGAGTTACAACAAAAGGAATAGACTCTATTAAACTAAAAACAGAAGAACATCTTAAAAGTGCTGATAGTAAATCCACATTGTTACAAAAGTCACCCGACATAACTACTACGACTCCACTCCTCACAAAAAAATCAACGTCTGATAAAGAATATTTTACAGATGAAAACCCACAAAATGAGATTAAAAATGAGAATGCATTTGATGTAAATAATAATGATAACGAAGATTTGTTGGAACCCGTGTTCTCACAAAAGTTGTCCGACATAACAACTACCACTCCACTCCTCATAAAAATATCGACGTCCGATAAAGAATATTTTTCAGATGATAACCAACAAAATGAGATTAAAAATGAGAATGCATTCGATGTAAATAATAATGATAACGAAGATTTGTTGGAACCCATGTTCTCACAAAAGTTGCCCGACATAACTACTACGACTCCACTCCTCACAAAAAAATCAACTTCTGATAAAGAATATTTTACAGATGAAAACCAACAAAATGAGATTAAAAATGAGAATGCATTTGATGTAAATAATAATGATAACGAAGATTTGTTGGAACCCATGTTCTCACAAAAGTTGCCCGACATAACAACTACCACTCCACTCCTTATAAAAATATCGACGTCAGATAAAGAATATTTTTCAGATGATAACCAACAAAATGAGATTAAAAATGAGAATGTATTCGATGTAAATGATAATGATAACGAAGATTTGTTGGAAGCCATGTTCTCACAAAAGTTGCCCGACATAACTACTACGACTCCACTCCTCATAAAAAAATCGACGTCCGATAAAGAATATTTTTCTGATGAAAACCTACAAAATGGGTTTAAAAATGAGAATGCATTTGATGTTAATAATAATGATAACGAAGATTTGTTGGAACCCGTGTTCTCACAAAAGTTGTCCGACATAACAACTACCACTCCACTCCTCATAAAAATATCGACGTCCGATAAAGAATATTTTTCAGATGAAAACCAACAAAATGAGATTAAAAATGAGAATGCATTAGATGTAAGTAATAACGATAACGAAGATTTGTTGGAACCCATGTTCTCACAAAAGTTGCCTGACATAACAACTACCACTCCACTCCTTATAAAAATATCGACGTCCGATAAAGAATATTTTTCAAATGAAAACCAACAAAATGAGATAAAAGGAAATCAGATTTTATTTGAAGTAAATGATAATAATAGCGAATTGCTGAACTTGAATAACATAGGCATTTCTACCCATGAACAAAATATATTTTATGAGTCGGCTAAAGACCTTGATGAAAAAAACGATGAGTCATCACATTTGAAAATGCCAATAGGCATGAGAGAACTGTCACCACAAACTCATTATACGCTAAAAGAGTTATCCAAAACATCGATAGACAATCAGAAAGAAAGTTCAGAATATTTACTACAAAAAAAGATAATCAAAAAAAGAAGACGTTCGTTCAAAAGGAAATCCAATATACTTGATTACGAAGAAGGTCTTCTTAGTACTATAAAGGAGATCGTTGAGAGGAAATCATTATCAAAAGAAAATATATCACTTGTTACGACACAACTTTGTGATAACTTTAAAATGATATCTTACCAGGATCCACTTACTAATGTCATAAAGAAACACGACACTTTAAGTGAAAACCCGAATATAGATATAACTTCAAAAAAATTTAAACAAACAAAAGCACCTGCCTCATTTACAGGAAATAATAATGAAAGTCTTCAGGCTTCCTCTCAAAAAACAGATACATTTTTAAATATTTCAAGTGATATAAAAGACATCAGACTTAGTACAGACGAATCCGTTTCAAGTATGAACAACGAAAATACTGTTAAAAACAAAAACTTAGAAATATTTGATTCGGTAAAAACATATGAACTGTCCGGCAAAATTAAAAACAAGAGTAATATTCTGCTCAATTTAGCTTTTGAAAGCTATGTAAATAATAATAATGAAAAAATTATTAACTCTTTAGATCCTTTTTTAAATCCACTCAATAATAAGAAACATTTAGTAAATTATATTAGGAAAACAGCAAGAATAGACGACAAGTTTACAATACCTATAGACTCCGAAGTAGATATACATATCGAGATAAATTCTGCAAGTAAGTAAAATTTTAATGTTTGTAGAATTTCGTTTTTTTTTAACTTTCAAAAGTCATTATTATCTTAAAGTTGCATTGTGGCGAACCAATTATTAGCGCCACTATCCTGAATCGCTCTATCGAAGTTTTCTAAGATAGGTGCTATATAAACAACATCTGAAAACCACTATAATAGTGGGCTTCGGCTTGACCGAGCCTCGCTCCTCGCTCAGTCGGAGATCTCCCTTTGGGGCTGCCACTATTCACACAGCATGTTTATAATTGTAAATATTTAAATTTGATTTGCAGAAAAACAAAAAACTAAAAGAGATAACGATATCATAAAATCGTCATTTGCAAAGGAATTAAATCAGTACGATATACGAGATTTAATAAACTCGTTATATGACCACAATTTGGTACAAGTTGAAAATATAATTAAACAACTAACAAAAGACATCCAATTAATTAATAGTTTTCATTTCCAACGTAAGATAAAAAGTAAATCAAGTATTAAAAGCCTGGAACATAAAAGTCGTTCCGGCAAGAACTGTCAATGTAAAAAAAGGAAAATAATAAAAAAGATAACCAATAAAAAATCACATTAATAGCAGAAGGTAAGTTACAAAATAACTTTTATAGATCTGTAGGAGTTCACCCTTTTCACACTTTACTTAGTCATAATAGGTCCCATAAATAAAAACGAATGATCAACTTAATTGGCCTTTTATTACCCCGAAACTAAACACTCGTATATTCCCGACAAGGCCCGTCACAGTGACTGACTGTCGTCACAAACATGCATCGCCTCTCAGACACAAAACCGCTGACACTCGCACAATCACACATACATGGTCCCTACACTACACCCCCCAAATTTTTACAAAACACAAAAAATTTCAAACGGATGTTACATGCAAAGTTACAATACACAATACAAACACAATATGTAATATTATCTTATCCTACATACTTAGAACTAAGGGTAAGCACTAAGCACTGTTCACTGCACTATCTTCCAGCCCTATCACGTTACCCGTCATAACATCCTGCAGGTGGGCGGTGTTTAGACTCGCACCTGCGGTGGCGCTGGCGCTGGGCTATTGCCGCCCGCCGCAAATCATGTAAACATTTTTGTTACCCAATTCTTTATACGATAGCGACCATATATCACCAGTGCCAAAAATATCATGATCCCCATGATTACACATATAATCGTAGTAGTAACATTTTGCTTATTTAACTCTGCCTGTACTGAGACATTTTGAGCAACGACAACTTCTTCCTTGCTATATGGTTTTCCCATGTTGCTGCTTTAATCTGAATAAAATGAATACTATGTCCGAACTTACGGAAAGTAAAGGTTAAAATGAACACAAAATATCGAGTTTAAATTAAAACCTATACTTCACAGTGAACAACGCTTATTGCAAAACTGCTCTCTAAGCAGTAACTTAATCGCGTTCCATTCCTATGTAACATAAGGGCACATACACACAATTAAATTTTAATATGACATAAATATAATTATGATATAAAACACACATAATATGTATAAATGTATATATATTAACAATCAAAACGCACAGGCAACTTTACCGTACGGCCACTTTTTGTTACTTTTTTTACATTACAACTTACATTTTTACTAATTTCAACTTGCTTATTAACGTTTTTACCGCAATTAGGGTCACTGTAACTACCTTCCGATTGCTCGTTATCAGATTCATTCAAAATAAACGCCGGTTTCAGCCTATCTATTGAAACAACAAGTGTCCTATTGGGCAATTGTAGTTTAAATATCTTGCCTTTTCTACTTATAACTCTATATGGTCCATCATATGGCGGTGTTAGCGGCCGACGAACTGCATCATTTCGTAAAAATACATAATCGCAATTATTCAAATCTTTATGAACAAATATAGTGCGCGAATCTCGTAACTGTTTCGGCACTGGTTTTAAATTTCGTAAATTTATCTTTAATCTATCCAAAAATGCATGTTCGCTTAAATTTGGCTTGTCTAAAACATCATAAAATTCTCCGGGTAGACGAAGCGTCTGTCCATAGACATACTCAGCAGGGCTTACTCCGTTATCACTCCTACCAACTGTGCGCAAGCCTAAGAGCACAGTAGGAAGCTCATCGTACCAAGACGCGTTATCAGTGAGACGCGCTGTCAGCGCTTGTTTCATGCTCCTGTGCCACCTTTCAACAACCCCGTTACCTTGTGGCCTGTATGGACTACTTCGGCATTTTTTAACTCCTAAAATTTTTAGTAATTCCTGAAATAGATTACTCTCAAATTGGCGACCTTGATCGCTCGTTAGCAGCTCCGGGGCCCCAAAACGCGTTATCCAGTTATCATAAAATACCTTAGCGACTACTTCCGCTGTAACTTCATGACTCGGCACAGCTTCTGCCCAACGTGAAAACCTATCTATCATCGTTATCAAGTACCTATAGCCCTCTTTCGTCGGCGGTAGCGGACCTACTATATCTACATGTACATGTGCAAAGCGCGCAGCATCTGCAAAATGTTCGAGTTCTGAAACTGTGTGTCTACCAATTTTCGATTTTTGGCAAGATACACAAGTTTTAGCCCATATTCCGACATCTTTATTTAACCCTGGCCAGAAAAAGCGCTTAGCCACTAGCTTACGTGTCGCTCTAATTCCTGGATGACTATTGGCGTGTACTAATTTAAATACAGTTTTTCTATAACTTTCAGGCACATAAGGTCTACATATACCAGTCGAATTTTCACAATAAATAAGACTTTCACAGCTAGGAATGAGAACTTTCTTTAAAGAAATATTATCATTCCTATCATTAATTAATCGTATTAATTCCGAGTCGCATTCCTGCGCTTTGGCTAATTCTGAGTATTGGAAAACCGTGGGACATTGAATTGTTTCAATCCTAGACAGCGCGTCAGCTACTTTGTTGCTGTCGGCCTTGATGTATCTAATATCACTTGTGAATTCGCTTATGAACAACAATTGCCTGGTACGTCTAGGCGTTTCT
Organism: Glaucopsyche alexis; assembly: GCA_905404095.1. Lineage (NCBI taxonomy): Eukaryota > Metazoa > Arthropoda > Insecta > Lepidoptera > Lycaenidae > Glaucopsyche > Glaucopsyche alexis. The sequence continues at coordinate 15,245,257 of FR990047.1, forward strand.
GAATTACTTTCGATTTTTTGCATTGCATAAATTAATGGCTTGTGGTCGGTATAGATAATTAATTCACGACCTTCGAAAAGTGGCCTAAAATGCTTTATAGCCATAAAAATTGCTGTCAACTCTCTGTCGTAGGTAGAGTATTTTTGTTGGGCCGTTGTGAATTTTTTAGAAAAATATCCTAATGGAGCCCACGCGTTATTCACCCACTGTTGCAATACACCACCTGCACATTTATCTGAGGCGTCTGTCATAAGAGACAAAGGTACACCGGACACGGGATGGGACAACATAACTGCTCTTTTTAAACTATTTTTACATTGCTCAAAGGCATTTATTGATTCCTCTTTCCATAAAATTTTTGTTTGATCTTTTTTCTTCGCTCCGTTTAAAAATGAATTTAATATTATTTGATGCTCTGTAGCATTAGGTATATTAGTTCTATAGAAGTTAATCATACCTAAAAATTTTCTGAGCTGATCAACCGTTTCAGGCCTCGGATAGTCTATTATAGCCTTAATTTTACTTTCAAGGGGTTGAAATCCTTCTGATGAAACCCTATATCCTAAAAATTCAATTTCGCTTTTTCCAAAGTCACATTTCGATAAATTTATTGTAATACCGTATTTCCTGAAACGTTCAAATACCTTTTTTAGATGAATCTTATGCATTTCCAAATTTTCGCTGGCCACTATTACGTCATCAATAAAATTAAATAAAAAATCTAAATTTTTTAATACGTCATTATTCATAAATCTTTGAAAAGTTTGACTAGCATTTTTAAGACCAAAATTCATTCGCGTAAATTCGTAAAGTCCAAAAGGTGTTATTACCGCCGTTTTTTCAATATCTTCGGGGGCTATTTTTACGAAATGATATGCTCTATTAATATCTATTTTCGTAAAAATCTTTTTACCTGCCAGAATATACGTGAAGTCATGCAGTCTCGGTACCGGATACCGGTCCGGCTTGGTGATGGCGTTGAGCCGACGGTAATCGCCTACGGGCCGAATATCCCCATTTTTTTTAGCAACAACATGTAACGGGCTAGCCCATTCACTTTTAGATGCTCTGCATATGCCCATCTCCTGCATTAACCTAAATTCATTCTTAACCTTATGATACCTATCCGGCGGTAACGGCCGCGCTCGGGCATGAACCGGTTTTCCCGATGTCTCGATATGATGATATATATCATTGTCTGACACACGGTCTAAATTTGTAAAGGATACTGGCTTAGTTATGTCTGAAAATTCGGTCAATAAATCTAGATAAGGGTGACTACTATCGATTGTGCTGACAGTAGGTTCATTACAGTGAACCATTCGGCCAAACGTTAATAAGCTAGTCGTCTTATCTATAATCTTCTGCTCCTTTAGATCAACTAACAAATTATGATATTCTAAGAAATCGGCACCTAATATAGCCTGGTTCACATCTGCAATAACAAATGTCCACTGGTACGGTCTACGCAACCCTAAGTTCAAATTAATAGTTCTAGTTCCGTATGTTTTAATTTCGGTATTATTTGCCGCAAACAATCTATAGTCAGAACACTCACCACTTAACTTCTGCTTACGTGTAACTGGAACCACAGACACATTCGCCCCCGTATCAACTAAAAATTTTTGTCCACTTTCTCTATCAAAAACACTAAGACGGTGATTTTTTATTGGGATGCAGCCGCCCACCGCCGTCGAATGCACCTCTTCTAGTTTTCCGAACGATTTTTCCATGCGCAGGGACTTTCGCAATTATGCGCTCTATTACGGTATCTGAAATGCCATCGACATAACCAGTCTGGATCATTGGGCGTTCGTGACCTTGACCTTGGTCTAAAGCCATTTCCAGTGCGACCTCTTCTGCTTGAGCTTCGACGATTTACTTCTACTCTAAGTGCGGCTACTTCTAAATTAAGCCGTTGTACTTCTGTTATTAAATCATTCAGTGGGGGTTGCGCGCTGCTCCCTGATGTTGAACTCGTGCTAATTTCATCGACCTCGCTTCCTCGCATATTTTCCATCACCTTATCAGCTATATTAGCTAGATTATCGAGATTTTGATCCTGTCTAACAGTGAGCACCGCTCGGACAGAAGTGGGAAGTCTCGTCATCCATAAATTCCGTAGTGTTTCCTCTGAAATCTTTGCATTTATTCCTAATTCACGCATCCGTCGCAATAATTGTGACGGTTTTTGACTGCCTAATTCCATGCCACTGACCAGCTTTTGAAACTGTTTCATGGCACTTTCTTCGTATACTTCCAGTAAACGATTTTTCAGAACTTCGCACTTATTTGTTTCTGGGGGTGACATAAGAATATCACTTACTTGACGAAGTGCTTCACGTCCTAATTTGGTCACTATAAGGTCATATTTGGCCTGATCCCCCATTTTTTGCGGTGCAAGCATGCTCTCTACTTGCACAAACCATAATCTTGGCATCTCTGTCCAAAAATCTGGTATTCGGGAGGTTACAGATATGGCAGCTAATTGTGAAACATTTCCTGTCCAACCTTCCATCGGTTTTGCTTCGCCTGAATTCTCCATTATACTTAACTGATAGTGTCACAGTAAACAATTTATCGATTTTGTAGAAAAAATGTTTAATTTTTTAGACAAAACACGATCGGAGTCACCACTGTAGGAGTTCACCCTTTTCACACTTTACTTAGTCATAATAGGTCCCATAAATAAAAACGAATGATCAACTTAATTGGCCTTTTATTACCCCGAAACTAAACACTCGTATATTCCTGACAAGGCCTGTCACAGTGACTGACTGTCGTCACAAACATGCATCGCCTCTCAGACACAAAACCGCTGACACTCGCACAATCACACATACATGGTCCCTACAGATCATTATCTTCTGGATTAGGAGTATAGTTAAAGGATTTTGTTTTTTTTTCTCGAACTTACATAAGTAGTTACAGTTATTGTCGAGTACGAAATTTACTACGAAAACGAGCTACAGAATCGACTTCTGAATCACTAACCTAAGTATTTAAGAAACGTATAGGTTTGCTTACAACAAGTTTTAGTCCAAAAAGTTAAATCTAAATTAGGCTTCATTTTATCCACAAAAAAGTTCTTACTCGACGATCTACTTTTTCAGAACGTGAAACTAATTTGCTTGTTAGCCATGACCGTGTCACTACAACATGGGTTCAACCTGGTACGACATGGCACGAAAAGAAATTTTCGTAGTGCCGCAAAATGTAGGATGAAAGGAAGTTTCATTTTCGTTTTATAAAATAAAAATAAATCAACTTTTCCTTCTTTCTCTGTGCCCTTGTACTAAAAAATAATACAAGCCCGTTATAGGCGTCAATCAGAATCTAAAGGTAGGTGATTTCCTTAACAAGTAATTGTCTCAAAAACAACATTTAGTACGCAAAGTGCTCTCGATGAAGTAACATGTCTAAAAAACGATAACAATTTTAGACAATTATTTCTTAAAGTATATTATTAGTTTAAGTGTGTAATAAAATTATTATAAAATATTAAAATGGTAAATAAATCTATAAAAACAATATCACAAAGTGTAGATGATGTGCAAAGTGAAGAAGTGGATTTGGATGAAGCTCTTTCAATAGCAGGTACTTTGTTATGATATTGTTTTATTGTCTTAATATTGGTATTCCAAAAAAAAAATGATAACCTTAATAATTATTATATCACCGGTCAAACTAAATTATGTTTGTGACATAAAAGAAATATCTTTATTTAGAAGCTTTATCAAGCATTTGAACATAGTCTGATTCATAAGATCCTTGTCAGTAAATTTCTGTCCAAGGGCACCGAAAATTATGATCCAGGCCTCATTCGATTCGGAATGACCTCTTGAAACTTTTTGAAAAATTTCAATAGGGGCTCGAAAAAATTGCAAAAGTTATAAATAATTTAGTAAGAAAAGGGGGTATGGTTTTTTGAAAATATCTCGGAAACTATTAAGGATATCCGAATTTTGAAAAAAAAAATCCTTAAAGAGGTGGAAATATCCTAAAGAAAAGTTCCAACTTCCGGAACTCTGACCAATATTTATAATTTTAATTTAGAGGTGAAAATAGCGCTAAAAGCGGTGATAATATATAATATTAATAATAATAATATAAAATAGAATAATATTTTTACCTCATGAGGTACCCTCATGAATCGGGTGCAGCAAACCGACAAACGCGCGTCGACTGCTGCATTACATTACTCAACCGGCACAATAATGAAGGGATTTTAAATCGAATCATTACCTATGATGAAAAGTGGATCCAGTACGATAATCTGAAATGCTCATCGCAATGGCTAAACCCTGGCAAACCAGCCAAAGGCTGCCCCAAGCGAAAATTGACTCAAAATAAGTTACTTGTGAGCATTTGGTAGAGTAGTGCCGCAGCCGGTGTCGTTCACTACAGCTTTCTTAAATCTAACCAGACTATTACGGCAGATGTCTATTGCCAGCAACTGCAAATCATGATGGAAAAGCTAGCTGCTAAACAACCGAGGTTAGTCATTCGCTCTAGGCCACTACTGCTTCAGGACAACGCTAGACCACACACTGCGCAACAGACAGCTACCAATATTAGAGGAGCTTCAATTGGAAAATTGTCTAAGACATCCACGTACTCCCTGGATCTTGCTCCAACAGATTACCATTTTTTTCGAAATTTTGATAATTTCTTGCAAAGGAAAAAAGCAACTCCGATGGGGCAGTCCAAAGCGCCCTCAAAAATTTTATTGATTCCTGTCCAAATAGTTTTTTTAGTAAAGGAATTAATTAACTACCTATAAGATGGCAAAAGTGCATAGATAGCAATGGTATATTATACTTTGATTAAATAAATATATTATGTTTAAAAAATCGACTCTATGTTCCTCTACAAAACGCCAATTTCATATTACGATATATGTAATTTCATATAATATGTAATGACCTTATATTTAAAAAGTTGATATTATGTATTTATTTATTATTCATTAAATCCTTAGGCCACTAAAAGCTTTATTACTATTATTGTGTTCGCATGCGGTGTGTTTTTATGAAATAAGGTAAAAACAAGAAGACAGATCACCAGATGGAAAGCCATAACCGTTTGACACCCATAACATCGGAGGAATCGCAAGTGCATTGCCGGCCTTGGTTAGGTTATTTGTACCTTATGTTATGACTATGGAAATATTTAATAATCAATCAATAATAATTAAAAATACTTAATCCTGGGCCGATCATCGATCAAGTGTTCCCGAATAACTGTACCATATGTACCCGGGAGTACTTTTTATACTATAACAAAGATTTCAAAACTAAAGACAGACTATGACGTAGTACATTTGATAGAACAAAATATCTTCTCTTATCTACATGATTTCTCCATACTTTAACTGTCAAAATTGCCCCAAAAACTCAAAAAGTGGGATAAATGACCCCACTTTTTGAGTTTTAGTGTACTATAAACAAAAACGTGCCAAGTTTCTCATAAAGATCAATTTTCAAGTGTCCGTCCCCTCCTCTATTGCTGTTTTACTGAGCGATGTTTTCTCGTACAGACCTCAGACCGAAAAAAGGTAATAGACATGGAATTCCTATTGGCTATATTTTTACTCTGATGTGTCTTTTATGCAGGTTAGGCTTGAAGTGTAGTGGTAGAGTTTTCTGTTGACATTAGGAAAAAAAATTAGGAAAACAATAAAGCCGTAATAAAATCGGTCAAACCGTTCTAAAGTTATAAGAGGTTTACATACTTACACACACACATACATACATACATACAGACATAGTGACACCCTCGCGGGGTCAGTCAGGGAAGCTTCCTGTGATCTCAGCACGTCGAGATCTGATGAGAATTCGATTTTTGAAAAACGGGGTAAAACCAATAACTTCCCGATTTTTGAAAATATTAGAGTAATAAATATTTTCTTAGCGGGAAGTTAAAAATATTAAGTTACATTTGGAAATTTGAAAAAATAATTTTCTTTAATTGCAAATTAAATTGTCCTTGTTGACGATACGATGCTCAAAAATTTGTAAACAAACTTTAACACAGATAGAGTAGATAAGGCGATAATGAAAAACATTTTTTGATTAAGTCTAAATAACAATGATTATTTTGTTTTGTTTAATAATAATGACACGTCATTTCATTCTGGAAACACTTATTTTGTTATTATATCCCAAGCGATTAAAACATGCGCTACAGAAAAAACCCCATAGGTGGCTTTGAATTAAGATTGTTTGTAATAGAGAACATGCATTTGTTTTAAATCAACAAAATTCTTATATTTTCCGAAAGTCAACATGAATATGGACCGAAACATGCAAAAGTTACTGTAAAGTTACAGGATTAAAAAACTACGTTTTTGCTTTGATCGCAAAACGAAAATAACAGTTCAAATCCTTATGGCTTTTGTGTAATTTTTTGTTATTACAATCATGATATAGGTACATAAAAGCGGTATAAGGTAATAAAATCAATTTTGTACATTTTCGTTGTGACGCAACACCTGTGACGTCACTTGTCCTACATTTTTTTTTGATGCCCTCCAACGATCTCATATTATATGCCATTGCAAAAAAAAAAATATTTCCTGGCTTATTATGTAATTTTCGAAAATTCAATAAAAAAAACTATGCATGTTCTCCATTACAGATTAGTACCTAATAGGTTGAGGAAAAAGTCTTTTCGCATTATAGTATGTATGAACTTGTCATAAAATATCTTGGGCTATACCAATTGTATCTGGCTGATTTTGGTATCATTAAAAAGTTTTAATTTTACAGAAGACAATTCCAAATTCAAATTAGGTAAATTTGAGATTTTCATTTGTTTTTCTTATTGTTAAAATGAGTGATTCTTATGAAGAATTTCGATACATTTTAAAATTTTATTACAAAAAAGGTAAAAATGCAACACAAGCCGCGAAAAAAATTTGTGATGTTTATGGACCTAATGCAGTATCTGTGAGAGTAGCGCAAATTTGGTTTAAGCGTTTTCAATCCGGAAATTTTGATATCAAAGATGCACGTCGCTCTGGTCGCCCTGTTACGGACAAAACTGTTGCCATTTTTGAAAAAGTGGAGCAAGATCGGCATATTAGTAGTTACGATGTAGCTGAAGAACTGGGGATTGACCACAAAACGGTTTTGGCGCATTTGAAAAAAGCTGGGTACACAAAAAAGCTCGATATTTGGGTGCCTCATGAGCTCACTGAAAGAAACCTAATGAACCATGTACTCATTTGTGATTCTTTATTACGACGTAATGAAACCGAACCATTTTTGAAGAAGCTGATAACTGGTGATGAAAAGTGGATCACGTACGACAAGAACGTGCGAAAAAGATCGTGGTCAAAGGCCGGTCAGGCTTCACAGACTGTGGCGAAACCCGGGTTAACTCGCAACAAGGTGATGCTGTGTGTGTGGTGGGATTGGAAGGGCATTATTCATTATGAGCTGTTACCGCCAGGCAGGACCATCAATTCTGAACTGTACTGCGAACAACTGATGAGATTAAAGCAAGAAGTTGAGAGAAAGCGGCTGGAATTAATCAACAGAAGGGGTGTGGTTTTTCACCATGATAACGCTAGACCTCACACATCTTTAGCCACTCAGAAAAAATTACGGGAGTTTGGCTGGGAGGTGTTAATGCATCCGCCGTATAGTACTGACCTTGCACCTTCAGATTTCCACCTGTTTCGGTCGCTGCAGAATTCCTTAGGCAGTGTCAGGTTGACATCACAAGAGGACTGCCAAAACCACTTGTCGCAGTTTTTTCATCAGAAGCCCCAAAAATTTTATAGCAATGGGATCATGTACCTACCAACAAGATGGCAAAAAGTTATCGAACAAAATGGCACCTATATACTTTAGTCACTTGTAAATAAACTTTATAAAAAAACCTTTTGAATTTTTATATAAAATGCGAAGAAACTTTTTCCCCAACCTAATATTAGGTCATTACATAATATGAAATTGGCGTTTTGTAAAGGAGGAAAATAAAGTCGATTTTTTAAGCAATATATTTATTTAATCAAACTATATATACCGTTGCTATCTATGCGCTTTTGCCGTCTCATAGGTAGTTAATTGATTCCTTTACTAAAAAATCATTCGGACTGGAATCAATAAAATCTTTGAAGGCGCTTTGGACTGCCCCACCTGAGATGTATTTTTTTCCTTACAAGAAGTTATCCGGTCAGAGCAAGGTCCTAGGAGTACGGAGGATATCTTAGACATTTCAATTGATGCTCCTCTAATTTGGTAACCATCTGTTGTGCAGTATGTGGTTTAGCATTGTCCTGAAGCAGCAGTGGCCTAGAGTGAATAACCAACCTCGGTTGTTTAGCAGCTATCTTTTCCATCATGATTTGCACTTGCTGGCAATAAACATCTGCCGTAATCGTCTGGCCAGATTTAAGAAAGCTGTAGTGAACGACACCGGCACTAGTCCACCAGACGCTCACAAGTAACTTTTTTGAGTCAATTTTCGCTTGGGGCAGGCTTTGGCTGGTTCGCCAGGGTTCAGCCATTCAGATTATGATTAAAACAGTTTTATCACTCACAACGCAGCCTGCAGCTAACTCGGACGTGGTTTGCGATGGATCCGCTTCCACAATAGCCTTCAATTCTTCATTATCAACTTTGGTTTCTGCCGTCCACGGGACTTGTTCTGCAGGTCGAAATTTCCAGAACGAAAATGTTAGAACCAAAAACGCACTGTGTTTTCTTTTGCGACACAGCTGCCACACACATCATTAATCCTTCGAGCCGTTTCTGCAGCACTGGTGCCACAGTTAAACTCGTACCTACGGTCTACTCGAAAATAATACGATATTTCAAGTTTTCCATTTTGAAAGAAAAGACTAAAAGAGGAAAAACCAAACGAATTACGGTTTTCGAAATACAAATTACAAATACAATAGCGGTATAAATTTAAAATTGTAATTCCTAACCAAAGAAGACATATTATTTGAGATCAAAGTGGCCAGTACGAGAAAACGCCAATTTAATATGTAAGGACCTAATATTATGTATGTCAAGTGTGCGTTTTCCCATACTATCTAACAAAACTATAGCTTACTGTAGAATGAACAGTCGCTAGTGGTATGTCCGCAATGTCAAGTCGGCCGATTTGGCCGGGTTTTTAAGTAAGTAGATTTTGCGTGAAAGAGTTTCAAACATCCATCCATCCTCACAAACTTTCACATTCATAATAGATGTTTCCGGCGACTTCAATCGTGAAAATCCCGCGAGAACCGTACATTTTTTCGTTAAAAACTAGTATATCTGGGAGCACGGTAGTGCCCCGCCAAGACGAGCTAAGCGAAGCGCAAGGGCACTACCAGACTACCTTTTCTCGAAGCGTTTCGTCGATATTTTGAACCCTCATAACTTGGGTTTGGATTATACCAGATACACAAAATTTTCAGGATATGTTCCTAGTAGCGGACTAATGAAACATGTAAAGTTTTGATAATATCAGTCTTATAATTTAGATTTTATTGATATCTAAAAACCCCTGATTTCGTCACTGACTCACTGATGATCAACAAAATTATAGGGTACTTCCGGATGTCATAGAAAGCTGAAATTTGGTATGTAAGCTAGTTTTTGCACATAACCAACATAAAAATTAACAAACTTGGAACTTTTATCCTCTAACCCCTTAAACTAGGGGATGAAAATTTGTAAGACTTACCTATGTAAATGTTTACTCTAGAGGTCTAAAAATTGTCTTTCAAAAAGAAGTGAAATCCCACCAAAAACATTTTCATGTAAAGTGATGCCAAGACGATACCATATAACTCGCACTGTCAAAAAGCTATTAGATCTCATGTGAAACCAAGCTTCTGACTCTACCAAAGTTCTAACTCTACACGCCTTAACTCTACAAGCCTAACTCGACAAACTCTACACTTTAGTCAAATTATGTGGCTTGGCCATTTCGTTCGTACAAGAATAATATAACAGAAAAACAGTCCGTAAATTTTTCACCTTACGCCTAAGCGAATGTATCGAAATGGCCAGGCCACATATTTTGACTAAGGTGTAGAGTTTGTGGAGTTAGGCTTGTAGAGTTAAGGCGTGTAGAGTTAGAACTTTGGTAGAGTCAGAAGCTTGGTTTCACATGAGATCTAATAGCTTTTTGACAGTGCGAGTTATATGGTATCGTCTTGGCATCACTTTACATGAAAATGTTTTTGGTGGGATAGTTCTTCTTCCCCGTACTACGCCGCGTAGTCTACGCCTGTGCCAAATATTCATTAAAATCGGTCCAGTAGTTTCGGACCCTATTTAACGCTAACAAACAAACAAATCTTTCCTCTTTATATTATTAGCGTAGAAGTAGGATTCATAAAGTCGACTTAAATTGAAACGACGTAATTTACATTACACATAGCAACAAAATCAATTTATCAAATAGAAAGATAAATTCGGTATTAAGAGATTAATGATAAAACAAAGCAATTTTCAAATATCAATCAAGAGCATATTGTCATTTGTCATATTATGAGTCGTAACGTAACTTAGGTATATCACATATTATGACAGTAGTCAGAGCTTGGCTCTCGACTCGGACGTCGTGGGTCCGATTCCCGCATTGGAACAACCAAAAAATGTTGCTTCCAAGTTTGGTAATGTAGGCTGATTACCTGATTGTCTGACAAAAAAGATGATCCATGCGTCGGATGGACATGTAAAAAGTCGGACCTGTGCCTGATCGAAAATTCAGGCGCAGGTCCGACTTTTTACATTACAATCCAGTGGAACTAAGTGGAACGGATAACCGACACGACTGACGAAAGTCAGTCGTGTCGGTTATCCGGTTTCAATTGGTTTCAATGAAACCGGCCACCGGTATTTCAATTATAATTCAATAATAATAATTTATTATTGAACCCTAAATTCAATAATAATAATTTATTATTGAACCCTAAAAACTGATTTACGATAAGCACGTACAAGATTTATACGTGGTAGAGCCATGCTTCGGCACGAATGGGCCGGCTCGACCGGAGAAATACCACGGGCTCACAGAAAACCGGCGTGAAAAAGCGTTTGCGCTGTGTTTCGCCGAGTTAGTGAGTTTACCGGAGGCCCAATCCCCTACCCTATTCCCTTCCCCACCCTCCCCTATTACCCTATTCCCTCTTAAAAGGCCGGCAACGCACTTGCAGCTCTTCTGATGCTGCGAGTGTCCATGGGCGACGGAAGTTGCTTTCCATCAGGTGACCCGTTTGCTCGTTTGCCCCCATATTTCATAAAAAAAAAAAAAGCACAGTTAATGTATTCTCGGCCTTAGCCCAGATATCTTAACCTAAGTACACTACCTGCCGCCTTATTTATCAATTATCACCTTAATCATTGCACTTTTATTGTATTTACATACCCACTGGGTGTGAGCATTGAATGTGGCTTAATGTAGTCATTCGTGTTTGTTCGTCGTGTTTTACAGTCCTATTACTGTTAGATCATAAATAGCATTAACTTCAATATTTATCAACCGCTAACCTAATCTTCCCAGGTCCTATAACTAAAAAGAGAAAAAATATTTTTTTTCAAAAAATTTAAAACCGACTTCCAAAGTGAAAATGCACAAAAAGTATGAAATAAAACTTATTTCCTTAATAATTCGCCTTTTAAATTCGGCCAAAAATTTTAACCATTTCTCTACTCAAGTAATTTTGAAGTCGGTAGCAGCCTGAAGAACATCCTAATAAGACAATATTTTATAGAGCTCACATTCAAGTTGGCTGGTACCGACTTCAAAATTATGAAGAACATGAAACCGTCGCCTTTTTTGGAAATCGGTTAAAAATCGGCCTAGCTAGGTTTTATCCCCGAAAAACTGCCCATTTTAAAGTTACATATAGGTACGTCTTTTTTTTCGTGTAACAATATCACTAATTTTGACTCTATAATGTCAGTCCGATTGGCAGTTAGGTTAGCGTTGTTCGGATATTCCGAATATATGGTAGGTTTAAACCCCGGTAAAATATTTTTATGATTCTTTTTTTTTATGTAGTGTAGTAGCAAAGCTTGGTTACCCTAGTACTTCTAAATTAACATTAATTTACAGTCTGTAATACTTTTCTTTCAGGTCTCGGCTGGTATAATTTAAAGTACTGCGTGGTTTTGACACTTTTTCTGATCTCCATCGTGTTAGAGCCGGTTGGATACTCGTACGTGCTGCCCGCAGCAAAATGTGATATGGAGATGTCAGATTTCCATAGAGGCTTCATTGGATCCATTCCATATATAGGTACCTATGTTAATTCTTATTACATACATACATTCATACATATAATCACGCCTCTTTCCCGTAGGGGTAGGCAGAGACCACTTCTTTCCACTTGCTATGATCCTTACATACTTGTTTCGCTTCATCCACTTTCATTCTTACCATCCATTCCTCCTCTTACATTCAACGTAGCGAAGCGGCCACTCCATAGGCCACTTTTCGCCTCCGCGAGAACGAGACGTGATGGGTGGCGAACCACATCGCCGCCATTTTGGATAATTAATTTATTTTTATAATTATCCATTGCGTTCCCAGGAGAGGATAGGAATAGGAAAAGGGAAGGATAGGTAGTGTGGAAAGGAAGATTGCTTATTCTTATTTCTCTACTAAAAACTTCTTGGGATACAATTTATAAAAGCGAAAGTAACTTTGTTTAACGTCTATTATACTCGATATCGTGTGAATTTGTTTGAATTACTGCTGAACTCGTTTGATTCGATTTGAATTCGATCTCGTTATATTCAATTTATTAATTATATTAATAACGATCGAAACCACGACCACCGGAGTCGAAACTAAAGCCAAGCCGCTCTAAACCACTTGAGCACGGAGTCGTCGTTAATAAAATAATAATCGGCCGACACTCAATAAGTTATGAAAATGTGGAGAATAGGGTATTTTCCAAGTTTTTGAAAAGTATGTCAAATTGTTCCTAATACCAAAATACATTAGCAGTTTGAACCATTCTTTGTGAATTTCTTTCTTTTCCTTGCAAATTAGCCTAAAAGTTTAAATTATTATTAAAGGCGCGAAAACGCTATAATGAGTTATCATGACGTCACATTCTTGTAACATTGTAACTGTCAAGTGTCAAATTACACTGAAAATGCCAAATCCCAGAATACCTACTATTTACGTTTTTAGATAAATGTTTTAAGCCTATTAAAATGCCTTATAAATGGTGCGTAGTGCCAAAATGCACTAATACGTCTATTAAAACACCGGGGTAAATCTTTTTGACCATACCAAAGAACACTGAAATGCGGAAAAAGTGGCTATTACTCGCCGACGCATGACGTTAATGGTTCGATGCTGGCTATTCTTTATGGAAATCGGGAGGACATTAATAAAAGAAGAAGAAGTACAAGAATATGACGTCACATTCCGATCTCGTGCGTTTTTAGTCACGTGGTCAAACGTGAAAAATTCATAATTTTATTTTTGATATTTTATAAAAATCATACATATTTTTGTGTAAAAAGTTGGTTAAATTGGTTTAAATTAATGTTTAGCGATAAAATATCAACAATCTGATGTATATTTTCATCATAGGATAATACCCTATTGCGTAGACGTACCTAGCCTTGTAGTAAATGGTAGTAAATGTAAATTGAAATGTATTTGGCATGTCATGAATCATAATTTAGTATTTCACCTATCATTCGAACTCATTTTAATTTATCTTTAAAAAAACATTATTTATATTATTTTTATACTATACTAAATGTTATTCCGTTGTTGAGTCAATAAATAAATGATTACAAAACCAAAACTCTATGCGTCCAAAATGTACTAAGCTCTATCCCACACGCTTGATCCAAATGCAGTGATAATAAAAACAAACAAACATACCCACATAAATTTTATAAAAGTTCCACTAGATAATCTTACAAGTACCTAACGTGACTACTTCATTAAAAAACTTACTAGGTCCTGAAACTTACTAACTGATCTTTTTACAGGTGTAATCTTAACTTCATTTCCTTGGGGATACCTAGTAGATATACAGGGAAGGAAGAAAATGATAATTTGCAGCTCCCTAGCTGCTGGAACATTAGGTGTGGCATCAGCCTTTATGCCTAATTTATTAAGTTTCACAATTTTTAAATTATTGACATCTCTTTGGTGAGTAGGTTAATTGTATGTTGTTTTTTAACTAACCCTCTTACTAATAAAAATATTTACACAATCAGCAAGGGATAAGCTATACAATGTTTTTTCCTCGTCTGATGTGTCAGATGAAACTAGATGCTTATAATATTCATACGCAGTGAACATGTAATATATACCTTGACCCTTCTATATGATAAGATGAGAACCTACCCAAGTATTGCGCAGAGATAAGACCTATACTTCGTTGATCCAATTTAATCTAAATGTAAACAAACGAATCGAATTTAGTATTTCTGTTAACGTTTAGAATATCATTCCATTAATTATTCATTTTCGAAATTATGAATTTGTCATCGTAATTAAACTTTTCAGCATCGCATGCCCAGCGTCAGTGCCATACACGTTTATAGGAGAAATATTACCAGCGAAGTACAGAGACGTGTTACTCTCAGTATCCAATGCCTTGCAAATTACCGGGGCAGCATTAGTTCCCTGTAAGTATGTACCTATTTAAGAAAATTCGCTGTGGTGGTACTTGTACTATTATTTCGAGAAGCCCACCCTCTCGCCCTGAGCCCACGTATAACTAACTATACGTACAGCTCCATTGGTCAGCTATACTGCGCAACGTGTGACCGAGTATTTGTATTTCAGACCAAGCTCGGTTTCTCCAGCCATATACGGGCTCATTCAAGGAGACCTTAAGGGTCGCCATCGACGGATGCGTCGTGGAGGACATCATCGTCATCATCGTCACTATTATTTATTCTGTGGTGGTGGTAGAAGTTCAAATTCTTGTATGAAATAATTCTTTATCTCGAAATAGTTCTACAATTTTAACTAAGTATTTAGCTACTCAATCTTTTATTTTTGTCAATGCCAACTTAAACATGAGTACTGAGTTCTATAGAAATAATGTTTGTATATACCTAAGTTAATACTTAGATATGACAAACATTAGGTATTTGTAGTTACATGTAGTATGCATCTAATACGTATGTAGTACGTTAAAATTAATTATTTTTTTAATTCAAGGATTTTCGCAATAAATTTTTGGGCTGGTAATTGGTACAATATCGAATCTTCCATAACCCGTACCTATAAAAAGACACACAATGTACCTACTCGTAACCTAATTGATAAATATTTTCATCAAACTTGGCAATTTGTTTGCTTGTGAATGTCATTAATGAAACTTTAATTTTAAACACTTATATGCTGCAAAAAATACACAAAACGATGGAATGTGGTTAACATCACCTGATGACAAATGATTAACATCAACACCAAAGAAGGAAGAAGTGCATTTTTCTATCGATTCCTCATGGATCCCATCACCAGGTCAACCATTTAGTGTCAATGGGACCACATTAGATATAAACTCTTTGCGATACAAAACATTTTTGCAAGCTGGTCCACAAACGGCGGAGTAATTGCGTAACATACGTACGAAAAAAACACAGTCGAGTTGTGAACCTCCTCCTTTGTGAAAATCGGTTAAAAGCTCATTTATATTTCAGTACTCGCATGGGCAATACTACCCTTGGACTTCCGGTTAGACTTCGGATCATACTACTTTCGATCCTGGAGGCTCCTGTCAGCTATATATTCCAGCTCCTTCCTAATATCAGCGTTGTTAATGCTTTTTGGACCTGAGAGTCCAAAGTATCTGCTACAACAGGGACGACACGAGGAATCGTTGCAAACCCTGAGGAAGATTTACGCAGGCAATAAAAATAAACCACCCAGTGAATATCCAGTAAGTATCCAATGGCGAGAGCGTAATGTTTTACGTCCTACCATAGATATATAATATTAAAAAGAGGCGTGCTACTTATTCTCTACCCTGGTATAAGTATAATATGTATTATGGCCTGTCAATATACGTCAAAACATTCTTCACCTTCTGTATAATGTCCTTGGCTTAGTGCTCCTATTCAATTCTAAACTCCGTTAAAGAAAAATTGAGTTTCCTTGGTCACAAAAACCCATTCTCTTCGCGCAGCTAGTAATTTATTTATTTTTTTGCTAATTTGGACACTATTTTTTTTTTGCAAAATATATTTTATGATTGTGTTCAAATCCTCTTTTTAATATTATATATCTATGGTTCAAATAAAGATTTTTTATATACTTTTTTTTAATAATAATAATAATAAAAATGCATTTATTTTCTCACCACAAGAACAGTACAACTGTACATACTGTACAATATAAATATTATTATTATGATAATCTTACTTCTTGTACTGTGCTTCAAAGTCTGGATAATATGTAAAATTTAACACCCTGATGTTTACTATATTCTAACTCTTATGGAATTTATTTTAGGTGAAACGCCTGATAGTGCCTGAGACTAAAGAAGAGAAAGAATCGTTCCTTAAATCTCTTAAATCACAGTCCGTGCCTCTTCTAAAGCCGCCATATTTGAAATACATGGCTCTGAATGGGTTTTTATTCATAGGAACTTTTGCCACGTAAGTAGGTACATTTCTATATTAAAATAGACTCATTTAATTTAAATCTGAGACCTACAAGAAAAGCTCTTCTGTTTTTAGGGTTCCGTAATACTTAAGGAACCCTTATAGTTTCGCTCTGTCCGTCTGTCTGTCTGTCTGTCTGTCGTCTGTCTGTCTGTCTGTCTGTCTGTCTGTCCGCGCCTCTAGCTCCTGTAATTATGAATATAAATTGATGAAATTTGATGCAGTTATAGAGTGTGTATAGATCACAGTTTCGGGATCATAAAAAAATATAATTTTATATTTTAGGGGTGGCTCTCCATACATGTGAAGTGGGGATGAAAAATATTTTTTCACTCTACTCCATCGTGTGGGGTATCGTAGAATAGATCTTTTAAAATAAAGGCAAGGTTTCGTACGTTACTTTTTTATAAAGTTGACCATTTTCGAATAATCGGCCTCCAAATTAGTTTGTAAGTTGGTCCCCCCCTAGCATTTTTAAACTATAGGAGATAGAAACTTGCAAATTGATAGATCATGCTAAAAACTCTTTTGGAAAATTATTGTGAACCAAATCGGACAGTAATTTTTGGAGTAATTAAAAAAAAGCATATTACGCGTTTATAGTTACGGAACCCTCCTTAGACATGTCCTGACATGATCTTGGTTAGGTTATTATAGCTATAAAGAACTTAAACTAAGGTACCGAGTTCGGTGACGGTGCGGTGGCTGGTTTCAATGAAACCAGGCCAGCTACGCAGGAGTCATTTTTATAGTGCCCAAGTGTGTGCGCAATACACAAGATCACTCTTGCTTCCTTTTTTCTCGTAATCCAGTGGGACGGATGACCGACACGACTAGCGAGAGATCAGGCGCAGGACCGACTTGTTACATCTTTCTTGCCAGATTACCTATAAAGGTGACAACCGACAAGGCGTGCATTGTCCTAACTTGACTTTAAAACAACATTATTTGTTGTTCCAAAGCAGGGATCAAGCCCAAGAACTCCGAATCAAAAACTAAGTCTTAAATCACTGGACCACGAAAGCATTTTTTGTACTATGTACTTTTTTCAATAATTTTTTATTAATTTTTCAGTCTTAACGGCTTATATATTTGGTTACCCGATGTTCTCAACAGAGTGCTAACGGGTAGTGGAGAGGGTATTACTGTTTGTCAAGTTATACGACAAAGATTGAATGAGGTAGGTAATAGCTAGTACATACCTAAACACTTAACAGTATAACTTAATTCATAAAATATCTGGGGGCACGGCAGTGCCCCCGCCAAGTCGAGCGCGAAGCAAATACTGCCGTACCATCCTTTACTGGAACCATTTCGCCGCATTTTCAGGCCCCTATTTGAGAATCTCTGAATAAGACCAGAACGCAGAAATTTTCGTCATCCAGTAAGCTATAATCACATACTTAAAATCCAAAATTTCAAGTCTGTAGGTCATTTAGTTCCGAAGTTAAGCGAAAGCAAAGTTTCGCATTTATGACACTCACTCACTCACTTATACACTCACTCATGATCATCAAAATAGAACTAGTACTTCCCATAAACTCAGAGAGCTGAAATTTGGTACAGAGTTAGGGTTTAATGGCCACATAAAGGGAAAACTATAAAAACTAGGATAATCGATCTGGGGGCACGGCAGTGCCCCCGCCAAGTCGAGCGCGAAGCAAACACTGCCGTACCATTCTTTACTGGAACCATTTCGCCGCATTTTCAGGCCCCTATTTGAGAACCTCTGGATAAGACCAGAACGTCGATCTGGGGGCACGGCAGTGCCCCCGCCAAGTCGAGCGCGAAGCAAACACTGCCGAACCATTCTTTACTGGAACCATTTCGCCGCATTTTCAGGCCCCTATTTGAGAACCTCTGGATAAGACCAGAACGTCGATCTGGGGGCACTGCAGTGCCCCCGCCAAGTCGAGCGCGAAGCAAAACCTGCCGTACCATTATTTACTGGAACCATTTCGCCGCATTTTCAGGCTCCTATTTGAGAACCTCTGGATAAGACCAGAACGTCGAACTGGGGGCACGGCAGTGCCCCCGCCAAGTCGAGCGCGAAGCAAACACTGCCGTACCATTCTTTACTGGAACCATTTCGCCGCATTTTCAGGCCCCTATTTGAGGAGCTCTGGATAAGACCAGAACGCAGAAATTTTCGTCATCTAGTAAGCTATAATCACATACTTAAAATCCAAAATTTTAAGTCTGTAGGTCATTTAGTTCCGAAGTTAAGCGAAAGCAAAGTTTTGAATTTATGACACTCACTCACTCAGTCACTCACTCATGATCATCAGAATAGAACTAGTACTTCTCATAAACTCAGAGAGCTGAAATTTGGTACAGAGTTAGCGTTTAATGGCCACATAAAGGGAAAACTATAAAAACTAGGATAATCGAACATCTGGAGTACCTGGTGACCCTGATTAGAAAACACAAGAGCCCAACCAAACTATTAGAGATCGACATACCGCCTTTACAAAAAATATTCAACATGGTGGTGGGCCGCTTCATTTGATGTCAAAAATCGAAGGTCTGAAGTATCTGATGAAGAATCCTCAGCTGGTTTCAGCTGATTAGAGATATGGTGATGCCCCCCTTCTACTATTGGTACATAAAAAAATCGACTGTCATTTCAAAAACCTAGCGAAGTGGGACACATCTTCTAATTTAATCTAGTCCGTAGCATTCCACTGCTGGGCAAATGCCTCCCTTTCTGCTTTTGATACGCATATAAATAAAATTAAAGGAAAACTCCGGATAAGACTAGACTGGCTTTTATACTTATATTTACAAGTTTACAAGAAGAAATAGTCGAACGATTAACTTTATTGTACTCGATCATTACACAAATTAAATAAACAAATTACACTGAAATCTAGTAAAATAAATCAATATGCCCACGTTTCTACAAAAAGAAGTGAAATCCCACCAAAAACATTCTGTAAAAAACTAGCCAAGTCTCGATAGAGCTGCTTATTTATCTCTAAAAAGTAGTGAAATCTAGACAAAGTCGTGCCAAGTCTAAGGTTCCTTACTGCGATTTCTTTATTATTATAGTTATTGTTGTGTGACTTGGCCGTTGAACATTCTTTATACGTTACAAGTGGGTACAAGTCAATTTTGTTTACACGTAATGTATATCTGTTGTAACTACCTATGTTTGTTAAGCGAGATAATAGCCCATACTGGTATTGGTAATTGGACGCTAGTGAGTAGTGTCTCATTTTAGGCTGTTGTTGATTGTAGAACACATGTATTGGAGCAATGGTGTCATGGAGCCCCTTTTGTACCATTGTGTACCCTTCAACGGCCAAGTCACACAACATTAACTATAATAATAAAGAAATCGCAGTAAGGAACCTTAGACTTGGCACGACTTTGTCTAGATTTCACTACTTTTTAGAGATAAATAAGCAGCTCTATCGAGACTTGGCTAGTTTTTTACAGAATGTTTTTGGTGGGATAGTATTCACTATTTACAAAATAATGTGGTAACAGGAGTAAGTAGTCGATGGTTCAACAAAAACCCGATACCCATCTCTTGAATCTTGAGCAAGGATTGGACGCTCCCTCTATTTTCCTTGACTCCCTGTAAAGGAAAATACTGTGAGTGATCCGAGTTCCGACGGACTGCAAAAATACGAAATACCTATTTCCATACCCATTTAGCAGGTACCTAATACTTATTTTAAGACTTATGGGAGAACTAACATTTGACTTATTACAGACTCACATTGACGAGGAGTGTGTAGATCACATAGACAGTATGACGTTCATCATCAACGCATCAGCCAACATGTCGTGCGCCGTCATCGCTGTTCTGCTCAGCAGCGCCGTCAGATTCATAGGCAAAAAAGTCCTATTGATCTGCATGTTTTCCGCAATAGGCATATTCATAATTCTAGTAAACTTTGTGACGCAACAGGTATTGTTCGCAATACTCTTGTCGTCGATACAGTTGACGGCTGTTGTTCTTGGACCCATAAATGCATTTGCTGTCGAAATATTTCCGACGAATTTAAGGTAAATAAAAAACTCAGGTTTATTTTGCTTTGAAATCCTAGATAAATCTCTTTTAAATGTTTAGTTCCCATTAAATTCGTAATCAATGTTATGTAAAATGATAAACCACAATCAAACTTCCAAGGTACAAAGTCCTTCCACTATCAGTTAGAAGATTGTTACATTTTGAACTTTGAACTATTCAGAATAAAATAATTAATGTAGGTAATATGAATATCTATCTACGTATATTATAATTTTAAGTAAGTACATATGAATTTTTATACTTAAGTAGGTAGGTACATATAAATTTTGATATTCAAATAAAAATTTATCTCGAAGCGATACTGAAACAATAGTTAAATTAAGTGACGCTCAAGTCACATGCTATCCTTGTCATTTCGGCTAACAGAGACTGCGACAACCTATGAATAGGAGGATCTTAATTTTAATTATTGTTCCAGTATTCGGCCATTACTTACCTAATTATTTTTTGCAGAGGAATGGCGATAGGATTGACCATGATGATTGGACGTGTGGGCTCAGTTTTCGGTGCAAATATTGCTGGTATACTTTTAAATTCCGCCTGTGAAATAACTTTTTACGGATTTGGGGGATCTCTGCTCTGTAAGTTCATAACTTTTTGCTTTGTAAGTTGATTTTATTACACAGAATACAGAACATCCAGAATTAGTATTCGATCACATTTGTACGCAGCGCACTGCACTGTTACCAAAACCATGGCGAAAGTCGAAACACCGCCCCGCCCGCTCTTTACTCTACTCTTTACACCTACAAAACAAATCGCGTTATTATGTTACGATAATTAGGTATTCAATTAAAATTAATTGAAAAAAAGTTGGGTAAAATATTCTGTTATTCTGTGGCAACATATTATGTTTGGATAACAACTCCAATTTGGAGTCGTGACGGCTTCACTTTCAAGCACGTTGACCTAAAAGTTTCTGAATGATTTCTGTATTCTGTGTTTTATTACAATAAACTTCATAATTGCTTTTGTTTCAGTGTGTGCCCTTCTATCGTTTTTACAACCAAAAACAGAAAAGAAGGACGAATCGACGGTGGACTCTACGAAGCTATAGGTCAATGTGCTACATAGCCGTTGGGAAAATAACCGGATTTCATTTGTAATATTCATTAAATACGTAAATTAAATTGAGTATTGTAACTTCTAAGATTGAAATAAAATTCATTGTACAAATAATATTCCTTCAGGGACTAGGTACCTTAGGTAAACTGTAGGTACCTATAATTTACTGTAGGTGCCTTCAGCCTTATTAGATAGTCAGGTACAGATAGTTCAACTCAATTGTGCGCGCGGCGCTATGTGTGCGTGCGCTTGTAGTTATACAAATTAAATGTGTGTGCCAGAGACGCTACCCACTATCCGAACGCGGCGCTATGTGAGGGTAAGGTATTACACGTTACCCACACGTAACCTCGCGAGCATTAATGAGTTGAACCGTCTATACTAATAGTTAAAATGTCAGACACCGTACCGTACCTACTACCTAGGTATTTTAAAAGACCTCTTTAATACGTACACGATGTAATGGTCCGACGCGTAGTCTAAATATACATCGGACTTTCTTACATAAATTATTTTTATCTAATAAAACCAAAGAAGAAAATAATTTGACGATACCCGTTTAGTACTGTATGTACTATTTCCAAAGTTGCCGCTCGACCTGGTTACCAATGTTATTAATTAGTACATACTAAGTTTCGGTGATGCACAGCGCATGCGCCAAAAAGTTCGGCGTACAGCGTTTCAAGATTCAAGCAAAGACTTCCAAGCAAAGAAAGTTTCAAAAATAGGAGTGTCAATGACAATTTTCTGTCAAATATCACTTGAAAAGTGCGGTTTGCAGAAAAAGTTAAGTATTGCATATGTTACGGCTAATAGCCGAAGTGCGGCTACACCTAGTTCTACCCGGCTACAACTAGGTGCAGCCCGCCACATGCGGTTAAACTTAGGTATATCCTACTTATCTTCGGTTACAACTAGATTTAGCCTTTATTATAGCGGCTAGAACTAGGTACAGCCGCACACTGGTGGTTAAACTTAGGTGTATCCTATTTATCATCGGCTAGAACTAGGTTTTCAGTTCAGTTGTTTTGAGATTCTAGTTTTGCGTTTCCCGATTGATTCGATTACATGGAATAAATAAAAGACAGGGATGTTTAAGTGACACTTATTATTTATTATTTGACAGGCAAATATCTTTTAACAAAAAAAGGCGTTATTATAAGTAATATTATTAAAACACAAAATATTATAAATCTTCTCTTTATAAACTAACAGAACTAGACATCTTTGGCGCAAAGATAAAAAAAATAAACATAAAAAATAAAGTTTTACTTCTTAACTACGAAAAAAGCAACTAAGTCTTTGTTCTCTTCTCTCAATTTTGTAAAACAAATTGGAATAAACATAAAAAATAAACAAAAAATAAAGTTTTCCTTCTTAACTATGAAAAAATCACAAAATTACGCTCGTGTGAATCAAACAGGACTTTTGTATGAAACTGAATGCAGCAGAATTCTGCCCGACAGAAATTCTGCGACTCACGACTCACAAATTACGCTCGTTTGGCTTCACCCTTAATATGGAGAGTCCTCTCCACATTAGAAGGCGAAATTTCATTTCAGTTCATAATATTATTCAACAACACAATTATTACGAGTATTTAGGGCCTGTTTCACCACTTCCTGATAAAGTGCCATTCACAACTTTTTTGACAGATTCTCCATTATACTGGGTCTGTCAAGTTATTTGGTGGATAGCCTTTTCGTCACTTATCAGGAAGTGGTGAAACAGGCCCTTAATCTTGTTTCGGATTGGCATGGTTTATGGCTTGTCTAGGATAAGATAACTCATATACCGGGGTGATGGTAGGTACAAAATCGAATCAATCAGGAAACGCAAGATACGAATCTCAAAATAAAACCAAAATCCTTAACTGAACTGAAAATCTCCTTGTCGTTATCGACATTAAAAAGTCAAATCCTCATTGATAGTAAAGCTATTTCAGATTAAATTACATTTTAGAATTATTTTAACGCCATCTAGTGACGCATTATAAGTCCTTCTATACATACATTATTTCATTAAAGTTACGCGTATACGCCATCCATTGATAATAAATAATAATAAGGCATTTACTATTTTGAAATTATTTTACCGCCATCTAGTATCGAATAGATAAACTATGGTTTTTGTTGTTTTTTTGCAATCGTGGAGGGAAAACTGGCTGCCAATACTTTGCTCTAAGCATTATATTACGTTTCAACTAGGTATTTTTAGGTGAACTAAACAATAATAGGCAAGCGGACATATTTTTTTTTATTGCTTCAATGAATAGTACTCTTAAATATGAGTAACTTCTCAGAAGAAACCGTATATGAAAAGTCAATATTTCCAAAGGTACAGCGATTTGTATACAAAATTTCGCGAGTCTTTATACCAAAAAAAATTTTTTTTTTTGCGAAATTGGTATACAAAACCTACATCATTAGTTTACTCACATCATATACAAAACATTCATTATGGTAAATATGAACTTAAACGCACAAATATCGGAGATATTTACAAATATATTCCTGCGGCCATATACTTCATATACTACTTCAACTATAACCTACAAGTGACGTCATTTGTAGGTCGACTTTAGTATGGAGCGTTTTTAGGAGGCTCGCGAAATTTTTTATACAAATCGCTGTACCTTTGAACATATTGACTTTTGATATACGGTTTCTTCTGAGAAGTTACTCATATTTAAGAGTACTATTCATTTATCCAATAAAAAAAATTTAGTCCGATTGCCTATTATAATACAATAAACGATCTTGCTGCAATTTTTGTTGTTCTTTTATTTCACGATTTTACACGTTAAGTTAGGTAAAAAAAAATACACAGCCCGCCTTTTTAACTTGACACTGGCAATGATACTCCCCACACCGGTTTCGGTGACGGTGGTTGGTTTCATTGAAACCAGACCAGTTACGCCGGAGCAATTTTATAGTGCCCAAGTGTGCGCGCAGTACACAAGAGCACTCTCTCTCTTCCTTTACTTCTCATAGCCCAGTGGGACGGATAACCGACACGACTACCGAGAGATCAGGCGCAGGTCCAACTTTTTTACATGCCATGCCATGATCATCTTTCTTGTCAGACAATCAGGTGATCAGCCTGCTCCTAACCAAACTTGGAAAGAAGTTTTTTTCCAATGCGGGAATCGAACCCACGACCTCCGAGTCGAGAGCCGACCTCTAACCACTAGACCACGGAGGCTGCTAGTTTAGCTTTTGCCCGCGGCTTCGCCCGCGTGAAATAGTGTTTTTGGAGAAAAAACTTCAGCAAATAACTTTACCCACTGCTTTCTGTATACAATATTGAAATTTATGTTTTTAGGGTTCCGTACCCAATGGGTAAAAACAGGACCAGGCAAAGTCTCTGTACATTTGTATATCTATACCGTCAAATCAGACTAGAGCTTACCTTTGAAAATGGTCAAAAGTGAAAAAAAAAATAAAGTAAGCTGGAACATATCCATGGCTGGAACCCACTGGAAAAGGAAGATAATATGCTTTCAACTTTCAATAGAAAGAAAAATTTTCAAAGAAATCGATTTCACAGAAGTTATTGAGGAGTTCAATAAATTGAAGCCACGAAAACACATAATAACACCACAGCCTATGGAACTTACCTACAGTCGTCCAACGGACACGTCTAGACAGAGCAATCGTGCGGGGCGTGCGGGGTGAGAGAGGGGCGGTAGCGAGCCCAAGCTGTCATACACTCGCTTGGGACACGTCAGCCGGGGTTGACGCTTTTTAATTTGATTGTTTTAAGTGGTTTGCGACAGTGTTTCGTTTGAGTTGTATGTAGGTACTTATTTGCAATGGTCAATTATATGAACAGCTATAGAAGATTAATTTTAATACAAAACCATGCGCCTGTTTCCCGTCAGAATTTTTAATAAAATTGTATCTACGTATGAGAATTTACTAACTACATCGTTAAATTCAACAATCGCAATCTAAAAACTAGTAAATCCAAATGTCGAAAATACCTTTCAGTTTCGCATTTATAGCTTTTGCAGGGTTCGTAAATATCCGATATCTATACAAATAAATAAAATTGAAGTGTCAGTTTGTAACTTCCAATTAACAGCTTTTCACTTAATGCATCTTAAAGTATATTCAGTACTTATTATAAAATTATTATAAAATACAAATTTTTTGAATTTTTGTCTGTCCGTCGGTCTGTCTGTCTGTCTGTTTGTTCCGGCTAATCTCTGAAACGGCTGGACCGACACTTCACGGGACTTTCACTAGCAGATAGCTGATGTTATAAGGTCTAACATAGGCTACTTTTATTTTAAGGTTCCGTATAAAAAATAGGGTTCCGTTTCCGTTAGTTACGGGCAAGTAAGTTATGCAAACGAAGTTGCGGGCATCAGCTAGTTTATAATAAATATCAAAATATCAGATATCTTTGATATATATCCGATATTTTTGATTTTTTGATATTTTTGATATTTTCAAAATTACATACAAATTTCATACTCTGATATGTTTTTTCGTAATAGTTGAATCAAAATAATTTGTATCTCCGATAATTTGAAGATAGGGAAGTAAAATTAAACTCATTTATTTATTATTGATATTCAAAGTTTTCAAATAAATTAAAAATCAACGATAGATACTTTAGAGTATCAATTTAAGTCTTAAATCCATAAAATGACTTTTGTTTATAACCAGAAGAAAAAAAAAGTGTATTAATTTTATCAGTCGAATTAATTTGACACACGGTATACTTAAACAGTCTTATTAATAAAATTATTTACACCACGGATTAGCTAATCCAACATGGCTGTCTCTGTCAGATACTTTGGAACAGTCACTTGATAGACAAAGAGAGCGATTTGGATTTGCTTATCCATGGTGTAAATATTTTTATTAATAAGGGTGAAATGGTATAACAATAGTATAATAACAAACAAGGAATTTTCTTCCGAAAAACAGGGGGTCACGTGGGTGTCATAAGCCTAATGATTAGTTAATGTCGTGTCAAATAGCAAGTTTTTGATGACCTAGGCTTGTGAAACTCTCGGAAAATAAGACCTGTGTATTTAGACTATGACTTGATGTAAGATTTTTTACATTTAAAACATTATTTTACATTTTTAAATATAAATATCAATTTTGATATATATCAAGCATAAATATCAATTGATACAATATATCATGATATATATCCGATATATATCAATTGATATATATCATGCGAACCCTGAGCTTTTGTATACGCATTTGTATTTTTTATAATAACACTCTTCATTAATACTTCTATATATATTTTTTTGTTTTATTCCTAGTACTCTACATACACATACTACGAATACACAAAATGTAGAACAGATTATAATAAAACACATTATTGTGACAACCCTGCAGCAATGACGAATACCTACACAAAAGCGGCATTTCGCGCGACTTCAAACGCGTTGGACCACTGTATCTCTTTATTACACTGTGATAACACGCTACAAAAAAAAAGTATCTTTGATTTATTTTATCCTTAGATTAATAACGCCTAGATAGATAGTCTTCATTCAAACGTGTCGTCTAAAGTGAGGCAAAAAACAGATTAATATGGGCGTGAACTTTACACGCTTATGTTTCGACAACACACACACAAACAAATCATAAAACATAAATTATGTCATAGAGTGTGTACAGCGAAGGAGCGATTTCCCAAAAGTGGGGAAATTTTCCACTGACCTGGAGTTCATGTTTACGATAATCTTCATAAGTTATCATAACTGTGCTATAAAGTGTTAAAAGATACTTAAGTAAGCTTTTGATTTTGACGGCAATTTATAACATTACGGGTATATTTTTACGAAATTATCAATATTAAGGAAAAACATTTCGTAGGTAATAAAATATTGCTATTTTTATTAACATTTTTAATATTTAGGTATAGCACGAGATGTTTTTTGGAATGAAAGTTCCATAAGGCGCGTTGCAGAGGAGTAAACCAAGTCGGAAAAAAACGTCCTAACGTTAAATAAAACCGTAAGATTTTTATGTATTGTGATATTCTGACAGTTCGAAAGATAAGAAGCAAAATTTATCGCGGGCAAAAGCTAGTATTTATCTATATATAAATACTAGCTGTTGTCCGCGGCTCCGCCCGCGTAAATATAGTATCCCTCGGAAACACTGTACTTTTTCGGAATAAAAAGTAGCCTATGTTTAAACCCAGAGCCTAAACTACAACCATACCAAATTTTATCAAAATCTGTTCAGTAGTTTTTGCGTGAAGGAGTAACAAACATCTATCCATACATCCTCACAAACTTTCACATTTATAATATTAGTAGGATTAGTAGGATTTCTTTTGTGTGTGTGTGTATGTCACTGAACTTCTCCTAAACGGCTGGACCGATAAAATGTTTTGTGTGTGTTCAAGTTATTTCGAGAATAGTTAAGATTTGCAATTGGACCCGGTAGATGGCACTGCTGTCAGTTGACGTACTGACAACTGACGTAATAATTCTAAGGCGGTTCGAAGTTTGCCGGGACAGCTAGTTTTTATATATTTCTTCTGTGAGTGTGTAAGTCACTGAAAATGCCTCACTTTTTACCTACCGTTACGCTAAAACAGTTGGGAATTATTATTTTACTACTGGCAATACTTAAAGTTTTGGTTTTAAAAATATTTTCGAAATCAATTTATACTAATAAAATATTATCGATAACGGGGAAATAAATTTCGTATTACTGGTAACACTCACCTATTATCGGGCCCCTTATAATTTATTTTGCAAAACTAGTTTATAATTAGCAAAATACAATGTAAATTATAGTACTTACGTATGAAATGATATTTTTAAAGGCTTTTTATTATTTTCGGGTACATTGTGACACCCATTAACAGTACAAACCATCACTTTAAATTTAATTGTCGGAGATGTTTGCACTGACATATGACCTTGACAACTGACTGCACGTACTAGCAAACTACACCATTCTGGAAGAGTTTCAAGTGCTTCACCCTTTGATTAATTATTTTAATATTATTTAACTATGGCTTCACCTATGTCGCGCGCACACGGTTTCTTGGCGTTATAATTCTATGATTTTATCTAATTTTTTTTGTCGATCGATTTGTATTTTATTTTTTATTTGTAATATTTATTTTACTTTACTTGTATTTATTTTACTCACCCATATCCATTCCATATTGTATTGTAGGTATGTATGTTCAT
Organism: Glaucopsyche alexis; assembly: GCA_905404095.1. NCBI lineage: Eukaryota > Metazoa > Arthropoda > Insecta > Lepidoptera > Lycaenidae > Glaucopsyche > Glaucopsyche alexis. The sequence continues at coordinate 15,274,163 of FR990047.1, forward strand.
TGAGCCGAAATAATTTAATTCGAATTTAAATTTCACTTGCCAGATTTTAATGAAATAAACATAAAAAACTACATTTTTTTAAAGCTGGAAGGCCTCATTCATCTTTGCCGCCCCGGGCCTCTGGCGGGATTATTCCGCCACTGGTGTGTTGTCTTGTCGAAGTGAAGTTATGCTGGTTGCAATATTTCGTTCATTAGTAACATTAATATTAGTCTAGTTATTCTAGTATACAACTGTTATACATTAAAGCAACTAACGTTAGAGTTATAACTGTACTACGTTTTGTTATAAGCTAGTGAGTACCGACTCGCCTAGAATCGTAGTAAGTATTGAGAAAGAGGTGTGTAGTCGAGTAAGGCCCTTAATGATAATATATTGTTTTTATAGATTTCACAACAATGAAGAAATGCGACAAAAATGGCTAAATAGTCAATATAAGGCAGATAATTACATAAAAATCTATTACATATATGCAGCCGTCAATTCGAACTTTTAAATTATTCAATCTCGTCGACTTTTAAAAGCCTCAGCTATATATAGCTGAGGCTTTTAAAAGTCTATGTCATATGTCATTCAGTGTTTCACAATATTGGCTTTGTAGTTTGTCTCACACAGCAGAAATATTATTGTCACCCTACTAGAAAGGGACACACACACACGGCCTCTCCTCCAACCTCTCACACGTGACACGAGGCACGACTGGTTTTTTTTGTCTCAGTAGTCGGTCCAGTTAACATTCCTATATCCATTGGTATGACCAGCGTTGCCATTTGGCAATTTGGCAACATTTGACCCTTCGTGGCAACCAAATGGCAACCAGGCTCAAATGGCAACTATTTGGCAACTTTTTGACTTGTCGCGCGATCATCAGTAAAATAACCCTCCCGGCAGTCGGGTAAAAATATCGAATAACTTTCGCAGAACTGAACACATCGAAATGAGCAAAGTCAAAATCTTGAACACGTTTTTTTTCCCAAATGAAAACAATTCATAATTAGTAGATAAACAAATTGTACCCGTATTTCTACAGCCAAAAGGTCTATTTTGGTGAAGCTTTATGATAACTCTTACCCCCTTACTAATAAACGCTGTATAAGCTTTGAATAGTTATACCCCCTTACTAATAAACGCTGTATTAAGCTTTGAATAGTTATACAATGTTTTGTCTCCGTCTATCGAATTAAAAATGTCACTTGTGTGACGGGAACAAAACACTGTATAACTATTCAAAGCTTATACAGCGTTTATTAGTAAGGGGGATAGTGTTTTGTTCCCGTCACACAAGTGACATTTTTAATTCGATAGAAGGAGACAAAACACTGTATAACTATTCAAAGCTTATACAGCGTTTATTATTTAGTAAGGGGTTTAAACAAAAATGGAAGAAAGTGTGTGTCTGTGAGCAGTGTGTAGTGCAGTGCAAGGGAAGTTTTTTTCGTGGTTTTCTAATACCGTAAAATGGGGTGAATAGGGTTCAAAGTCAAAGTCAAAGTCAAAAATTTTTATTCAATGTTGGTATTTTTATACACTTATTGAACGTCGGTATACATGATGCCTACCACCGATATTCGAGGGGGGAATGGGGTACAGGGCAAAGGATTTCTTTCGAGTCCATAGTTTCACTCAGATTAATGGTACTATTCTGTGCGAACCACGAAGTATAGATAACAAGGAGTCCGAACGTAATGTTAAAATAATGGTCTCAATTACGGGGACAGATTTTTGCCGGTAGAGCGCGCGACGGTCCGACGTGCACTCGTTTGAAATTACGCGGGAAGTTTAAAGTTGCTATTGACAGCTCTGGAAAGATTGAAATCTTATTATATAAAAGTTTTAGGAAATTCTTAGAAACTGTTCTCGAAAAATAGATACCGTAGAACACGGTAATTGCCTAACGGTAATTTAAAAATAATTGTAATAAATAATAGTATTGGCAACACTCGGTATAATAGTATTGGCAACACTCGGTACTCGTCGGTCTCGCACGCCTAGCGGCAGAAAAGAGAACTAAGATCTGGTCCTATTATTGTGTACATAATTATTATTAAAAAGCCTATACCATTCGGACTCCTGGTATCTATGCTTCATGGTGCGAACAAAAAAAAACGAAGGTCTATGGTTATAATTTTGTTTTCTGGCAACATTATAACCGTAGACAATAACTGAACATAAAAAAATCTTGTTTAAAAAAACTATTCCCCGGTGCGCCAAAATTTGCTCATGAAAACTTTAGTTTTTTTGCTGTGATAAGGTCTATTTTGAGTGGGTTGGCTAATTTTAAAATAAAAATTATACTTCCAAGGAGGCCTGGAAACAATAAGGTAAGATAATTCATTTGTTGTTTTTAAGTTAATTCGAAATAATGTTTTATACGTTTTTGATAGCTTTGTTTGGGGTCATTAGGGTCGCCTATGGGGATAATAGGGTATATTACCGGGGTGATTGGGGTAGAATGAGGGGTGAATAGAGTCGAAAGAGGGGTGAATAGAATCGAGTGAGGGGTGATTAGGGTGACTGATATTAGGGCTGCCACAATCTATGCTTAATATAATAATGAGGAAAGGTTTGTTTGTTTGTTTGCATCGAATGGGCTCCGAAACTACTGGACCGATTTTGATGAAATTTGGCACAGATATAGAGTAGACCACAGGGATGGACATAGGCTTTTTATTGCGGCGCAATGTACGGTTTCACGGGTAACATCTAATTTGTATTATAATTTATTACCTACCTACCTATGGAAATAAAATGTAATAAGGTAAATTTAAAATAACTATGAACATGTTGATCCATTATATTACAAATGTGTGAATTCTATTATTTTCTTACAATTATTAATTTATTTTCTATTTTATCAGGTTCTTACAGGTGAATTGTAAGCGGATTTCGCAAATACACACCTAAGCCAGGGGCAAAGACCTATAAAAATATGATATGGACAAAATTAAATAAGCTTTAAGATATATTCACAAAAAAGCTATCATATTATTTTGCTATTAAAGCCACTGCTACTAAATATTTTTATTTTTTATTTCATTACAAAGTGGTAAAGTTCTTATTTTGTTAAATATTTTAAATTTTAATTATTATTTATGCACTTAAATGTTGGTTGTCAAACTAGTGTGTTGAGTAAGTTCCTACATATAATTTCCTATCTGTAAATTTTATAATCTAGGTACCCTAGGTACCTTGTATTATTTCTTTCTCTGATATAATATCTTTAAATAATGTTGACTCGTTTCTTTTTAACCTTACTAAATACCCACTTACCATTACTTACTTCCCTTCCAGCAAAACCATATATCCTAATAAAATAATATTTATTTGAAAAGTATGGTTTGACAACCCTTTTCAAAAACCCTATTGACCCCTCTTCTGACTCTATTGACCCCTATGTTGGGGTGATTCGAGTACATACATGTTTTTGCATTTTTCTCCAATTTATTGCTTAAAACAATAAAGAATGTGTAGCTATTTCAATAAATTGACCATCCGGAATTATAAATAAGATGGAAATCATATTTGTTCAGGTACTTTTCGGTAAGAAATATCACTTCAAAGTTTTAAAACGACCCTATTTACCCCATTCTACGGTACTTTTGTTTTTAAATCTATTTATAAGTTATATGCATGGGCACTTACACATTTTTGAACTTCCCGCTAAAAAAACTAAGATTTTAAAAAATCGGGAAGTTATTGGTTTTACCTCATTTTGTAAAAATCGAATTCTCATCATATCGCGACATTCTAAGGTTACAAGAAGCTCCCCTGACTACCCCCGCGAGGGTGTCACTGTGTCTGTATGTATGAATGTGTGTGTGTGTGCGATTTCACGAAATCTCGAAAAAACTGTGATTTTTTTTAAGTGTTTTTTTTTTCGAATAACTTTTAAACGGCTTTATCGATCAACTCCAAAAACTAATCAACTCTTAACCTTGAAAAACCACGTCGATCACCGCTAATTCAGTCAAAATCGGTTGACTCGTTCGAGAGTATTCGTGAAGGAAATAAAACCAAAAAAAAAAGGTTTTTTCGGAATTACTCCGAAATTTTTCATCTAAAACTGTTTGTTATCGATTCTTCCAAAGGACATGAAAAACTGCATCGATTGCCGCCAATCGCGTGAAAATCAGTTGATTCATTCCAAAGTTATGACAGTTTGAAATAATTAAAAAAAAAATGTTTTTTTAAACTTTCATCTTAAAGTTTTTTTTTATAATGGCAACCTTTGGTTTGAGATGGCAACATTTGACCCTAAAAATGGCAACCTGGGCTGAGTAGGCTCTGGCAACACTGGGTATGACAGACAGGCAGCGTTGCCGATTTGTGGGGAATTCCCCAAACTGCGGGGAATTTCAAGTCGATTGGGGATTTATTGGGGATTGGCACTATGTGGGGAAAATGTGGGGATTTTAACATTTCGACATCTTATTCTCGTCGGTAAATATTTCATCATTCATTATCGACACGATATCGACCTTTTTTAAAATCATTATGTATGGCATGGGCATGGCACATCTCTAGTTTCAAACTACTAGTAGATTGACATTTGTTTATGATCAGGGGATTCCCTTTTTAACCGACTTCCCAAAAAAGGAGGCGGTTATACGTTCGGCTGTATATATATTTTTTTTTTATTTTTTTTGTATATTCAACGATTACTCCGCCGCCTGTGGACCGATTTTCAAAATTTTTTCTGTGATGTATAGGGTGTAATCCCAAATTGGTCCTTTTGATATCAAAGTCGTGACCTGATGATGGGATCCATGAGGAATCGAGGGAACTCCTCGAAATTTATATGGACACATATGGTGACTTCGACTTTTTCTGAAGTAGTTCAAGCTTAAGCTACCAAAAAGTAAGATTTTGCTCCAAGGTATACCCTGGATCCAACAGTACAGAACAGAACTCCTGACTCCTTATAGATACATGTTTGGGGATTTCGGCGTGGTTTAAAGAACTGCAAGCATATGCCACCATGTCAGTTAGAGTAATCATCATCATCATCACCACTATCACACCATACATCATCACATTATGATGATATAAAAGGTATTTCTCATAGTATTTTATACTAACACGGAGATCTTTGAACATTACTCTGCCGTTTATGGACCTATTTGCAAAATTATTTTGTTGTTGTAAAGGGTTTAATTCGAAATTGGTCCTTTAGTCACTAAAGTGGAAACCTGATGATGCGATCCATGAGGAATCGAGGGAACTCCTCGAAATTTATATCCACACATATAGTGATTTTTACTTTTACTGAAGTAACACAAGCATATGCTACCAAAAAATAAGATATTGTACCAAGGTATACCCTGGATCCAAAAGCAATGTACAGAACTCTTCAGTCTTTAAATATATGCGTTTGGAAATTTCGGCATTGTTTAAAGAACTGCAAGCATATGCCACTTTATAACTTACAGTAATCATCATCATCATCTTAATAACAATACCTAATGGAAGCTTGGCGCGTATTCAATTATACATTCGATCGTTTAGTTTAGACGTTCTTATGACGTATTAATTATAACTTAACAAAATATATAACTAAAAAGCGTGAAATTATTATTTTTAAACAAAAAATTAAACCGACTTCCAAAGTAAAAATACACAAAAACGTATGAAATAAAACTTAATCTCTAAATAATTCCCCTTTCAAATTCGGCTAAAATTTTTACTATTTCTCTACTCAATCTTATTAATTTTGAAGTCGGTACCAGCAAATATGAACGTAAGTTCTATAAAATATTGTAGAATATTGTTTGGGCTGGTACCGATTTCAAAATTAATAAGATTGAGTAGAGAAATAGTAAAAATTTTAGCCGAATTTGAAAGGGGAATTATTTAGAGATTAAGTTTTATTTCATACTTTTTTGTCTATTTTTACTTTGGAAGTCGGTTTAATTTTTTGTTTAAAAATAATAATTCCCTTTCTTTAACAGATACTGTTGTATCATTTATGGCTGTAAGAGAAGGAATAAAAAACCGGGCGGCAGCGTCAAGTTCTACCCTTCAAACAAAATGCTTTCCACAAAAATATGGAAAAGAATATGAAAGATATCAATATTATTTAAATAATCTATATATACCTATATAAAAATGAATCCCCATCTCCATTGGTCACGGCATCACGTGTGAACGGCTTGACCAATTTACCTAATTCTTTTTTTTTTATTGTGTTTGTTTTAGGAGAAGGTTCTTATGCAAGAAAAACTAAGAAAGTAGCGTGGAACGATAGAATTAAAGAAAACTTATTGATCATATTAACTGTTTGTTTGACTCTTTATTTTTATTAATTACTTATACTAATGCGAATTATACTCAGCTAGTAGAATATTGTTTCATTTTTTAAAAAACCTATGTGGGGAATTTGTGGGGAATCAGCGGATTTTTGTCCCCGAATTGGGGAATTCGATCCTGATTTTTGGGGAAATACATAAATTAGCATTGGCAACCCTGCAGACAGGCACAGCACAGAGTACACCAAGAGTACACTCACGAAGTATAGATAACAAGGAGTCCGAACGTAATGTTAAATTAATGGTCTCAATTACGGGGACAGATTTTTGCCGGTAGAGCGCGCGACGGTCCGACATGCACTCGTTTGAAATTACGCGGGAAGTTTAAAGTTGCTATTGACAGCTCTGGAAAGATTGAAATCTTATTATATAAAAGTTTTAGGAAATTCTTAGAAACTGTTCTCGAAAAATAGATACCGTAGAACACGGTAATTGCCTAACGGTAATTTAAAAATAATTGTAATAAATAATAGTATTGGCAACACTCGGTATAATAGTATTGGCAACACGCGGTACTCGTCGGTCTCGCACGCCTAGCGGCAGAAAAGAGAACTAAGATCTGGTCCTATTATTGTGTACATAATTATTATTAAAAAGCCTATACCGTTCGGACTCCTGGTATCTATGCTTCATGAGTACACTGTACAGGATTTGGATTTTACCACTTACTATACCCAGGATTTGGATTATCTATAATCAAGTACAATTTTACCATTCCATAATATTTTTCTAATAATATGCAGAATATAGATTCTGACAGTGAAGATGAGCTTCCTTCGGGATGGGAAGAGAAATCCACTGAAGATGGGAATGTTTATTTTGTGAAGTATGTATGCCTAAAGCATTTATTTTATTTTTAATACAAATGAAACTTTCGATTTCCCGAATTTTATCTTTTTAGTACTTGTAATAATAAAATCCAATGGACTCATCCGCGAACAGGAAGGAAAAAAGTAATTCCCAAAGATTTACCATTTGGTTGGTCAAAAACTGTAGATGAAAATGGACAAACTCTTTATGTACATATTAAAAATGGAAATAAGACATACATAGATCCAAGATTAGCATTTTCAAAAGAAGAAAAAAAGCATGCCAATGATTTTCGTCAGAGATTTGATGGTTCTACTACTGCCTATCAGGTATAAGACTAAATAGTAATGTACATTATCAACTACATAATCTTCTTTTTCATCATATAAAGTTCATGGGCGTAGCCAGGTTTTAGTTCAAGAAAATAAAACTAAAAGTACATTAAATACTATACATGTATAATAACCTATTAGAAGCCATGGGTTCATTAGAATAATGGGCCCTCATTTTTCTTTCGTTTTTACCACTTTCAGCTTTAAACCCTGAAAGACTGTGTAATGCGAAAAAATACAAATATCAATAACCTATAGCTATAGGGGGGGGGAAGGTTATACGCCCATGATAAAGTTATAGATCAATAAATGTTTGTTATGTGTTTTCTGATGGTGGGTGGATGTATGGATATGTGTTTGTTATTCTTTCATTCAAGACTGCTGAATAGATTTGAAAACACAGACTAATGCTTGATTTGTGGAGTGTATTTGTTAGTATTTTATCTATTTATTAGCACTATTGGTTTGATAATTTGTCCAAATTATGAGATCTGATTATCAACAACATAACTCATAAATGACATTGCACATTGGCTATATTTTAATCCTAAAGAAATTGTAGCCCTTGGGATTAGCTTATTTGCTCTTTTTTTGCAAATTTACCTATAACAACCACTTACTTTAACTGTTTTGTATTATTACCATTTCAGGTCTTACATGGAGTGGATTTGTCAGGGAAATATGCATTGATAACTGGTAGCAATGCTGGAATAGGTTTTGAAACTGCAAAGTCTCTTGCCAGACATGGTTGCAACATATTATTTGCCAACCGCAACATGGAAACCACTCAACAAGCAATTGAACAAATTATCAAAGAAACAAATGCCTCTGAAGAAAACTTGAAATCCATTCACTTGGACCTTTCATCGTTACAAAGTGTTAAAAAATGTGCCCAGGTTGTGAGAACTGTTTTTTCTGAGTATGTTTTACTTTCTCAATCCTATTATTAAAAATAATATGTGCATATTCTAACAAAAGTTTATTCTAAACTTGGGAGAAGAGAGTTTTCAACAGTGTAACTAAACACTGGCCCTTGCAATTATAGCCTTTCCATAAAAACTTAGTGCGAATCTCAGATACAAATATAGTAGACTCATTCATAAATTTGACAGTACTTTGCTGCTTTTTGGTACATTTTGCAACCAAATGAAACCAAATCCTACAAAACTAACAATTGTCTCAAAATAGAGTACCTGTTTATCTTAATTTTGTTTAAAAATATTATTTGAAAAAATATGATCTTTAGTATAGCAAACATAATTTTACAGAGCCTGTTCATCCAAAATTTCCATAAAGACTGGTTGAGATGTTTAGGATCATTTGAATGAATGAATCTTAATGAGTAGCCTTAATTTATTTAGTCTGGATTTTTTGCATGAAACATGTCTAAATAATAAATGATGTATTCCATACTCGGGAACCTGTGAAACAACTTTTCATAAACTCATCTTTAATAATATTATATTTTGTTAGGTTATTATTTTATTATGTATACATTGAGTAGTTAAAGAAATTTGTTATATTGTTGCATTAACTTTTTATTTAAATAATAATTTTCTAATCTGAATGTTTCAGCCTCTTAGATATATTGATATTAAATGCTGGAGTGTTTGGACTACCTTATGAAGAGACAGTAGATAATCTAGACAGAACATTCCAAGTGAATCATTTGTCACATATGTATCTGGCCTTACTTTTGGAACCATTATTGAAAAAGGGCTCCCGAGTAATATTTGTATCATCTGAATCACACAGGTAAAGTAAATTTACAGTGAAATTAGCTTCTAAATTGGGCTACTGATAAATTTTTTAATATTTATTCTAATGTATTTATTGTAGTACAATTAAAAAAGATTGGTTGCTAATGAGTTTCAATGGG